>JAVJIF010002399.1:0-105038 GCA_038442645.1 Agave tequilana
AGTGTTTCTCTCCCTCTTTCTATTTTCTATCTCTTATTATATGCATTGGTTTATAGATGTATTTTAATGTGTATGTAGAGTGAATGTAGAACTTGTATACTTTGTTGTGTGAGAGAGAGGAGGCATATACATGTTTTTATTGTGTAGAGATCACCGAGCATGAAGGTGGAACGGTCATCTCCCGTTTATTTTACATGTTGGATGTATAGGAATATGATATGCATGATTCTTGATACATGTTAGAACCACCATGTTTGTCCTATGTATATCTAGAGTATTGTTGTAGACATAACAAGATGTAGCATGAGGGTGATTGAGATGGATATTAGTGGTAATGACTTGATCTAATAGAGCTTAGATGCACGTATATGTGGTGATACCGAATATTGGGATATCATGTTTGACCTTAAAAAATGTGAACTCTTGAGGATTGGGGATCATATTTGTATGTTAAAGTGAGATGACTAATACTGGATATTGTTATATGTTGGAATGACGATATTGAATCAGATTACTAGATGTGTAATGGAACTTGACGATCATGTAACTGTTGGGAATGTGAGTTGGATATGATGACTTTGGATTGATCTGGGACTTATGCTATTTACATAGAATGGTGATCGGAGATTAGACAAAGACCTTATTAGTGGATATTTGAGACATGTTAGATATGATCTTACCTTAATAAAAGATTAGTGTTCTTGACGATTGGATGGTACATGGACTTATTCTGATTTGGACTGAATTAGAGTTATAGAGGTCAGATGATATATTTCATGTAGAGGACTTTCTTGGACTTGTTATCCTTTCATTGATAATAATTTAAGTGATGATTCATTCAGATGTTGATGTGTACTTGTTATGATATTAGAGACTGGATTACTTGATAGCTATTGATCGACTTTACTTATTGGTGACTTTGAGAGTGATGTATGGATGGTCTGAGAACCTGAGTTTATAGTAACTTTGCTTGGATTAGTCTGTTCATGACCAGTAGATTATTACTCACCTTGGATAATCTTGTTTTACATGTGAAACCTGACTGGTTATTCTTTATATATATACCTGACAACTATCATGTTCATGTTACTGAAATTTGCTGGAAAAATATTATTACACGGTAACACACCCGCATGTTCACTTGTTATATATTCCTGTTATACCGTATCCTGTTACTTGACATGTTGTACTCCTGTTATACTTGTATCTTGACTTTCACATGCTGATATTGTTACCGTGACTACCACTGAGTTATCCCAGTAATTAAAGTAACATGCACATTAATAAAACTTGATAAACTAAAACATGATAACCACAACTTGCACTGGGCTTGGGGAGATTGATGGAGGAGACAGCGTCCGTATTTTGGGTGGACCTAGGATTTAGGTTGCGCAGCCGAAAGAGGGTTCCACTGCAGGGTTCCCGTGGGGTGACTGGCACCCCGTCCTGTTTATTCCTGTTTACATGTTCCTGACTACCTAGCGGTAGGTCCTGGTTCAGCGCCAGGAGTCTGGGCCGTGGTCCCGGGTATGTACGGGACCCACCTAAAGCATGGACAATGTCTCCAACCGATCAGTTTCAATAACTTAAGGGCATCGATCGGCATGTGTGGTAGGCGTAGTATGGGATGCGTCTATTGCATGTGACAATTGGTGTTCGCTGACATAATTAATAATAAACTGTTGATGCTTTGTGACTGACTGTAATCACCTGGTTGTATATTTATATATCATTATGATAGACCCATGATTGTAACCAGGACCAGACTTATGACCAGACTTGGATACCAACCTAGTGACATGTGATAGTTACACATATAGACATCTGTTGATTGCTACAGTTGCTTTACTGGTCTTATACCTGTACTCTTATTCTTGCTGTCTTTATTCGTGTTACTTTCATTGTTCAGTTATTCATCCTGTTATTTAGTCTCTTATATTTGCAGTTGTTCTTATTACTATTTATGCACATGGTTTATTCTGCACGAGTTCTTTCTCCTTTACACACACACTCATTATGGTCGCGTTCTGACGACCCTGGATTTGCACGTCCAGATATTGGACGATTGTTTCTAATGTGCAGGTGTTCGAGGAGTTGGTACACATTGCGAGGAGTTGGACACAGTCTCCCTCTCTTCATTCTGGTACCCTCATTCCTCCTTTGTTCCTGTTACTTCATGACTATCTGTATTACATTCAGCTGCTATTTTCTTCCTGTCATTCTTTTGCTATCATGTGTAGCTTTATATGTCATATTGTAGTGATTTTCTTGGTTTAGATTATAGCTTGTTCAGGTTACAATTTAGGCTTAGTGTGTATACGTGGGGTATTTCCCTTGCGTATATGCGTCGCCATAACGTCTCCGTATCTTTAGGATCGGGCGTTACAATCACCCATGTAGCGTGGAGGGTGTAGGTACAATCCGAATCAGGATGTTTGATGGGATGGAAAGGGAGCTGAAAGGAGTGAGGTATGTACCTCAGTTGAAGAGAAATTTAATCTCCGTGGGAACTTTGGAAGCATCGGGCATGATGATATCGGTTCGAGATGGCGATCTCAAGATGATCAAGGGCTCGATGGTTGTGATGAAGGGCGTCCGCCGAGGAAATCTATACTACTTGAAGGGTAGTATAATTACAGATCAGGTGGAGACTTCAAGTACATCAGATGAGGCTGGCCCGGGGATCTGGCAGGAAAAGCCGGACAAGAAGAAAATCTTTGCGAGCTCCTGCAAAGAAGGAATCACTAGAAGGTGCTGCTACCTGCAAGTCAGAAGGTGGACACAGTGTTCTGGACAAGAAGAAGGTGAGTTTTAGCACCAGTTCTCACCACAATGAAGGTCTTCTTGATCGTGTTCACGTGAGTGTATGGGACCTGCTAAGACGGCATCGCTTGGAGGTCACAGGTACTTTGTCTCTTTCATTGATTGTTCATCTAGGCAGTTGTGGATATATCCTATGAGACAAAGGGGTGAAGCCCTAGATGTGTTGAGGAAGTGGAGGGGAAGAATGGAGAGACAGATAGATAGGAAGATAAAGGAGCTCTACATTGGTAATGTTGGAATAGACATTGACCAATTCCTACAGTTTGGCCAGAACACAGGGATTGCTACTCACTTCTCAACAGGTACAGATGGGTTGGCTAAAGAGATAGTCCGTTCCTTCCTTGAGGAGAGCTTCGGAAGTTATTGTCTAATTCAGGATTGGACAAGTTGCTTTGGACTGAGGCGACTGAGTATGCTAGCCATCTCAGGAACAGATCGACTGCGATAGGAGGTAAAGCTCCATTAGAAAATTGGTCTGGGAAAACTGCTCAAGATCATGGTTTGCTGCGGGAATTTGGAAGTCCGGCTTACTTCAGTGCCAAGAATGGCAAGGTGAATCCGCAGGCAAAGAGGTTTGTCTATTTGGGCGTCAAGAAGAACAGCTACAGGCTGTGGGATCCCGAAGACAAGAAGATCGTGATGAGCAGGAATGTCACATTTGGAGAAACTTCAGCGTTGAAGTTCACCGTCTCTCAGCAGGTGGAGAGGACGGAGACCAAGGAAGGATTGCAGCGGGTGGAGGTTGATACTACTCCATCATCTCCAGTTGGTTCAGCATCAAAGGATACTTCATCGGATGTGACACCGGGTGGAGATCAAGAAAACATGGGTGATGCTGAACAGTTTGACGACATTGCAGAGGATGTCAAGTTGTTTGCAGCCATTGGAACCAAGGTGAAACCACGCTTGTGTTAAAGAAGCATGAATCTCAAGCTTGTGAACACGACAAGCTCAAGTTGAAGGCCGTTGCTCTCCATGATGGTCGGGAAGAGGTTCATATGACTCAGTCTGACAGGTTCATTGCTGCAGATATAGGTACCATTATTTGAGCTTGCTGAAGCTCATTTCAATGAACTACGTTTGGCTTGATCCTTTTGGGCAAAGGTACGTAGGCAGCCGTAAAGGCGCAGCCATTGGTGATGCAACTCTTATGAAGCTAATTGGGTTCTCGAGATGTTATTTTGGATCTTCACGTAGAGGTGAAGAGTTGTGGCTGTTTGGAGAGACTTCACGTAGAGGTGAAGAGACTTCATGTAGAGGTGAAGTGGTGGGCCAGTTGGATCTCACGTAGTGGTGAGATGGTGTGATCTCAATGAACAGGTTTATCTTCCGGAGAGAAAATGTTGAGCTTGCATAAGAGTGGTGTGCATCCAGGAGAAGCCGATGATTTGGTGTGCTCTACGCAGACTTGGTTGGACCGTCAGTGGAAGACAGGTAGACTAGATAGAGCTAGTCAGTGGAGAGTCAGTGTTGGCTCATAAGGAAGTCTTCGTGAGGTCGTGAAGTTGCGGAGAAGGAGCCACAGTTGATGATCGGCAGGTAAGAAAAATTCTCCTAAGGTGAAGTGCAGGGAAAGCATGTGCGATGTTTTCCGGAATAGATGAGCCAAAGATTCCAAGCCGAGATCGTGTGTCGATTTCGCCGAGATCGTGTGTCGATTTCGTCCGGTGCGCCGAAGCCGAGATCGTGTGTCGATTTCGCCGAGATCGTGTGTCGATTTCGCCAGGTGATAGACTGGGGTTCGTTGGATGTCGGCTCAGATTTTAGAATCTTCGCCGAGGTGGAGAATTGTTGGAAAGAGAGATTTTTACTGAGGGAGTTGACCCGGACCGTCAAGGGATAGTCGAGGAAGTCGGCGACAAGAGACGATGGAAGAAACAGCAGAAAACAGCAGCAACAACAGTATCTGGCAGGGTTCGGTCGACCGCCCGGTCGACCGAAGTGCACGACGTGCACAGGCCAGGGAGCGGTCGACCGGCCGGTCGACCGAGAAGCCTGACTGTAAACAACCCAACTCTCGGGTTTTCTGGGTCGACCGCCCGGTCGACCGGAAGAGGAAGTCGGTCGACCGGCCGGTCGACCGACAGACGGGTTTGGGCGTAAATCTGCTGCTCCGCAGATTTGGGTATTTAAGGCTGTTTCTGGTTTCTAGGGTTGGTAAAGCAATCACAAAGGCTGCGGGAAAAGAAAGGCTGCATCTCTCTTGCATTCAAAGAGGTTGCTAGCAAGTTGTAATCCTTCTTAAAAGTAATAATCTCTCCATTGATTGCCCCGAGGACGTAGGCATTCAGGCCGAACCTCGTTAAATCGTGTGTTTTTTGTGATTGTGTGTTCTTCTCTTGTGATTTCTGTGATTTGGGTTTTTTTGTGGCTGTGGAGATTGTGTGATTCTCTATTGGTTGTTGTCGGCGCGCACAACATTTATCATTGTTGTTTTTTCTGTTCCTCCCCTCAAATTTATTTTTTTGTTATCACCTATGGGATGGTGAAGATATTGATATTGCTATGTTTCTTGGCTCTTTTGGCTAGCCCGATCAATTTCTTTTTGTTCTTGAAGTTGCAATTATTTATTTATTAATTTTCTTTTCGCTACCTGACAGTTCTACTTGAATTTCAGTGGTTGATTACAATGGGGCCGGCTCTTTTACTTCGTTGAACATAACAGGCTGGCTGTCTGAGATTGCAAGATTAACAACCAGTGGGCGCAAAATTAATTTCTAGCTGTTTTACTTTTTATAAATTTTTAATGTTTTATTATTTTATTAAGGCCCAAGTCCAATTAGTTACAAAATTCCTCTTGTAACAGAAGAGAGTCTTTTGAGAGCATAAAAAGTTCCCTTGAAATGTCCTGTCATTGTCCTTGTTTTCTAGAATGAGAGTTTATGGCCCTGTATGTAGCAATATAGCATCATGTATGAGACATGTACAATGACATTCTATTCTCCTAGGTAGCACAGAAAATTCAAAAATGAACCTGTATTTGTGTCAGATACATGCCCGAAACGAATTGTAACAATAATTCTAATTTTTCTTTTCTTTTTCTTTTTAGAATAATTTTCATTTTGTGTGTACTTCTTAAAATTTTTTGTGTGTAATGTCATCTCGTGGTATGTCCATGCAACCTATTGTTGGGTGTAACTTTTGTATATTATGAATAAGTTGCTCGCGAGCAATTTCTGACTTGATTAAGAAATATTGCTTATAAAAAAAAATAGGCATAAACCAGTACTAAATAATGTATGAGTTTCTGAGGAATATTGTGTATCTACCTAGATGTTTCACTTCAAGAGAACTGACAAAAGATTTTGTAATGCTAATTGTACTACCAATATTATTATAAAATTACATTATACTAGTATTAGACTAACAACTAGGATCCTGCTGCAATTCATGGGTGTGAGGCCTGCATGTCAGTCTAATAACACAATGTAGTACATTATTTGTGGTGTAATAAGCGTTTTCCTTTGGGGAATTGATATTGGTCTCTACATGTAATGGTAGTATAATACTACATGCACGCACATATCTGAGAAAATGGTAGCAAAGGGCAAATCAATACGCAGAAGATTCATAAACATAATTAGTTGCTAATCATCAAAATCGACTCTTTACGAAACAGGGTGGACTTACAAAAGACTCAAACTGATGCAAAGACCGAGACAGAAGCAGGAGCAGGGCAGGAGAAACAATGGCACGATCACCCACACAGTACAGATTCAATCCTTACTGGTGGTAGTATGGCTCGTAGCGGACACTGCATTTGCTATCAGAAATCTGTGCGCCTTTGCGGTTGGGACCGGCTGCTGTGATCTCATCGAGCAGTCTGTTCGCACAACTTATGCATTGATATTGATTGAGGTAGCAGATTGATGTGCCAAAGATGTCAGGGTTAATCCTCTGCCCGGTGTCGTCTGAGCTCATCGAGAACTCCTTCCAAATGCTCAGCGTAGGCCTGCCATCTTCATGTTTCTCTGGGCTGCACAATGAGACAGCATTAGCGTAACTCAGTACCGCGAGCAAACTCAGAAGAACTAGAACTAGCATCGATGGTGAATACATTGCTTCGTTTCCTGGGCTCTTTTGGATATCTCGATCATTTCTTTTGTTCTCTGAAGTTGCAATGTGATGGCATTCAGCACTACAAAAAGTGAAGGATTCAGATCCTCTCCTGCACAGCACTGCAGACTGTCTCATGTTATTGTTCTCGTTGTTTATTTTTTTATTCTTTATGTTTTCGTCTCACTGCCTGACAGTTTCTACTTGAATTTAAGTGGCTGATTACAAAGGGCCGGCTTTTTTTAATCTCTTTTTCTCGTTGAATAAATTGGTAATCAACTGGCTATCTGTTGGGCATCGACTCTCAGTAACAGCAATGGGCAAAATTCCGTCGGAGATTGCAAGGTCAACTACCAGTGGACACAAACATTCCAGTTATTTTATTATTATTATTATTTTATTTTTTCTCATCAAGGCCACAGTTCTAGAAAAAAGATCCTCTCAGGAGCAAACAAATTTCCAGGGTTCAATGCCCTGTCCTGCTCCCCTTTTGGAAACTCACATGAGATTATGCCTGTTTTCTAGTGTAAGGGTATATGCCTCCGATATGTAGCAATATAGCATCACTTACGACAGTGGTACAATGACATTTTATATCTCTAGTCAGGTAGCGCAGACACTTCAATCAACTAAATCATATCGTGTCAAGCATGTGTCTCAAACACATGTCTGCGCATGTATTGTCACGGTATTTTATTTTGTGTGTACTTTCAGTACTTGTTGTGTGTAATGTCATTTTGTGCCTATGTTCATGCAACATAGTCTTCGATTATGGTGTAAACTGTCATTTTATGAACAGTTGCTCGCGAGCAATTTCTGATTTTATTGGAAAATATTGCTTCTGTAAAAAGGATATTAGGGGTAAGAGGCAGAAAGCAATACTAGCAAAGAGATATATAACTGTTTGCGTTTACGCAAATTCACCTATTTGTTTCAATTGAATTCAACTGATAAAAGATCAGCAATTTATATTTGATTTTCTATATAGTTATACTATATAAATATGTGTATCCATGAAGATGGCACGAAGAGCTCAAAATGTAGAGATTCATGGAGCATACATAGTTAATAAACTTTAAACATATTTTGTTTCTAATTTCTTTTGAATGAATCAGGAGGGACTTAATTATCTCACACTTTTCCCACAAAACTAAACCTCAAAACAGGAAGTAATGGAAATGAAATAAACAAATCTATGGCACACCACTCAGAGGAACAACTTATTCAATTCTTATTAGAAGTATGATTCCTAGCTGAAATGCAAAATTTTGAAATTTAATGGAAACTAAGCCAAATAACTGGAAGTATTTACTATAAACAAATAATTAAGAAAGTAACTAGTAAGATAAATAAATTAGAGTTACCCGTCTGTTAGTGCGCGGGGTGTTACAGTGGAGAACAAACCCCAAAGAAGATCGGCAATGCCTCCTGTGAACTCGTGAAGGTTACCGAGCTTTTAGGTTTCTGGTGATAAAGAACCCTGTGGAACTCTCGCCTCAGTTGCCACGCGAATAAATAACATAGTCCTTTTATCAAATTCTTGCTGTTACAGGAGAAAAAGCAGCTTTTAAAATAACTACTGCCGATTCTGATGGAGGAGAGAGGGCAAAATCTAGCTGTTTTCCCCCAATACTGTCTTGCTAAAATTAAAGAGGCGTGAACAGTGGCGGTCTGGCGGAACCATAAATTCAAAAAGGAAGAGGGACAAAATAACGGGTCGGGTGTACTACAAAATCATAGTAGAAATGAGTTCTCTTTGATCACTGTCGATTTCTCACCGATCTGTGCAAAACTTGCTTTGAATAATAGAACTTCTTTTGATCCGCATCCACCACTGCGTCCAGAATATTAAAAACATAGGGTTCGAGTGGTTGATCCCCAAATCTGACGTCAATTCTTTGATTTGATCCGACACTCGATCAACCTCAGTCATTGATCTGAACTTTAACCCGTTCCGTGCTTTCATTTGATCCACGTGATTGTTTGACGTTTGAATCCCACACCAAATCAAGTCAGTCATACCATGTGCACACCCATCACATGAGTCAAGGCCTTTGATGTTTGGTGTTTGAAGCTCCACACCAAATCCTATCAAGAATTAATTCCCCTCCTTTTAATCTCTTTCCTTACCCGCTGCTAAGAGAACTAAAACCCACACTTTATTAAAAACGTGCACGAACTCCACTTTAACTTGGTATTTAATTAATTTAATCAAGTGAGGCCCCACGAGTGATTAATCTTCTCTTATACTGTCGTTTCTTCTTTTTCCTCATGACGTTTGAAGAACCCAAATCTTTTCCTCAGCACTGCCATTCACCTGCACGTGCCATGATCGTCACCGTTGTTTGTAAACTCTCTAAAAATCACTGAAGATAAGTGCCTAAATGTACACTTCAGTTCAGATTACAACAATCTCAACCGGGCCTACGGAGGGTATCAAACAGGCCCGGGCCC
Organism: Agave tequilana; assembly: GCA_038442645.1. Classification (NCBI taxonomy): domain Eukaryota; kingdom Viridiplantae; phylum Streptophyta; class Magnoliopsida; order Asparagales; family Asparagaceae; genus Agave; species Agave tequilana. Next base: position 9,334 of record JAVJIF010002399.1, read on the forward strand.
GCCTGGGCACGGCGGGCTAAAGGGGCGACCCCCTGCATGCCAAGCATTGGCCGCCTCGCCCGGCCGGGCCGGGGTCCCTTTTGGGGGGCTCGGGTCCAGCCTGCGACCTGGCCGCGCTGGACCTGTACCGAAATTGGGCCGACCAGGGCCGACCCAAATATTTTTTTAAAAAAAAAATTACACAAACAAATATATTTTTCTTTCTACTATTTACACGGGTATTGAGTGGTTTAGTTGGTTATCAGGTTTGTCTCGCTCACACATTTGAGATCTTTGGCTCAAACTTTGGCATTTACATATTTTTTGACATTTTATTTCCCGAGGCCTTGGAGGTAGGGGTGCCACCAAATGCGGATTTTCTACGGAGATTCGCATCCGAATTCGCCTACAATCTGGATACGGATATCATTTTTCACATCCGTCAATATTCATATCCGTATCTGTGTTCGAAAGTTAGGTCAGGTACGGATATGGTAAAAGAAATATCCTATTCGTATACGAACCGATATCCGAATGTTGGAAGCTTGACAAAGATATCCGTATTGAAGAGACTATTTTTCAATGGAATGAGTCAATGGATTTTGATATTTTGAGCTGTTGACAAAGTAATAGTGGAAAATATTCGTTTCTTGCAAGAATATCACGAGATATTTTGAGTATTTCGACATCAATCGTGGCATCCTAATCAATATTTCGCATCGGAGGTCGTGTAATCTATTACTATAGAAGTCGAATGACAATGGATGCAGTGGAAGCATTGATATGTACACAATAAATCATAGTATGTATCATATTTAATATTATTGTAGATGAGATAAAATATAATATAAATATATCTGTTTAGTTTCTCCTTAATCGTATTCATTTTTACATATTCGATTAATATATGTATCTGATCCGCTAATATTAGTTCCATCTCTGATATCCGATTTTGACGGATATAAATATCATTTTTTCACATCCGCCAATATTCGTCTCCGTATTCAAAGGTTGGTGAGGGTACAAATATGACAAAGACAATATCCGATCTGCATCCGATCTGACGGCATCCCTGGTTGGAGAGGTGACGGGAGAGGAGGGGGCCGGGCTTGACACGGCCCGCTAGAACCGTGGGCCTCTTTATTGAAAACCCGAGTTCGGCGGAGCCGGACCCTAGCGGGGCCAGGCCCGCGCGGGTTGTTGGGCTGGCCCGGCCCAACTGACATCGGCCTACTACGTAAGCCCCTCACTCTTCACCTCCTTCCCCCTCCATCCCCCAAAACCCTAGCAGGTTAATCCAACCATGTCGTCCTCCCTCCTCCTCCGCCGCTTCTCCACCGCCGCTGCCCTCTCCCCCTCCGCCATCCTCTGCCCCGCCGACCCTCCGCCGTCCTCTCCGCCAAGCAGAAATCCCTCGCCGCCCTCCGCCTCCTCAGGCAAACCCCCCGCGACCCCTCCTCCGCGGCCTTCGCCGCCGCTGACCCCCTCCTCCGTCCTCTCCATCTGTCGCGCCGCCTCCCTCTGCCCCTCCGTCCACATCGACCGCTCCGTCTTCTCCCTCGCCGTCTCCCTCCTCTCCCCCACCTCCCCCTCCTCCGTCCGCTCCCTCGTCTCCGACCTCCTCCTCTCACCCCCAAACTCCTCTTCCGCCCGCCACGTGTCACACGCCATCGTCCTCTTCGGCCAGGCCGGCCTCCTCGATGACGCCCTCTCCACCTTCAAATCCCACCCCTCCACCGAATCCCTCAACTCCCTCCTCCTCGCCGCCATCCTTGCCGGAGACCACCCCTCCGCCGCCCGCTTCTTCGCCGACCTCCCCTCCTCCTACAATGTCGACCCTGACATCGTCACCTTCAACACCGTCCTCAAGTCCTTCTCTGAGTCGGGCTCCACCCGCTCCGCCTACTCCCTGCTCGAAGAAATGCGCAAGAGAAACCTCAAGCCCAATGCCACCACTTTTAAGAACGCGCTCACTGGGTTTTATAAGGAGGAGAGGTTTGATGATGTGAATAAGGTTCTGGAGTTGATGAAGAAGTACGAGTGCAACCCGTGGTCACTGGCCGTGTGCAATGTGAGGATTGAGGCGTTGTGCAAATTAAAGAAACCTGGGGAGGCCAAGGATTTGTACGGGGAGATGTTTCTAGGAAGATGAAGCCAAACTGGGTGACACTGAGTCACTTGATCATTGGGTTCTGTAAGGAAGGGAATTTGGAGGCGGCGAAGAGGCTGTATGAGGAGATGGGGAAGAAAGGGATGATCCCGGGTGAGAGTCGGTGTCATTTTCTTTGATACATTATCTGTGTCTAGGCGGGGATTTTGATGCCGCACTGAGGGTTTGTAAGGATGCCATGGAAAGAATTGGGTGCCGAGTTTCAAGACGATGAAGATGCTGGTGAATGGCCTGACAAAGGTGGGAAAGGCTGAGGAGGCAAAGGAGCTTGTTGAGCAGATGAAGGAGAAGTTCCCGAGCAAAGCGGAGACTTGGAAGGAGGTCGAAGAAGGCCTCGCTCAGAACTCTAACGTTGAGGGTTAATGAGGTATACCTTCTTAGCTACGAGAATTATTTATAGCAAGTATCTGGATCAGAAGTTTGAAAGAAGGGACCCATCTATCTATATTTTCAGTGCCTGGCCTTCGTTTCAGTTTATTAGATGTTTTTACATTTTATATTTTTCTCTCATCAGCTAACAACTTCAACTCATCAAGAATGATTACACTCTGTTTAGTTATATTTGTTAGTTAACTTACATTTCCATTTGTTAGTTCTCTCATCAGCTAACAACTTTAAACATGATGTATGCAGATTTTTCTAACTGTTGCCTGTCCAAATCTTATGCTAAACATCGAAAGAAATGAACATATATATTAAGATTGATTTTTTTTTTCATGCCCACCATATCAAATTTAATTACATTGATTATTTGAATTCCTTATAGTTGGCAACTGCTACATATTTGTCCGCAATCATTGTTTAGATAGTCATGTGAGAGCTTGGATTTTCATGTCCAGGAAAACGCAAATAGGAAACTAAATATGTACTTTGTAGCATCAGTTAGCTAATAGGTGTTGAGAACCTAAGCTTGAAATGTAGAATATGAACTTTCTACTCTAAATACATTTATCTGTTGTCCTTTTGCTCCCTTCAAAATTAGATAGAATGAGAGATTTGTCTTAGTATTTCTCGTCCAAATGGCCGCTAGTTAGATGCTACATGTCTCACCTGAAAACAATTTAGGAAGCATTTACCGAATGTCTGCATGGATAAATAAGGAAACCATTTGAGTAAATGCAGTGTAGTTTATTTACGTCCTTCCCTACATATTACCTCTAAAAGTCAAGTAAAATATGAAGTGAAACATTTGGCAAACATGAGTTCTGAGATTGGCTTATTTCAATTTAATGACTCACATGAATATACTAACACTATGACAAATTGCCTGAACTTCAGAACCTCCGTTCCCTGATCTTTTCTTCACAAACAATCTAGAAAGCTTTTAACATAGTGAACAATTGACAGAAAACATGGTAACACCACCTAAGGCATAGTTGCTTAGTCAAGCTCCTCAAGGATGAAGTTGGGTAAGTATACGATTTTATAAGTTTAAGTATGACTAACCAAGGGATTATCAAAACATCAATTATCAATCTTCATCTCACCAGATGGGAGAATTGAATTGAAGCCAAGAACAAAAGTGTTGGGAACTTCTTTTAGAAGTGGTATTTTCATCTAATAAAGGTGTTGCACCAAACTGTCCAATCGAGTTGGAGGTATTGAGTCAGAGCTTATGAAGAGGTGTGGTCGTGGTGTTATTAGGCCTTTTCTCGATAATAGATCCAATTGTCAAGGCTTGGCCAAAAGTGGCTGAGAATAAGTAGTAGGTGTGATGCAGACATCCACTTGAAGACTCCGAATCCTTGGCACTTGTATTAACGAAGGAGAAAGAAGCACACGATATCCATATGGTTCGAGTAAAGTTCTGTAGCAAGAAGAATGTAGTTTCTATTTTCTTGTATTTTTTGGTTCATTTAGATTTTTTATTTTTTTTATTTGTGCTTTTGTTTTAGTGCCACATCAGTTGTGATGTGAAACTTCAATTTTTTATTGCTATTGTAGTGGTAAAAAATTGACCCTCATCAAGATGATGGCACGTGTCTAAGCAACTGAGAGCCTCCTCCTGGGACGCCCACATCTACCGGTCCATCTCGAGTCCTTCACCACTCCAGATCACACTTATGTCAGCTTTCATCCTGAGGATTCTTCCATCCCAACAACTCCGACGCTCCAAGTCATCCTGGAGCTCTCTCTCTATTCTAGAGAGTTCAGCTCCACTCAAGGCAACTACGGCAACAGGTCATCCATGATTTCTGCCGATAGTTTCACAGCCAAATCTTTCTCCACGTTTATAACGTGTAATGCCCCTCAGTGCGGACAGTTATGGACAGAGGCGAATTTTCCTGCATGCAATCCTAACAATCAGCACTAGTAATCACACAGCCGTTACAACAAACTAGTGTGGGCAAATCATGCAGTTACGAGGATCACGCTCGTATCATCTGCTTCCATGCACACAAATCAGAAGAATAAGTACAACTTCTCCTAGAAGGAGAAAGGAGGGCCTTTTCTGAGGGAAGCACAACACTGAAACTCTGACGAACAATTCCTGTAATTCCTATAACTTGAGAATTATAGTGGAATTTTCTCTTCCTCCCTGTGTTTTTTCCCGATTAAGGATTTTCACGTAAAATCCTCTGTCTCTCTCTTTACTGCGCCATGCATAATCTACATTTACACACACCCTACCTCCTAATCTCGCTTGTGGTGAGGATCGACCATCCAACCCCTTGTGGCGGAAAATCTTCACCACAAACCGGTGTTGATAACTGAGTCCCTACACTCAAGATTTCTCTCCCATCCATCTCAAAACCTTCCTTAAAAGGCTTCTTTCACGGGCTGATGGCCCCCAGAAAGCAAGTTACCACCCTCAACGACGTCACTTCAAAGAGCATCGCTGCGGCACGGTCCCTCCACTCGCTATCGAACAACAACACATTATTGGAGATACGGGCTCCTCATCGTAGTGCTAACCACCAACGTCCTACCGACAACATATGTGGGCCAGATCTTTTAGATGCTCGCCGACTTGCAGAAGTAGATGAAGGAACAACATGCCCGATCATGTCGTGACTCGTGAGCAAGAGGCGCTAAGGCGTCACGACGACCAACTTCAGGCATAGACGGTTGCCCTCAAGAACCCCAAGGTGCAGACGCAACCGGAAGGCGAGCCTAGAATCGGGGAGATTCAGACCAATGGGCCCATTCCAAGTCTGAAGCGACCCAATCCGACATCTTCCTCGCATGAAGACCACTCCGACGACGGAACCGACTCGCTCCGTCTCCAAATAGAAACTCCCCATCGCTAGAGCTGGAGGAAAGTCGATGAGTCTTCTGATATCCGAGCTCTCGACGAGTTGATTCAGAGGTGAATCGAGGAGTCCGGACTACAATTCTGGAGCGGACTGAAACAAATTGTCGTCAAAATCTCTGACTTCCCTCTCTCCGAGAAAATTTGGAGTGTGAGTTCCCGAGAAAATTCACAGTGCCGACTTGACTACTATTTCAAAATGAGCGACTTTGTACAACACATCCGACATTTCGGGATAAAATGGTAGTCTACTCCCATAACGATTCATTCACGTGCCTCACTTTTTCCTCCAGTCTGAAAGGTGTAGTATCAGATTGGTTCTACTCCCTACCTCTAAACTCTCTCTACAACTTCGAGGAGGTGGTTGAAACGTTGCTCACCCAGTACGCATCTCACCGGGAAGCCCAGAGGAACAACCACTATCATTTCACATCAATTTGGTATCAGAGCCCGGTTATATAGGAATTGCATCTTATGTGCTTTTATTTGCTTTCTTGCATTTAGGATTTAGATCTTATTAAAAAAAATAATGTAATTTTAGAAAACTTGAAGGATAATTTTTTCCTTGAAATTCCATACGATTGGTGTCTAAGGAATGATATTTCAAAGTGGTTACTAAATTAAGAAACGCTGAAAGGGGAAAACCACTCACTTGATTTATTTCACCGACCTGGTCGATTGGATTGATAAGTTTAGGTTTGATTAATTTGACAATCTTAAAATACCAACAAAATAAAATAAAAATTAGTTAGCTTTGTTTGTATATTGCATTTAGGATTCATGCAGTGCATCTCAACCCGCCGAGGTATTCCTTATTTGCTAGGAGAGTCTCCACCCCTATGGATCCCCAATAAGTTACCACGATGTTCGTGGATTTATAGGCCCAACTTATCCAAATTCTGCACCGAAGTCAAGAGAGATTGACTAAGTTAGAAACTGATCGAGAATCGTCCAAAACTGAAGAAGTTTCACCGCAAAACATGCGTAGCAATCTAATTAATGCACTTAGTTCTGATGATCAATTTCTGAAAAGCATTAAGTTAGATGTTCCTACCTTTGATGGACGTTTAGATCCCCAACTCTTCCTAGATTAGCTTCAAAGTGTAGATAGGTACTTCACTTGGTACCCTCTCTCAGAATCTAGAAAAGTTAAGTTTGCTGCATGAAACTTACCAGTCAAGATAGTCAATACTGGACCAATATAGAGAATATGTGAGCGGCTAGACTTCAATGATCGATAGACACATGGAAACTTATGAAGGATAAACTCAAAGGTAAGTATGTGCCACCATCTTTTTATGCTTATCTCTTGGACAAGTGACATCAATTCACCCAAGGTAACAAATATGCAAAATAGTACGTTGCAAAATTTGATGAGTTTCTCATTAGATGCAATAGCCTAAATGAAGGCGAAGCCCAAATCGTTTCACGATTTCAAGCTGAATATAGAGAAGACTTGCGAACCGAATTGTTAGCTCGAGGAGTTATCGAACTTGAGAAAGCCTACGTGTTAGTTCAAGATCTAGATATCTTTAGGTTGAACTAGTCTACACTAGGAATTACGATTCAAAATCGTATGTGTATAGACCTTTCTCATCTTCATAGTCTCATAAGTTTAGTGCCCATCTCACTTCACGTAGGGCCTGTTTGGATTTAAGGAATTGGTGTGAAGTGAGGAAGTAGGAAGTAAGATTTATTTCCTTTAGAAAAAGGGAATTGAGTAGTAAGTTTTCTGGTGTTTGGATGGTGTTGGGAAGTGTGGTTTGGAAAATGTTTTGTCTTTTCCGGTGTTTGGATGGTAATGGAAAGTGGAAGTGGAAAAGTTGACCACAAAGTTGACCGCAAAATAATATTAAAATAAAAATTAATTAAGAAAAATAAAAAATAGATTATAATTAGAATGCAAGTGAGATTTACATGACCAAAAAATGAACTGTTTTATGCTACAACTTATTATAAATGAGATTTACATGACCACAAAATTAACTGTAGCACTGTGGAAGTGAGGAAATGGTTGTGTAAAAGAGAGATGAAAAAAAAAAAAGGTTTTCTTATTTTCCTTTTCCGGTGTTTGGATAGATAGGGAAATGAGCAATTATACTTCCCCAGTTCCTTACTTCCGCCCACTTCCTTGCATCCAAACAAACCCGTAAGATATACTTCAAGAGAAAAGCAGTGAACGAGACAATAGAAGCAAAGTACTCGAATGGGATTTCTCCAAAATCAATACCACTGCCAATGCTACAAGTGTCAAGGATATAGCCACATTGTTGCTAATTGTCCTACCCCTGTTAGGATCGCCATAGTTAGTGGAACTTCCATTGAAAATCTTGAATCTGATTTTGAAGAGATTGTCTATTAGGCAAATGAAGTAGTAGACGACGATTCTGATTTCGATCAAGAGTATGATGATGTTTGAATTCAATTATATTCGACACTCATTTTCAACTTATTTGTCCGCGTTAGGCGTGCATTCTCACAACCTATAGAAAAAGACGATTGGAGAAGAACTGCCATCTTTCACACACTCACCAAAATTGGAAATAATAAAAGTGACTATAGATAGTGAAAGCTGCATCAATGCAATATCATCCAAGATAATTGAAAAGATTGGACTAAAGGCCAATCCGTACAGAGTGTCATGGATCAACTCCATAACCTTAGATATGAAACAATGATGTCTTGTTCCCATTGAATTCAATTTCTACAAAGACAGATATGGTGTGATGTAATCACAATGGATGTCGGTCAAGTAATCCTGGACGACCATTGCTCTTCGACAGAGATGTTACCATCCACGGTCGATTGGACATGTGCTGATTTGAACACGAGGGTAAGAAGATCAAACTACTAACCGAAAAACCTGATCAGAAACCTACCACACTAAAGAAGACAAAAGAGTTAATTTAATTAGTGCAAAAGATCTTGATTTAGAATTGAAGAACGGTGCCCCATTCATGATCCTCGCTGGTAGAGAAGTGGTCGAAAAGAAGGATAACACTGTTCCTCTGGAAGTCACCCCGTGATTGAAGAGTTTAGTGATGTCTTTTCGGAAGATCTGCCAAACAACTGCCACTGATGCGTGACATCCAACACGCTATCGATCTAGTTCTAGGATCAAGTCTGTCAAACTTGCCATATTACCAAATGAACCCGACAGATCACGTTGAGCTCAAAAACACAAGTCGATGAATTGGTAAAAAATGGTTTCATTAGAGAAAGCATTAGTTCTTGTGCGGTTCCCGCATTGCTGACATCAAAGAAAGATGGATCTTGGTGCATGTGCACTGATAGCCGCACAATCAACAAGATAACGATGACGTATCGTTTTCCCATCCCGAGATCAGATGATATGCTACATATGATCTCTGATGCCATAATCTTCTGAAAGATCTATCTAAAAAGTGGTTATCACCAAATCCACATTCGTCTCGGTGATGAATTGAAAGCTGCTTTCAAAACGAAAGATGGACTTTATGAAAGAATGATCATGCCTTTCAATTGACCAATGCTCCAAATATCTTTATGCGAGTAATAACTCAAGTGCTACGACCTTTTATGAGAAAATTTCTTGTAGTCTACTCTGACGACGTTCTCATTTACAGTCAATCTCGTGAGCAACATTTAGACCATTTACATCAAGTTTGTACTGTATTGGGAAAAGAAGAGCTATATGCTAATCCGAAAAATGTGCCTTTTTCGCTACCCACGTTCCCTTTCTAGGATTTGTAGTTTCTGCCAATAGAGTTTTTGCGTACCCGGAAAAAGTTAGAGCCATTAACGAATGACCAGAACCCAAGACCATCCGTGATGTGAGAAGTTTTCACGAACTCGCTACTTTTTATAGACGATTTATATCAAAGGATTTAGTATTGTCATGGCCCCAATTACTGACTGTTTAAAGAAATGTGAGTTTACATGGTCAAGCGCTGTCTCGAAAGCATTTGATAGGATAAAAAAGAGAATGGTTAGCGCTCTTGTTTTGCGTCTCTCCGATTTTTTCAAAGTCTTTGAAGTAGGATGTGATGCATCCAGAATAGGTATAGATGGAGTTTTCACTTAAGAAGGTCATCCAGTTGCTTACTTCAGTGAGAAACTGAATGAAATCAAACAATGCTATTTCACCTATGATAAAGAGTTCTATGCGGTAATCCAAGCACTTCGCTATGACAACACTATTTGCTACCATATGAATTTGTTCTCTTTTCTCACCACGAGGCTTTAAAATACATCTACTCTCAAAAGAAGCTAAATGCACGGCATGAATATTGGATTGAGTTTTTCCAAGACTACACAACCTACGTTACAAAGCGGGAGTTGAAAACAAAGTCGCCAATGCACTCAACCGTTGTATCTTTGTTTTGACAAAAATGTCCACAACAGTAACTGGTTTTGAGAAGTTGAAAACTGAGTATGAGTTGTGTCTCGATTTTCGTGACATCTATATTTAACTGAAAGATGGAACGACTTGTGAACTAGATGGTTTTATCCTCCAAGATGAATATTTATTTCTAGGCCGAAAGTTATGCATCCCACAAACCCCTCTTCAAGAATTTCTTGTTTGGGAATTGCATACCGGTGGTCTAACCGGACACTTTTGGAGTGAGAAGACCATAAAATTCATTGAATACCGATTCTATTGGCCAAGTTTAAAATGCGACGTTGCTAAGCATGTTGGAAGATGTCACACTTGCCAACTAGCAAAGCAGCGAAAACAAAACACTAGTTTGTACACTCCACTCCCAGTTTCAAATTGCCTATGACAAGATGTAAGTATGAATTTCGTGTTAGGTCTTCCCAAAACTCTTAAAAAACATGATTCAGTTCCAGTTATTGTGAATCATTTTCTTTCAAAATGACCCATTTTCTTGTTTTCGAAGCTCTGATGCATCCTAGAGTTGCTAAAATATTTTTTGACGGTATTGTTAAACTTTATGGTTTGCCTGAACTGATTGTGTCCGATAGAGATATCAAGTTTACAAGTTATATTTGAAAAACTCTTTGACACATGTTAGACACGAAGCTTAAATTTTCTACTGCTTTCCATCCCCAGATGGATGGTCAAACTGAAGTTGTGAACATAAGTTTAGGGAATCTCTTAAGAACACTCGTAAGTGAACGCATTACATTCAGATCTCACATTACCCACTGCTGAATTTGCATATAATACATATGTTAATAGGACTACATATCCCTGTTTCAAATATCGGCCAAGTCGGCCGAGATATCATCCGATATCTCCTTTTTTATCTGCTGCCGATACGATATAGAGAAATCGTTTGCAGTAAACGTAAAAACGGCCGATATTTGAAATATCGGCCCAGTCGCCCGATATCGGCCGATAAATCACCCGATATGAAATAACTTATTTATTGCATAACTCCGTGAAAATGTACATTATTTTTTTACTGTCTTTGCATGCATATTATATCATTTTTATTAGGTAGATGATATCTATAACACTAAACCAACTTTAGTGATCAGTATTTTATTATATATAGTATCTAATATGAACGCCCGATATGCACGCGTATCCCGATATCTCCCCCGATATCTGATATCCGATATGAAAACCCCCATCCGATACGATCCCGATATCTGATATTTAGAACCTTGCTACATATAAAAGCCTACATGAGATTGTTTACGGTTTTAGACTTAAGAAACCTATAGATCTTATTCCTATTTCAGATCATTATAGAGCATTTGAGTCTGTATTTTTATTTGCATCACATATGCACGATTTACACAAGAAAATCAGTGAAAAAATTGCTCAAAGTATTGCTAACTACAAGTTACGAGCGGATGTTAATAAAGATTTAAAAACTTTCAATATTGGTGATTATGTGATGATACAGATTCGTCTAGAACAGTTTCCTCCCGGAACTGTAAAGAAACTACATGTCCATAGTGCTGGTTCATTTCAAATTTTAAAGAAACTAGACGACAATGCTTATGTTATTGATTTACCTGAATCTTTTGGTATCATTCTACTTTTAACTTTGAAGATCTAGTGGAATATAAAAGCCCTGATTTTAGCCCCAGAAATCCATTAGATGACGAGCCATCCCATGAGCTTATTTTTGAGAGACCCTCCCTTGCACCACTTTCAAATATTTCACCCAATACAACACATCAAGTTTTTAAATGATGAAATTATCACCACCAAAGATGGTGGGACTCGTAGATATTTGGCTCGATGGAAAGGAAAGCTACCTATTGATGATACATGGGTAAATCGAAGTAAACTTCAGCAGATTGATTCCGACATATTGGAGCAGTATGAAAGTCTTCAACTTTAACTCGACAGAGCCGAGTTCTTTCCAACCCAGGGAAAATGATGTGGACATCCAGTTGAAGACTCCGAAGCCTTGGCACGTGTATCGACGAAGGAGAAAGAAGCACGTGATATCCATATGGTTCGAGTAAAGTTTTGTAGCAAGAAGAATGTAGTTTCTATTTTCTTGGTTTTTGGTTCTTTTTGATTTCTTATTGTTTTGCTTTTGTTTTAGTACTACATTGGTTGTGATGTGAAATTTCAATTTTGTATTGCCTATAGAAAGAGACCTATATGTAATCTTTTAAAAAAATCAATGAAAAAGGCTTTTGCAAATTCCTCAATTTGAGTGACACATGGTTTTCCCCCAAGTCCAAAACCCTTTAGGAGGAGTGAGTCCCTAGAGCCTTTAGGAAAGTGAATCCCCATAGAAGCCTATTAGGAGAGTGAATCCCTAGTAGTATTTATCCACCATCTTTATGAAAAAAATTCAAGAAAAATCAAAAGCGCATTGTTCCTCTTCCTTTCCTTTTCTCTCTCCCTCTCTCACCAAACACCAGCACCATCAACCTCGTCTACCCCCTCTCTTCCTCCTTTCGTCAACAATCTCACACACGCACTCGTCGTCGACAACGCCACCAACGATCTCTCATCTTCTGTGCTCGAGCCCCGACTTGCCCGTGCCCGAGCGTGAGTCAAGTCCCCAAGCAGCAGCCCCTCACTCCAACTACCTCACCAACTTCCTCTCTCCCATAAACGTTGACAGCCCTCTTCTGCACCTCTTTTGCTTCCACGACTCTTGCAGCCAATCGCCGCCCGAGCGCCAGCCGCGACCAAGCACAGCCGGCGCTCGAGCGCCAGCCGCGGCCAAGCACAGCCAGCGCCCAAGCACCGGCAGGCAAAGCTTTCGTCTTCGTTTCTCCGTCACCTCGTCGTACGCTCTTGTGCTCTGCCTGAGCGCCGTCGTTCGACGCAGAGCTGGTTGCCACGTCCACCACCATCGCCTGACCACAATCGCTGCTGCCCTGCTTCCTTGCCAAGTCGCTGGCATTGAAACAGTGCGAGATCGCTATACAGATCAGTTTAAAGTTTGAGTTCAATTTGGTTTCAGGGTCACAACCTAAATTCGCTTCATATTCCAACCTAAACCCGATTTGGATTCTTAATCCAAAGATTCAGGGTTAGTCATCAGACCCGATTGACTACACCTGATTGACTAGAGTAACCAACCCGCTTCTGCAGAACCCGATCCACGCTACAGTCAGACCTGTTAAGGCTAAACAGACCCATTAACGATTCAGTTTTGGTTTCAGACCGAATTTCAGTCGTTTGAAGTCCGATTTGCGTGATTTTCGAAGCATTGCAACCGTGACAATAAGAGCTACGCATCTACAACAAAAGGACATTGAAGGTCACATATCATTCTAAGTAGGTACAATTCTACTCCAAGATTCTTTATTTATATTATATTATCTGGAATATTATCAATGTTGATTGTTGTCACATAAATTGCAAGCTGTGTGATTATGTTGTCCTTTATTCCGTTAGCTTTTTATTGTCCGTAGAATTTTTTACCTGCATAACATAAATAGAATCAATTAGTTTCTTTTGATTTGCAATAGATCAAACACATATAGATGATTAATCATCTAGATCAATATTGTTTGTTTTATAACATTTCCTACCAAAATCGTTTTGTTGGTGAAACGTTAAATTAAGTATTATTATTATTGATTTTCGCACACGGACACGTTGCACATCAAGGTGTCTAGAAGCAAAGGCGAATGCTTCAAATATTATTTCTGAGTTATAATCACTTACCATATCACAACTTTAACTCCTACATTATCTACTTAGGATGTTCTCCCAAAAATACAGCATCAAGTCATCTCAATTGATCAGGTTGGGATACTTTCACGTATTTTTAAGAGCACCTGGCCCTAAGTTTGTAGCTAGTAATAATGTTGCCAAGGGTTGTAATCAGAATTCCTATCTAGTGATTATGTAACAAAGAAAGGATTGGATATACTCTATGGAAGGATTTTGGTTCGATATTTGAGAATTGTAGTTTCATGAGTTAAGGAAGAATTATATTAATGCATTGAGGCCTTACAAGTATCTAATAGCGGTAGGAAACTATATCATACATACAACTTAAAAAATGTACACGTACTTTTGGGGCGTGATAAAACTCCATAGTCATAGAAAATTATTGGAAAGCTTGAAAATTTTAATTCTCCATAATGATCTCTTATTCAACCATAGAATAAATGCAATTAACCATAAGATAATCAATATCTTTTGCATATTCTCCACTCATCTATAAGCTCACTGTTGCACTAGAATGATTTAGTATCAAGGCTATTGTGTTCAAGCCTCCATACCCAACTTATTACTTTTAGGCTCCATTATAATGAGTTTGCATTTATGATTAAGTAGGGTCAAGGAAAGAACAATATATTAACTTGTAACCCGGGCTAAGGTATTCTGAGGGGGGAAATGGGTTTGTAAACCCCTGCTTAAACAATTAAAATAATTTAGCCTATGGGCCCAGGTTCTATTAGCTTATGTTCGGACATAGATGTTTGGCAACATAAATGTGGATAAAAGTCTTTTAACATCCTACTTTAACCCATTGCCAAACAAGGCCTTAAAGTTGCAACTTCCGAGTCCTATTCCATGTGAAATCATTTTTTGTTTCTGTGGGTAAGAAACACTAGCCTACGCATAAGCTTTATAAGCTAAGTTGTGAAAATGTTATCCGCATAGCATAATAATTTATCACAGTAATGGGACTTTTACAATAATATCTGTCAGATCAGGTGTTAAACAATTTTACAGCCTTTATTTGTCCCAATTCCCTTCCATTTTGATAAGCATATCTCTTGACTCTTATCTTGTAAAACTGGATCATAATTGTGCTAAGTTGGAGAGCGTGATTGGTGGTTATCCCAAGGTAACTAGGAACATGGATCGCTTCGGTGCGAGAACATGTACATAGAACGTTACCACTCTAGGAATGTGGTAAGTCAGGGCTAGGCTTCTTTGGAAGTTTGTCAAAACAAAATTCAATTATCTTAAAATGGAAATGAATACTATATTATCACAAAGGAGTTGTATTGTTGTATGCATGTGTTTATTAGTTTAATTATAAAATTAAGCAAAGTGCATCTTTCTTTGTTAAAAAAATTTTCTATTTAACATTTTCCTCTTTCCAAGAAACTTTATTTTAATAATATTTGAAATAGCTTTAGCTCTTTCCAAATAACAATCTCTCCTTGTGTCTCTTTCCTTTCCTCTTCCAAAAAGAATATTACTTGTATTTTTTTTTGCCTTATCATACTAGATTCATTTAATCGCGAGAGAATCAATAAGCTGCATTCTTTGTCGAAGGCTTGTTTCTGAAAAGTGTTTAAAGATCCGGAATGTTGAAATCATTCGGAACGTATGTTCCGGATCGTGGATCACAAGGGGTCTACTGTTTTCTTGTAACATAGGGTTAACCATGTATCTTGTAAGATTTTGACTCGAGTACTAGAACTAATGTTCCATCTCAAGCTGAATCACATGCTTTGCATGCGCGCAAGCACTCTCCTTAGTTGGATATTGACTCTATTTACTTTTCTGTTTGACTTTCTTCACTGCAATGGGTATGAAACCAGAACATGGGTAACTTGTCTGGAGACATGGTGTCAGATAAGAGGCAAAACCTTTTCTGTCACTACCTTTACTCCAGGACAAGTTTCGTAGATCTCTTTCACCCTAGTACAAGCTAAAAGCTAATGGCAGGTTTTAAAAGGAAGTGAGACTATAAGGACAATTTACAGCTATATCTTACTTATTGTATAAAATCTACCTATTATATAAAACCCTTGAGAAAAGAGGGAGGGAGTACATCTAAGGTCCTCTGACATGTGACCTCTAGACATCTTGGACTTCTGCATTGCGAGCTTCATATATCTTCATTGTCTGGTTGTGGCATCTGGACCTTTCTGAAAAATGCTTCAATATTCTTCTCGACTGAAGTTAAAGTCTGAGGCAGTTTCTTTTCCATTTTCGGTTTTTCTTCGAAGACAGTTTTGTCTTTTTGAAGCATCCAGTTCAACCAAGACTATTTGATTGCTCATAGTCTGGAGGCTGTAGCCGCTGTACTGATCCAAGATTTGCTATCACATGATTGGTTTTTCTTCTATCCATATTTTATAATCTCAGAATTTCAACATAGCCAACCATGAAAATCAACAATTATGTCCACCTGAGAATGTAGAACCTTTGTTGTTTTCATGCTAAGTATCACCACATTAGTTGGATTACAAGGACAGTGTTTAAAAGGATAGAAGTAGGATGAAACATTATTATTGTCATCATCATCGTCGTCCTCCAAGTCCTTTTTTCCATCAAAATAGGGTCATGTAAGGAGTCAAATCTCCATGAGAAATTTGACAATTTTATACAAACAAATATCAACCTCATGCCAAACCTTCTAGTTTGGTGTCAAATTCACGGCTAGCTGGCCATTCAGTCTGATATGGCAACCAAGGAGCGCCTGTCATAATTATTAAAAGAGAGAAAAAAACATCCTTATCAATTTTTATGGAAGTCCAGTGAGCACCTATCTCGCATGGACTCTTCTATCATGAGCTGTATCGTGTGTATTTTTTTTTTAATATTGGTCGTGTGTCGCTGTGCCGTGTCCATGCTAGCTTGGCCATGTCTGTGCAACATAGCACATGTATCTTTTGAGAGATATATGGTGGTGAAGTCCTTGTGCCTCCTACTTATCAACAAGAGGCAATTATGTAATGATGATATTGTTCAACTTTGGCACTGTTCAGTTTCCCTTGGGTTATCTTGCAAACCTTTAAACCATTTAATATCTTTGTGGAACTGAGTTTTCACCAACCTTTCCATAAAAGCCCTTGAGATTACTGTTGCTCTTGTTGTTGGAAATCTTCTTCATCCTTCAATCTTGTGTTAAATCATTTTTAGTTTCCTTCTCTTATTTGTTGAGCCTGTGAATTCAGTGGGCACAAGTGTGAAAGTTGGTTTTATGCCCTTAAGACCGTCAGCCAAGAATTATCTTTCTTCCATTCTTTGTTAGCTTGCAAAGACATGCAATCCTCCATATGTATACTTATATTTGGGGCAACTCTTCCTTGTCATAAGTTTAAAAACTTTTCAACGTCATTACATCTCTCTTCCTTATAAGATTCAGTAATAAAAAGAACCACAAGCATCAACACACTCATCATCTAATCCTTTGCCCTTCAAGTGCAGTCGGCTATGGTTTACCACTTTGTAGAAAAAGCTTCAATGATTTGCCAAAGATTTTTATGACGACTATCACCTTGACATCAATGCTAAATTTGGTGTCAGATCGCTGACCGAAGGAAATTATATATAAGAGAAGGGCTTGCCACAAAACCTGATAGGCTAACAAGTAGGAAAGGCTAACTCATTGGTTAAGGAGTTTCAGGTCATGCAACCAAGCCTGTGAGACCTGGCTCATTGATAAAGGGATTGAGTTGGGTTATAGAAGGTCCTCGCCTTAATGCGGGGCAACGACTTTTGTTCAGAAGGGGGGGGGGGGGAGCCAAGGAGCCGCACTTGAAAATTCTCCTAGGCTAATAAGTAATCCTGTAAAACGGGTGAAGATGATGATTTTGCTAGAGAGAAGTGCATTAATCTCCGAAACATTGCACAAGCCAAAGAGCCAAACAAAAGACATCGTAAAAAGTGTACGGTCATCTTATGATATATGCAAATGTCAAGTCAAATTCCATGCGTTCTTGGGACTTGGTAGTTTACACTTTACAGAACGCATGACTTGTTGAGTCAATACTTTTGTTCATCTTGTATTCATTAATGAGAAGTTTCAATGGTTTGCAGTGGTACGGAGCACATGCTACTATCCTAGCATCAAAAGCATGGAACAATTGGCTCCACTATTGCAACCGATTCATATCCATTTGATGAGTTAACCTAAGAAACTACCCGTATCCACTGATGAAGTAACCGAACACTTACTCCTGAACCTCAAAATGACTCTTAAATTTTGAAGCTTGTTGTGGAAGGTTGGATCTTGATTAGATCATCACTTCTGGTCCCATGACTTGGGACACGGTGCTTTTGAAGATAGAGATCAGCAGATTTAATACCTAGTTAAGTCCTCTATTGATGAATGCAATGCTTTCAATGATTGGGTTTCTTTTACATTCCAATTTTTATTTTCCAGAGTGAGGACTGTGAGGTCAAGGATCAACAAAATGCGAACTCCTTGATTCAATCTTAGATAGATAAACTGGATAAACATTTTGTGTGTACATGAATGGTATGGATGGGAATAGATGTTTTGGCAAGAAGATTGGCAAAATACGAAGTCTCATTTGGAACAGCTCCAAGACTGGTGAAGATCAAGTTTTAGATTCTCAAGAGTTCTTTTTTTTTTTTTTTTGGGGAGAAAGAGTTCGTTTGTTAAAAGTGCATAAAATGCACTTGAGAAGAGCACCTGAATGCATATCATATCCATTTCCAGGTTCCTGGCATGAAAACAATATTTTGAATTAGAGTGGGCCCTAACAAAAATCACCGGATGTTTGTTACAGACCTGCTTTTCAGTGACCTGTCATGGAAGGTTTCCTCTTTAAAACCGCTCCCCATTTTTCCTTTTTTAGGTTTATTGACTGCAATGTTATTTTTAAGCTACATTCAATGAGTCATTGGTTTATCCTATTTTTTGTTTTTTTCCTAATGTTGTATGTACCATATAGTGCTGGCTTTTTTACTGTTCACTTGCTTCCAAGTTCATCTTACTGGACGATTCTCTGAATTGTTCTCCCATAATCTGATGAATTACAAAATTTCTAGCATTAACCATTTTACGATTCGGCCATGGACTAGTGTCTTTTTGTTTAATAATTATTTCGTTGAGTCATTTCGATTTTTGATTGATGGCATCACTGTTATTGGTGATATATCTACATTTATTTCTGCCTTTCTTGTGCTTGTTCTGATTTATATTAGGATTAAAAAGGCAAGTGGACATGTATTTCTGAATTTTAAATACTTTTTTCTAGATACACAATATCCAAGTATCAAACTCGTTACATTAAGGGCCTGTTTGGTTGTCGTAACTGACTGTAATTCGTAAGTGGTAATTGGTAAAGTCTTTTACAGTTATAAATGAGTTACATGCATGTAAGTTTTATTTGATTGGTAATATAAAGTTGTAAGTGGGAAAGTGTATTGTATTGTACGGTGTTTAGTTATCGTAATGTGTAAGTCGTAAGTGAAAAAGTTGACCACAAAATTAATTATTTGGTAATTTAAAAAGTTTTAATATTGCAAATAAATATTAAAAATACTAAATATTAAAAATTTAATATTAACATAAAAACTAATACAAATTTGTATGACCACGAAATTAACTGCAACTGAGCTGTAAGGGAGTGATAATTGGGTTGCAAGTGAGTAGTAGTTGAGTTGCATAAGTCTTTTACAAATTCTATTCCAAACAAACGTCGTAATTGTAATTGAGTTGTAAGTCATTTACGAATTACGGACTTTTATGCCTTTTATGGCGAAACAAACAGCCCCTAACTAACGAATTATGATTGCAGGTTTGATGGACACCAGTACTTGCAATCAAGTCCAGCAAAGATGCCTTTGTGCCTTTGTCGTCATTCACACTTTAGGAACGCTTCTGACTGGAGTTTTAACTGCTACCGTTCAATCTTAAACATACTTGCAAGCAGATGTCAGTTCAAGCTTCACTGAAGGTTGTGGGAGTGGTTCGTCACAGAGCTATTTCCTCTTGATTTTTGTCTTGTTAAATAATGTCAGATGAGCTGTGAAACTATCATCATTTCTATAATTAGAAGATGACTTTGGTAAACAAGAGAGGTAAATCCTTTGCCTGTTAAAATATTTCCGAAATGGGATGGTTCTGTAAGTGTTATTTGTATTTAGGAGATGGCCTGAATGAGCAGGTAGTGTAATATGGTAATATTAGAAAATTTAATTTGAGAAGGTACGGTTATGATTCACAATGGTCTTAATGGATAAATATTTCAGAGTAAAAATTGGTGATGTGTGGATATTATGGAAAAGATCAATAATGATAGAACATACAGGCTGCACAAACTGGTGGTTTTTGATGTGAGATTGACTATCATGAATTGGTTTTGATGCGAGGTATGTGTTTCGTTCTTGATTGAGTGCGTCGCGAGCACTTATCATCTTTGATTGATTCCTAATCAGTTATTGTTTCCATCATTGTTAATCTGCTATGGTCTTTCTGTTGTTATTCAAAATGTTCAAAATGCCGGGTGCGCGGATCATATTCTTGGTTTCATATTTTTAATGAGTTTCTCAATCGAAAGGTATCTTTGTATTGTTGAAATCTACATTAATGATAAAGTAGAGAGTTGGAGTTGCTAGAAATTTCAAATTCAGAACTAAATTCTTACATCGAAGAAAGAGAGTATTACCGAATTATTCAAACCAAGATCCAAGCTGATCAAGGGGGAGAGAGTTACCTTGCATAAACTCACACCCTTACAGAAGAGTCATGAGACTGTCTCTCGCAGTTTGTCCCGTGGCCAGGCCCAGAGTGTGCCCAAGGTCGCCTGGTCGAATTTGTGTGGGGGTGACATTGTCCAATTGAGCACTCTAAACAAAACAAAAAAAAAGGAGTCATGAGATAAAACGGGTTTGGATCGACTCTGTTGTCACTGGATGATTCACACACTTTTGATTCAAAGCAAATTATAATATTTATAACAATTACTTTTTAGAAAATGGACCGTCCATTGCTATCGACAGTTGACGCCGGAGAGTTCGAACCTGAGAGAAAATAGACAAAATATCATGTCATTGATTTATAAGCCATGAGCCTCCATTAGTTAGGCATGAAAATAGACGAAATGCCATGTTATTTAATATATGAGCCTCCATTGTTAGGCATGCAACGCACGTGCTGAAGAACTACCTAATAATTAGGGGCTCTATTAGGGGCTATAAGAGTTATTAAATCAAATAAATTAATAATTAATAGAGTTTTTAGGATCTAGGTCTTTAACAAATCCCTTATTTGAATATTAGTCTCTAACAATATCGTATTTGGATATTAGTCCCTCACAATATAATATTCACTTGATATTAGTCGTCGAAATCTTTTGAGTAATCATAATAAAACTTTAACTAGAATGTTAAATTATAAATTTATCTGAAAATTTGAGCTGCATGAGTGAGAAAGATCAACAAAATGATACTGAACAAAAGTTTTAAAAGAAAATTCTTTGTGGGAAGAGAAATACGAGTAAGAAATGATAATAAAGTAAAGAAAAAAAAGAAAGCAAAAAGGTTATAGGGTAACTTGAATCGATATATAGCGTGGAAGAAGAGGTAATAAGGTAAAGTGCTAATATAATTAGGGAGAAATATAATATACTTTGTTTTGTAATAATTTTTTTAGCTAGAGGGATTTATAACAAATGAGCAATAGATTGTAGGAGATTAAAAATCTAAATATAATATTGTCAAGGACTAATATCCAAATAAAAGATTTGTTATGACCTAGATCTTAAAAATCCTAATTAATAAGTTACATGTATGCCAGCAAGACACCGATTGAAACATTTGCTGCTGCTGATTCAGAGGAGGCATCCATTTGGTTGTCTTAAATGGCCGTAAGTCGTAAATGGTAAACTCTTTTTACATTTGTAAGTAAGTTACATGCAAATAAGTTTTACGGTGTTTGGTTGGTAATGTAAAATTGTAATTGAGAAAGTGTATTGTATTTTACAGTATTTGATTGTCGTAATGTGTAAGTCGTAAGTGAAAAAATTGACCACAAAATTAACTGTTTGGTAATTTAAAAGTATTAAGAAATACAAAAATACTAAAAATATTAAATATTAAATAATTAAAAATTAAACTAAATAAATCAAAAATATAATATATTAAATATTAAATATTAAAATAAAAAATAAAAACTAAAAAATATTAACAATTAAAAATTAAATATTTTAATATTAAATAAATAAAAAACTAATAATCAAAGCTTATTAAATTTATATTTAATATTACTAATCTGTATTAAATAAGAATTATAATTAAGTGGAATATATAATATTAATCTAGTAATAAAAAAGATTAATCTAGTAATATTAAATTTTAATATTAAAAATTATTAAATTATAATAAAAACTTTAATGTAATAATTAAATTTTTTTATAATTTAAAAAGATTAATTTAATAATAAAAAATATTAATCTAATTATAATTAACTGTCAGCAATATAATTTTGCATGACTACAAAATTAACTGTTTGTGTTGCAAATGGGGTGTAAGTGTGATTTACATTACCATAAAATTAACTGTTTGTATTACAAATAAAATTAAATATTTGTGTTACAAATGGGTTATAAGTGTAATTTACGTTATCACAAAATTAGCTGATTGATCAGATGCAAGTGTATTTTTTGATTTGCGGTAAATCACAATTATCACTGGCGATGAACTTTTAAGATGAGACAAAACACGACCGAGGAAATATCCGAACTCAAAATAAAAAACTCATGACTTTTCTGTCTCCATCTTCTCTCTTGTTCCCTTCATCAATTCTCTCCCCTCAAAAAATCAATGGCTGAAGAGTCTCTAGTTGAAGAGAGAGACGCAGAAATGGTGGCCTTCAATGGCTCTCAACAACAACCCATCAAGCGAAAAGGTCTGTTCCTCAACCCCACCTCCTCAAACCCCCCCTCACCCCTCCCTCGACCCAATGCCGCCGTCTCCCCCGCCGCCGCTGGAGGCGAGCCCAAGTACCACCCCCACTTCCGGTGGTGGGCCGACCCCCCAGGCCAATGGGACCAATGGGTCGAGAAGCTCAAACCCAGATACCAAACCCTGTGGAAAAAAGCTGGCATCTTTGATGCCATCATGGCCTCCAAGTTCAGAATTAGGAGAGACCCACCTTCCCTTTTGGGTATTGCTCGGTTCTGGTCCAAAGAAACCAGCACATTCCTCTTCCCATGGGGAGAGGCCACTGTCACGTTGGAGGATGTCATGATTCTTGGGGGTTTTTCGGTCATTGGCGAGCCCGTCAGGGCTCGAGAGCCTCTGGGTGGTGTGATTGGACACATGGTGTCCAAGATGATGGGCGAGCTGAACGGGTTCAAGAGGAAGTGCCCGAAAGCCGAGCACTCGGCCTGGATGACGTATTATGTGGGCAGAGGGTGTGAGATTGAGCACATTGCGTTTTTGTCGCTGTGGCTGTCGAGGTTCGTGTTGATTGCTGGCAATGGGAAGGCGATTAGGGAGGTTGTGTTTCAGGTTGCGGTCCGGTTGGCTAGAGGGACTAGGATTGCCCTTGCTCCGGCCGTGCTTGCTAGTATTTATCAAGACTTGAGAGCAGTGAGGGATCATGTTTGTACCAAGTCATCGTCGTTGCTTGCTGTGTGGTCTCCTCTCAATGTGCTTCAGATTTGGTGTGGGAGAGGTTCCAATCTCTGAGGCCGGTTTTGAGAAGTTTAATCAGTGCTGATATGCCAAGAGCCGCGAGGTGGGGTATGACGGGAAAGGCATATGACTTGCCGGCTGTACTGCAGGTTCTTGAGTCGCTCGATGAGTTTGAGTGGCGGCCTTATGAGGCTGAATTGAGAATTGGCGCAGGCCTTCATTCTATGTGAACGAGGGTGGTTGGTTTTTTAGCAATGTAACACAAGACGAAGAGTTGCAGTCGTTTGCGAGGTGTTTGAGGGCTTGTGAGCTAGTAGGGCTAGATTGTATGGAGAGGTATCAACCTCATCGTGTGGCAATGCAGTTTGCTTTGGATCAAGACATACCAAAAGTTGTTCCTCATGCCAATATCGCATGGGAGGTTGCCTGGAAAGAATACGACATAAGCTTGAAGAATGTTAAGTTCTATGTCCCTCCTCGACTTTTTGGCTCCGCTGTCACTCTCCAGTACTCTAACTGGTGGAGTAACACTAAAAAGAAGGATACTGGAGCAGGAAAGAAAAGGGAGGGAACTCAACCTTTGCCTAATAACAAGAAGCAGAAAGTGGAAGGTTTCAATGAAATCAAGTCCCAGGTTTGTCCTGTGCTCAGACATCATGAAGTTACTAGTAAGAGTGTCTGCTCCAAACCTCAAGAACAGCAGGCTTGTGCCATGAAACCACTGCATGCGGAGTTCAACCTACCTTCAGAGATTTCAGAAACTATGAATCAAAGCTTTGATGTTACAAGAGAAAATGACTTAGCTAGTGATAAACAACAGAAAGAAGAGTTTGGGCCTTCTTCTATTAATGAGCAAGGAATTGTAGAAGTTGTTAAGAAAACTAATGCTTGTGTCTATGAGGAGAAGATTACAGAGGTTGTCAAGAAAACAAATTCTGGAGAACTTCACCATGACCTGACAGCAACAGAGAAGTTGAAAGAAGAAAACAAGAAACAATCAGAAGAAGGGTCGCAACATGAAGCATTGGATGTCAATGAGGAGAGTATTATGGAATATTTGGTGGAAAAATTTTCTGGAGGATTTGATCATGAGCAGACAATAGCAGAGAAACCTGAAGCAGAACTCAGAACAGAGGAGATAAATGAGATGGATCCACTGAGGAAGAAAGAGTTGGAATGTGAACCAAAAGGCAACAGAGAAGAGACAAAAGAGATTGAAGGGAGGGATCCGATGAGGAAGAAAGAGTTGGAACGCGACATGAAGATCAATCAGCTTAAGGAAGAGATAGCTTCTATTCTTGTACAAATAAGATATTGGGAATCTCTAGCTGAGGGCATTTCAATTTGTAACTGATTTCTCCCCATTATGTCAATACTTTTTGTTTATATGTATATTATGTGGCTCTTCCTAGCAATAACATTTGACAATGTTTTATAATGGTTATGCTTCACTGAACATTTGGAAGATTTTTCAACCATTTTCTTTTCTTTTCATTCAGCTTATTTGCCTATGCAAATTGATTAAAAAAGAGAAAAGCTAGACCAAACATTGAAGAAGCATGGTTAATAGTTACCCATGTTTGTACTACCACAGTAGAATTGTTACTTGACCTCAACTGCAAGGGATTCTATTGATCTTTGGAATTGAATTTCAAAAAATGGATTAAGGAAATTTGATATAATTAAATTGGTGGATCATTTTTTTTTATTTTTTGGATTTTGTGCAATTGCTTTTGACTTTTTTTTTTTTTTTGTCTTGAACTTACTAGCTAAAAGATTACATTTTTTGGAGCCCTATCAATCAAGACTTCTGCTCTTTATTTACTCCATGTTGATGACTATAACCCTTATACTGATGACCCTAACAATACTCATAATAGTTACCTAGCTGGGTACTTTTAGATGGGAATCTTTGTTGAATGAATGAAGTTACTCAACTAAACGTTCTTATGAGAATCCTCAGTATTCCATAATTTGCATATGATGCAGCTTTTCAAGGACTGTTTCCATTGTCCAAAATATGCCTGCCTGCAGCTTGATAGTTATTTATTCCACATGGCAGATTAACTGCAAAATTTTGTATTCTGACTTAATTTCAGATTTTCATTTGTGCTGCAGCTTAACAATTGCTCAAATTGCTGTCAGGCTGAAATTATATTCCCGCAAGATCAATCTTGTATAGTTTTCATTATTGATAGTTTTTGGACATGATGCATGTCCCCAATTTCCTCAGGTAAGTGTCACTCAAAAGTTTTGAGATAACTTATATTTAGTTTCTGTGTTCTAAATGTTTACTTTATCATTGACTGAAATGATTCTTGTTTTTTGATGCATTTGTACAGTCTTATTGGCTGGGCCTTTTAAATTCCTATTATATATTTATGTCTATATGCAACCTTTTTGGCTGTCTCTTTTAAGTTACTTTCGAGTTCCCCGCACTGGAATTGGGTGGTGACACTTTGTAACTATAAAGGTGCTTGTCAATGGCTTGTGAAGAGTTCAAAGATTTGAAGGCAAAGGAGATTGTTTAGAAAGATGAAAGAACAATGTTGAACAAGGATGAGATGTTGAAGGAAGTCATAGAACTATAAAGGTTTCATCAGCAGACTTTTCTGCGGAATTAGTAAGGTATGTGTGTATCTAGGACAATACTTGCTGGTAGGAAGCATGGGTAAGATAGATTTTTCTGTATTTGGATTTAGTTATCAATTCATAGCTTTCTTCTGGTTGATTGATATGCTTTCTCCTGGCTCCTAGTGGAAGTTGCCCTGTTTTAAACTTTTCTCATTTTCTTTGTAAACATTCTTTTCCTCTAACTGTTAGATTTCCTTCTGCTATTACTTGAGGTGTTTCTTTTATTAGTCAATTTACTGTTCATATTTCAGGCATTGTCCTTGTAGCAGGTGTTAACGACTTTTGTTTTAGTCCGGGAAGTATTTTTTGGGGGAATTTTAGGTCTTTGTCTGTGGAAGAAATCACTGGTCTGTTTAAGAAGAGTTTTTGTTGAGGAAGCAGGACAATCACGATTCACTTGGTTGTCTTGGGTTGATTTGTGCTATTATTCTTATGGGATTTTCATTCCACAACTCCTGTCTATGGATGACAACTGAATATTTATTTTGAAGGTACCTGTGAAGAATATCGCTCTTGTACTGGGAACATTTGCATTACGCGTTGCATTGCTCAAAGCTACTCGTTGGTTCTATACCTCATATGTGTGGATAGTTAAGGATCTTGCTTAGTGTAGTTTGTGAAGATTTCATTCTTTCTAGGATGCTAACAAAGTGATGTATACAGCTGTTTATATACATGTTCTTGTAGAGTATATATAGAAGACTTGTGTCATTCCGGAAGGATTCGAGGCCGAATGCCTCCCACTCAAATACAACCCTACGATATCCGAATGCAAGATACACTCCATTGAAGTTGATCTACATTATTTCAAGTAACTAAAAATCAAGAATTATTTATTTTGAATACTTTTTGCCCATACACCAAGTAGGCGCAAAATGAACGGTCGAAATAGTGAGTTGGTTAGTTTAACGGTGTAAAATATTTAAAATCTAACAAAAATTAGTATGTTAGGGGTTTTAAGTGTTTAGATCATGATGAAATGGTCGGATCGACAATTTGTCTGTCTAAAGACGTAGATCTAAGGAATATGCTATTTTCGGTGGTCTATTTTGCGATCACTTGATGGATGTGCAAAAAGTATTCAAAATACATGTTTCTTTATTTTTAATTACTTGAAATAATATAGATCAACTTCAACGGAATGTATCTTGCATTCGAATATCGTAGGGTTGTATTTGAGTGGGAAGGATTCAGCCTCGAATCCTTCCAGAATGACACAAGTGTGTGTGTGTGTATATATTCTACATAAACATGTATATAAACAGCTGTATATATCACTTTGTTAGCATCCTAGAAAGAATGAATTCTTCACAAACTACACTAAGCAAGATCCTTAACTATCCTCACATATAATATAGATTCAGCCTTGAATTCTTCTGAAATGATACAAGTCTCTCTCTCTCTCTCTCTCTCTCTCTATATATATATATATATATATATATATATATAGAGAGAGAGAGAGAGAGAGAGAGAGAGCTCTATACATACATATATATAGACTTGTCTTTCCAGAAGGATTCGAGGCCGATTCTCACTCAAATACAACCCTACGACATCCGAATGCAAGATCCATTCTGTTGAAGTTAATCTACATTATTTCAAGTAATTAAAAATAAAAACTCATGTATTTTGAATATTTTTTGCTCATCCATCAAGTGGACACAAAATGGACGGCTGAAATAGTAAGTTAGTTTAACGGTGTAAAATATTTGAAATGTAACAAAAATTGGTTTGTGAGGGTTTTTAAGTGTTTAGATTATGATGAAATGGTCGGATCGAGATTTTGTATGTCTAAAGATGTAGATATGAGTAATATGTTATTTTCGGCTGTATATTTTGCGCCTACTTGATGGATAAGTAAAAAGTATTCAAAATACATAATTTTTGTTTTTTAGTTTTTGAAATAATATAGATCAACTTCAATAGAATGGATTGAATCTTGCATTAGGATGTCGAAGGAATGTATTTGAGTGGGAAAGATTCAGCCTCGAATCCTTCCGGAATGACACAAGTGTGTGTATGTGTGTGTATATGTATTTTATGTGTGTTCCTAGACAGATTACACTTTCGGGCTTGTGACGAACTGCATGAAGGGATTCCTTGTGAAAATTTATTACTATATATGTTGACATTAATGGTTGTACGTACAGTTACCATGTCAATTATTTGAAGCTAGAAGAGAGCAACAAAAAGGTGTTACTTCAAGTGCCCTTCCTGCATTAGGATACTTGAAATGCTATGCACTGTAGCTTATAAGGTATGTTCTATTGACCGGGATAATGATTTGCGAGCAGATGTTTGTAATACTATTCTTCAAACTGTTTTGCTGTAGGCTTTGACGGCGAGCTTTTGTAAAAAAGAATCAGGAAGATAAACTATACATGGGACTTGGGAGGGGACCTGGCTGGCAGCTTCAAATGTTGTATTAGTCATATAAATCAAAATGTATGGTGTTTATTGCAACCTAAAGCAATCATGTAACCAGTGTTTGTTCATGAGAATCAGTACATCTTTGAAGTTGGATTTACTAATTTCATGTGAGCTTATTTGTTATCTGGTTAATTATTTTTTGCTGAGATGTATCTGGTTATTTATGAGACAGTGAAGTGTGTTCTTGAACAAGGATTTATATGAAGTGTATATTATAGTATTTGATCCAATATGAAGTGATTCCATTTTTCTTTTTTTTTTTGGTGTTGCTGGTTATTATGTGATCTGTTAGTTCTGAATGAATGTCAGATTTGAATTATCTCTAATCAACAGTTTTGAGAAATTTTTGCTGATAGTTCAATATGATGCCATTTCTCTTATTTCATATGGCCCAAAAAATAATCATAATTTTTAACAATATTTATCAATTTCTATTTATTTTTGATGAAATTTGGCACACGAGAGATACAAAATTGGATAATTCAAAATTTGAATCTATTGGTTTGAATCTCAAAATAACAAGTTTAGTGTTGCGCGTGAGGTAACAACCAATAAGAAATCCACCAATAGAGATAGATGCAGCGTAGAAGTACTCACACGATCAAGAATAGAGAAATAAGAGAGAAAACAAGCCAACACAGTATTTAACGAGGGCAATTTGCCTACGTTCTCGGGGCAAAGGAAAAAGAGATTTTATTGATTCAACAATCAATTACAAGAGAATACTTGAGGGATACATGATGGGATACTATTCATGAGGGCTCTAACCCATGTTTATAGCCAGAGAGTCCTAAGGATTTAGGAAACCCCAATTGGATTTGACCCCAAACAGAAAAGGAGTCCGAATCCGTTCAGAAGAGACAGAACACATCTGTCGGTCGACAGGCCGGTCAGACGAGGACAAGGTGGAAGAAGCTTCCGAGGTCGTGGGGGATCTCAAGGACGAGGATAAGGTAGAAGAAGTAGATTCACCATCAAAAACTATGAAGAAACAGTGCAAAAACAAATATTTGCAAGGGTTTGTAGAAAAGGAAATTTTTCTGAAAGAGGAAGGTATGAAAAATCTCAAATTCAATGTTACAATTGCAAGAAGTATGGTCATTATGCCTCAGAATGCTGGAATCGTGCCCCTAACCATATTGAAGGAGAAAGCAATTACATAAAAGAAGAACATGCTATTCTGCTGGCTTTCAAAGAAGAAGAAGCAAGTGAAAACATGTGGTACCTTGATACAGGTGCCAGTAATCATATGTGTGGAAAGAACATGTTCTTGGAGCTTGATGAATCAGTAAATGGTCAAATTTCATGTGGTGATTTCTTAAAAGTTTCCAGTAAAAAGAAAAGACAAGATTCTAATTTGACAAAAAAATGGGAGTCATCAGCTTATTTCTAATGTCTACTATGCTCCAGACATAAAGAGCCGGTGGAGTCAAGTGGATATTTTATGAAATCCATCAGGCCTGATAGAGGAGAGGAATTCACATCAAAGAAATTTTTAGCTTTCTGTGAAGAACAAGGGATTCGACACTCTCTAACAGCACCATACTCGCCCAACAAAATAGAGTTGTTGAGAGGAAGAATCGAACAATCTTGAACATAGCGAGAAGCATGTTGAAGCAGAAACAGATGCCCAAAGCTTTCTAGGCTGAAGCTGTAGACTGTGCAGCCTACATTCTGAATCGAAATCCAACCAGAAGCCAATGGAATATGACGTCGCAAGAAGCATGGAGTGGAGAGAAGCTTGGAGTTGGACACCTAAGCGTGTTTGGAAGCATCGCATATGAACATGTACCAAAACAAAGAAGAACCAAGCTTGATGATCGTAGTACCGAATTTGTTCTTATCGGCTACGATTCAAGGACCAAGGGCTACATGTTGTACGATCCATGTAGCGGCAAAATCATGTTAGATTCTAGGATCAATCTGACAACTAATCAATATCACTGAAATATCATCGATCTAATTGGCCAGGTCGATTAATATCAGGTTGGAGGTTTTTCGTTCAATAAAACGTTTCTTAATTAAAGAACCACCTTTCAGTTATCTTCCTTGGTTACACACCAATTAGACTGGTATAAGTCAGTCTCAATATACTGAATATCAGTATAACCCCTGTATAAAAAAATTAATTCACTTATACAGTATTTGGAGTGAGGTACGCTTAAAGCGAATCTCCTTAAGACAATTACGTCCCCCGCAACGGTGCTAACGGGTTACTGGACGTTGGTCTCCCAAGATATAACACTCCTTCACGGTATTTGAATAGCACTACCAAATCACAGTACGGTCGAAGCGTAGTTAACCAGTACCTTCACAGGATTATCGAAGCAACATGACCAAGACAAATTTTAGGGAGAATATTTGTCTTTACTTTAGAGGAGCACCCACTGTAGAGGAAGGAGGAAGGTAGAAGAATATTCTTCTTTGGAAGTCAGAGATTCGGACAACAATTCTATTAAAGAATCTGTTGAATTTTCTGAGACTTCTTTCAGAATGAATTTTGTAGAATCTCTTGGAAGTCACTTCAGAATCCGAGTTGCAGAATTCCCACTTCCTGTTGGAAGTCACTTCAAACTTGAGTTACAGGAAGCCCACTTCAGAATGCAGAGGAAGAATCTCTTTTTCCTGTATTGCTTCTGTTGAATTCTGTTGTGTGTTTTTGTTTGAGAAAATGGAGCGCTATTTATAGCGCTCTGGGAGGGGTAAAAGTGTCCGAACCCAACCGAATGGTTGCAACGGTTCGGTCTGAATCGTTGCAACGGTTCGTTTCAGACAGCAACCGCCCAACTGTTTGGGCGGTTTGCTGACAGCAGTTGCGCTGGGCGGTTCGGATCCAGATGGCGGAGCGGGTATGATCCGCGGTAACCCATACCCGTGAGACCCGGTTCAAAAAGAACTAGACCGGGTAGGGAGCCCGAGCCCGAGCCCGGCACCTGCGCCGGCCGGCCGCTGCCATCGCCAGCGGCGGCGCACGCGTGTGCGAGCATGGCTTCCCCCTAATCGCTCGCCAAAAATCTAAGTACCCAAAGGGCACACCCTTTATTCCCATTTTTCTCTATTTAAACACTTCAAACTTTCATTCTATGGCCAATGTGGGACTAAATGCTTTTAGCTACCTTTAGTCCCCTTTTGGCTTTGAATTAGTCAAACTTTAGACTTGAATATCTCATTCATTCGAAGTCGGAATTGAACATGTGAATATACCACGTTCATCCTCAATGGAAGGAGAACACACTCCAACCATTATCCAATTGATTCAATCAATGGATCTCGCCGTAATTCGACTAAAAGATTCACATTTATTCTTCATATTTCTCAACAATTCCCCACAATGAATGGTTGTTCAAGGAATTGACACGCAAAAAGACTGACTCTATAGTGAAAAGTACTTTAGAAAAGAAACTGTATCAGGACAGGTGAACTAGGTCTTGAACCTTCCATAGCGAAAGTTTTATTGGACTTACTGGCTAATCAGTGAACTAAGTCTTGAACTGTTAGTCGTTAGTGTAAGCCAAGTCAACAAGCTTCACACAGTAACTTTCCAAATCAACTTTGGTTCTCGGTTGTGTCCATTTTGGCCCTGAACATTCTTAGTTTCAGAGAGTATCTTTAGGGAATAACAGCCTCCATAGAAATTCTCAAAGAGCCGACCCAACTCTATACTCACATAGGTGATCATCCTATTAAGAGTAGTCTATTTTACTCCACTTGTTTAGTAACAAAATATAGGCATCATTAAAAGCGTTAAGCTTATCCTTAATCCACTTGTAGAAAGCACTTGTGTGCACCTTAGGAATGAATTGGAGTCAAGCTCCTAAGTGCTTACTTGTTGAGTCAATCATAATTAGTTTTTCCTCTTGAACTTAGTCCGTGGGATCTCCAGTTGCTAAGTGAGGTTTTCATTAAGCTGACTCGGTAAGGTTAGGCTTTTAGACCCTTCCTCTCGATGCGCAGTTTATACGCTCTCCACTTAAACTTTTGGTAAGCAGATCCACTAAATTATCTTTTGACGAGACAAAGTCAATAGAGATAATTCCATTTGAGAGCAACTGCTTAATAGTATTATGTCTATGACGAATATGTCTAGACTTACCGTTGTATATAACATTTTGTGCCCTAGATATAGCTGCTTGATTATCGCAGTGTATGCATATAGCGGGCACTGGCTTTTTCCATAATGGTATATCTTTCAAAAATTGTCGAAGCCATTCTGCTTCTTCTCCGACCTTATCTAAGGCTATGAATTCCGATTCCATAGTGGAACGGGCAATACATATTTGTTTGAAAGATTTCTAAGATACCGCTGCTCCTCCTAGAGTAAATACGTATCCGCTAGTTGATTTTGATTCCTCAGAATCTGCAATCCAATTAACATCACTGTATCCTTCAAGTACAGGTGGATACTGTCCATATCTCAAGGCATATTCCTTGGTATGTGATACGTAGCCCAATACTCGAGTAGAGCAGTCCAATGATCATCACTAGGATTGCTAGTGTATCTGCTTAACTTACTTACAACATAAGTAATATCGGGTCTAGTGCAATTCATTAAATACATTAAACTTTCGATAATCTGAGAATACTCCAACTGGCGTACTCCAGTTCCCGTATTCTTACGAAGGTGGATGTGTGGGAGAAAAGAATTTGTATTCTCCTTTATCCCAAGATCCTTAAATCTTTCTATCATCTTCTCCACGTAGTGAGATTGAGATAGACTGATTTCATCTAGTGTTCTTGTGATTTTAATTTCTAAAATTACATCAGCAACCCCCAGATCCTTCATGTCAAAACTGTTGTAACATTTTCTTAGTGGACTTAATAATTTCAATACTAGTCCCAAGTATCAACATATCGTCTACATAAAGACAAACAATGATACATGCATTTCCAACTGTTTTAGTGTAAAAACACTTATCACATTAATTGATAGTGAATTCATTTTGATCATGACACTATCAAATTTCTCATGCCATTATTTTGGAGCCTGGTTTAGACCGTATAAGGATTTTACCAATTTACACACTTTGTGTTCTTGGCCCTTGACTATAAATCCTTCAGGTTGCTCCATATATATTTCTTCATTTAATTCACCATTTAAGAATGTAGTCTTGACATCCATTTGATGGATATCTAAATTATGCAATACTACAATTGCAATCAACATTCGAATGGAGGTTATTCTTGTTACTGGTGAATAAGTATCGAAGTAATCAAGTCTTTTCTTTTGTCGATAGACTTGGCTACTAATCTAGCCTTGTACTTATTGATAGATCCATCGGGTTTTAATTTTCTTTTAAAAATCTATTTACACCCAGTTGGTTTACTGCCATGAGGCAAGTTTGCCAATTTCTAAGTATGATTACTTAGTATGGATTCTATTTCGCTATTTATAGTTTCTTTCCACATTTGTGCTTCTGGGGTAGACATAGCCTCTTTAAATGTTTGAGGCTCGCTTTCAATAGCATATGTTATGAAATCTGGGCCAAAAGATTTTGAGACTCTAGATCTCTGACTTCTTCTTGATTCAATTTTCGCATTAACAATTGATTCCTCGGGGCTTTCATCCCTGAACGCTATCTCATGTGTTCTTTTCCCAGAAGTCTTATCTGTTTCCCGTTTATATGGAAAAATATCTTCAAAGAACACAGCATCTCTACATTCGATAATCATGTTTACATGAATATCTGGTATCTCTGATTTATGAACTAGAAATCTATAGGGACTACTATTCAAGGCATAGCCTATGAATATGCACTCCATAGTTCTTACTCCAAACTTAGTCTTTTTAGGTAATGGTGCTAGTACCTTTGCAAGGCACCCCCACATTTTGAGGTAATGATAGGAAAGTGTCCTTCTATACCATAACTCAAATAGTATAAGATCAAGTTTCTTGTGGGGTACTCTGTTTAGAATATAATTTGCAGTTAACAGAGCTTCCCCCCAAGTTCTGTGGAGCTCCAGAACTTACGAGCATGGAATTGACCATCTCCTTC
Organism: Agave tequilana; assembly: GCA_038442645.1. Classification (NCBI taxonomy): domain Eukaryota; kingdom Viridiplantae; phylum Streptophyta; class Magnoliopsida; order Asparagales; family Asparagaceae; genus Agave; species Agave tequilana. The sequence continues at coordinate 43,530 of JAVJIF010002399.1, forward strand.
AAAGTTCTGTTCTTCCGTTCAGCAATTCCATTTTGCTGAGGAGTATATGATGCTGTTGTTTGATGGATTATACCAAATTTAGCATATAACTCACTAAAATCATTTGATTCATATTCTCCGCCTCTATCGGATTTTATAATCTCGATATTCTTATTGAGTTGATTCTCAACTTCGACTTTATATGTTATAAACATATTCATTGCCTCATCCTTACTGTTTAAAAGACACATAACAGTATCTTGTACAGTCATCAATAAAAGTAATAAAATACTTTTTCTCGCCTCTAATTGGCATAAATTTCAAGTCACACAGATTGCTATGAATTAACCCTAAAGGTTCTGTATTTCGATCAATTGAGTGAAATGAATTTTTCGCTAACTTGGCCTCAACACAAATCTCACACTTGCGAATTTCTTTCAAGTTGAGTTTAGGAATATATCCTATATTAGACAAGTTTTCTAATGACTTGTAATTTACATGCCCTAATCTAGCATGCCATAAAATAGAAGACTCAATCAAATAAACAGAAGATTTTTCTTTATTTATAAGTTTTGGGTACAAATATACAGACTTTTTATCCACCACTACAACATTGGCTTTAAAAAGTCCATCAACAAGATAACCCTTTCTCACATACATCCCACCCTTAGTAAGTATAAATTTATCTGATTTAAAAACCATTCTAAATTCTTTCTTACTAAGTATTGATCCAGAGATCAGTTTCTTGTGGATATCTAGAACATGTAGACATCGTTCAGAGTAAGCTCTTTCCCAGATGTCCACTTCAGGATGACCTTTCCTTTTCCTTCAACCTTGGAGATGGCTGAGTTTATAATGAAAAGTTGCTCATCTTGCTCTAGTTTTTGATATTCAGAGAATAATAATTTCTCAGAGCAGATTTGCCGAGTAGCTCTAGTGTCTACCCACCAATCCTTATTGTTGGTCGTCAGATTCACTTCTGACACCACGCTGAAAGGCTTGGCAACGCATGGTCGGTCAGGTTTGCCTGTGGATGGTTCTTCTTATTCTTTTTGAGATGGCTGCGACATTCATTCGCCTTATGCCCCTCTTTGCTGCAGATGTAGCAGGTTCCCTTGAAGCGCATGTTCTTATCTTTTTGAACCTTACCTTTGTACCCTTGGGCAGTCTTCTTCCGCTTTAAGCCTTTGGAAGTTGACACTTTCCCCTTTGAGTCTTCGATCACATTGGTTTTGGCTTCATAGGAGTTCTTACTGCTCCTTTTCTCGAACTTTCGGTTGTCCTAATCAATTCGAAGCCTCACAATGAGATCTTTCAACTTCAGCTCCTTACGCTTGTGTTTCAGGTAATTCTTGAAATCTCTCCATGCAGGTGGGAGTTTCTCTACAATAGTAACAACCTGAAAAGTTTCAGGTAGAATCATACCTTCGACCTCTATCTCGTACAAGATAAGTTGGAACTCTTGCACCTGACTGATCACAGTCTTGTTGTCCACCATCTTGTACTCCAGAAATCATCCTACGACGAACTTCTTGGTACCGACATCCTCAGTCTTGTACTTCTTATCAAGACTGGCCCATAACTTCTTTGTCGTTGTGATTGGACTATAGACATTGTAAAGAGAGTCATCCAGTCCATTCAAAATATAGTTTCGGCAAAGGAAGTCACCTTGAGTTCATGCATCGACTGCAAGGATTGAGTCCCGATCAGTTCCGGATTCTGGTGGATCCTCTTGCAGGATTTGGCCAGATGCAGAGTAGTCAAGTAGAAGAGCATTTTCTGTTGCCACCTCTTGAATTCTGTGCCATCAAATTTTCCTGGCTTCTCCGACTTCGGGTTAGGAAGTGGAGCAAGCATCAAAGTTTGGATCTGCATGTTTGGTGCCTTACTTGAGCTGTCTTGATTAGTCTCAGACATTTTCTGCAAGTTCAAGCAGAATAGAAGTAAGAAACTTCACTTAATTGTCTTAAGATTGTTAGTTTTTAGGATCAATCTGATAACTAATCAATATCACTGAAATATCACCGATCTAATTGGCCAGGTCGGTTAATATCAGGTGGGAGGTTTTCCGTTCAATAGAACGTTCCTTAATTAAAGAACTACCTTTCAATTACCTTCCTTGGTTAAACATCAATTAGACTGGTATAAGTTAATCTTAATATACTGAATATCAGTATAACCCCTGTATAAAAAGAATTAATTCACTTATACAGTATTTGGAGTGAGGTACGCTTAAAACGAATCTCCTTAAGACAATTACGTCCCCCGCAACGGTGCTAACAGGTCACTGAACGCTGGTCTCCCAAGATACAACACTCCTTCACGGTATTTGGATAGCGCTACCAAATCACCGTACGGTCGAACTGTAGTTAATCAGTACCTTCATAGGATTATCAAAGCAGCAAGACCAAGACAAATTTCAGGAAGAATATTTGTCTTTACTTTAGAGGAGCACCCACTGTAAAGGAAGGAGGAAGGTAAAAGAATATTCTTCTTTAGAAGTCAGAGATTTAGACAATAATTCTATTAAAGAATTTGTTAAATTTTCTGAGACTTCTTTCAGAACGAAGTTTGCAGAATCTCTTAGAAATCGCTTCGGAATCCGAGTTGCAAAATTCCCACTTCCTGTTGGAAGTCACTTTGAACTTGAGTTGCAGGAAGCCCACTTCAGAATGCAGAGGAAGAATCTCTTTTCCCTATATTGCTTCTGTTGTGTTCTGTTGTGTGTTTTTATTTGAGAAAATGGAGCGCTATTTATAGCGCTCCGGGAGGAGTAAAAGTGTCCGAACCCAACCGAACGGTTGCAACAGTTCGGTCTGAACCGTTGGTTCGTTTCAGACAGCAACCGCCCAACTGTTCGCGGTGGTTTGCTGACAGCAGTTGCGCTGGGCGGTTCAGATCCAGATGGCGGAGCGGGTATGATCCGCGGTAACCCATACCCGTGAGACCCGGTTCAAAAGAGCCATACCGGGTAGGGAACCCGAGCCCGGCCCGGCACCGACGGCGGCGCGCGCGCGCATGTGCAGGCATGGTTTCCCCCTAATCGCACCGCCAGCGGCGGCGCGCGTGCACGTGCGAGCATGGTTTCCCCCTAATCGCGGGCGAAAACTTCAAGTACCCAAAGGGCACACCCTTTGTTCCCATTTTTCTCTATTTAAATACTTCAAACTTTCATCTCATGGCCAATGTGAGACTAAATACTTTTAGCTACCTTTAGTCCCCTTTTGATTTTGAATTAGGCAAACTTTAGACTTGCATAGCTCATTCATTCGAAGTCGGAATTGAACATGTGAACATACCACGTTCATCCCCAATGGAAGGAGAATACACTCCAACCATTATCCAATTGATTTAATCAATGGATCTCGCCGTAATTCGACTCAAAGATTCACATTTATTCTTCATATTTCCCAACAAATCACAGTAAATAGAGATGTGGAGTTTGATGAAGAAAGAACATGGGAGTGAAAATCACAAGAAGAATAGAATAGTCCAGGCATGTTCTTTGAAGAAGAAGTCCAAGAACCAAAGGAGTTGGAAGCACATACTTCTTCACCTCCATCATCTTCAAATCTTAGTAGTTCTCCGATATCATCATCACTACCACCAAATTCTTCTCAAAGATCCCAAAAGATAAGAACACTCTCCGAGTTGTACGAGGTAACAGAGAATGAAAATAATCTTACACTCTTTTGCCTATTTTCCGATTGTAAGCTTGTAGGCTTTGAAGAAGCCGTCCAAGATAGAAGATGGAAAGAAGTCATGGATGAAGAAATCAAGGCTATCGAGAAGAATAACACACGGGAACATACCACACTACCGAAAGGTAAGAAAGCAATTGGAGTCAAGTGGGTATACAAAGCAAAGAAGAATGTGAAAGAGATATTGAACGTTATAAAGCTCGGTTGGTTGTCAAAGGTTACAATCAGAAAGTTAGGATTGATTATGATGAGGTATACTCCCCTGTTACTCGGTTTGAAACTATCAGATTAATTATTTCTATTGCTGCTCAAAATAATTGAAAAATCTTTCAAATGGATGTAAAATTCGCATTTATGAGTGAGTATCTTTAAGAAGAAGTATATATAGAACAACTTATCTGTTATGTAAGAAAGGATCAAGAGCACAAAGTACTGGAGACCATAAAAGAGCATAAAGTTGAACTAATTTCTGTTAAGATCAACTTGCTGATATTTTCACAAAGCCACTGAAGCATGAAATATTCTCTATAATACGGAGTCGACTTGGGATGGTTACATCAGGTTTAAGGGGAAATATTGAGAATTAAACCTAATATGATAAGAAATAAAGAGTCATGTCTATTTGAAGAGTCGTGTCTGTTTGAAATGAATGGTTGTATCTCTTAGAAGGAGATGTGTCTTTTGAATTCAAAAATTGTGTTTCAAGAGTCATTTAGATCTCAATATAAAGAGTGTTTGGTGAGAATGTAAGCAAAGAAAGTAGAAGAAGAATTGAGTGAGAATTGTATTTTTCATAAATGATAAATAAATTTATTATTGTTATTTTCTCTGTTGCTCCCTTCAAATTTATTTTTTGTTATCATGCGCTGGCCCGCGGTTGCTTGTCTCTACCGAGACTTGCGGGTGATGAAGGAGCACACTAGCACCCAGTTGGCGCCTCTGCCTGCTGCATGGGCTCCTGTGAGTGTACTTCGGCTTTGGGTGTGGGAGGGGTTCAGGGCTCTCAGGCCCGGTTTGGATAGCAAAATTCAGCTGCTTGACATGGGTAATGTCATTTTTTTTGTCACCGGATGAGTTTCAGTGGCGGCCTTAATCAGTAGTGGTCTTACTCAGTAGTGGATCATGGGTGCAGGCCCTCTTTCTACATGGATGATGGTGGATGGTTTTGCACCAATTTTACTAAAGATGAAGGATTACAGTTGTTTGTTTGGTGCTTGAGAGCTTGTGAACTTGTTGGGTTAGATTGCATTGTGAACAGTATCTTCCACATCGGTTGGCAATGCAGTTTGGATTGGATCAGGATATACCGAATTTTCTTCCTCGTGCCAATTTTACATGGGAGGTCGCATGGAAAACCTATAACATTAGTTTGAAGAATGGCAGGTTCTATGTCCCTCCACGACTCTTCAAGTTAGCTGCCACTCTCCAGTACTCAAAGTACATGGATTTGGTTCATTGGATGTCGAGAAGATGGAATCATAAAAAGTGTTGAGAAATCAAATGCTGGAGAATTTTGTAATGTTCTGAAGGAAATAGAGATATCTGAAGTAGAAAATGAGAAAGAATCAGCACAAGAGAAGATACGTGATCCTTCATTTGAACATGAGGAAGGAATAAGAGAACTCAAGAGTAGAAAACGAGAAACCAGTGGAGGAAGAGCAAAGACATAACACATTGGATGTCAATGAGGAGGGGATCATAAAAGGAGTCAAGAAATCAACTACTGGAGAATTTTGTAATGTTGTGAAGGTAATGGAAAAATCAAAACTTGAAAAATCAAAGCTAGAAAAAGATCTTGGACCTAGTCTATTGGATGCCAATGGAAAGGAAATTCGAACAAGTGTCATGAAAACAAATGTTGAAGAACAACTATGATTGCCAATTAACAGAGAAACCTGAATCAGTAGGTAAAAGAAAAGAGATGGAAAAAAAGAATGCAGCAAGTAAGAAAGAGTTGGAACGGGACCAAAAGATCAAGCAACTTAAGGAAGAGATAGCGTACATATTTGGAATCCCTCGCCAAGGCATAATCTAAACAAGAACTGGTTTCTTCTGCCACTTAAGTATTTATGATTCTGTTTATGAATATTAACCAGTTTTGCTAGCAATGATCTGATAATTGTTTTTTGTGTTTTTATGTTATTCTGGACAGTAGAAAGATTTTTAATCCTTATCTTTAAGTCTCTTTGCTAGTGTGTGCTATTAGTTTTGTGTACTCTTTGTAGCTATTGCATGCCAAGTATTGGGATTGTTAGTCACGCTTGTCCTATACTGAAAGCTTGATGTACAGGCAACTAAAACTTGTTACTTATTCCTTACATGAATAATAAGAAAATAAAATAGAAAGAGAAAAAAGCCTGTGTTACTTTTCAAACAAGATAATGAAGATTGACTAAACAGTGAAATCCTTTATATTTCAGGTCACATATTTCTTGCTGCAACAAAGCCTAAATCCTAATCCATAAGCCCAAGGAAGGATCACTATGCATGAGAAATCTTTTGAACATGTCAAAGTCAGATATGAAAAAGAAGATAAATTGATCATTTACATGCCAAGGATTCAGTAAGATCACCCTGAACTCTAAAAGAACCTTGACTTCTTGAAATCTATCTTATTGTTTTTAGTTCTTAAAAAGTATCGATGTGGTTTGTAACTGATACAAGTTTGGGAATGATATGCACCATCGTTCTTCTTCTTATTAATATATATTGAAAAGATATGCACCATTCTTCTTTATCTAGATTAATAAAGTGTTTTTGACAATTGATATAATTGAACACATGAAGTATGTTAGTTGATCTGAGAAAATTATTGGAAAGTGAGTATATATTATTTATTAATGAAAATGATTTTCCAAAAGCGGTTCTGTGAAAACCTCTGGTCAACTGCATATCAAGTGGGGATTCATGAGGGCAGACTGTATGTGGTTAAATGGATTTATGGTGAGAGGATTTGTGAACCATGTAAGAAATATTTGGGTCAGATATTAGCGTCGAGAATGAGCTCATGGAATCATATGATGGCATGATTGCCTGATAATATGCACCTATATGGAATCATCATACAAGGTAGTGGTGATCTTGTTGTAATACCAACAGAGAGATGAATGTCAACGAGAGCGTAACTGATATGATGGTATCCAGAGGCTAATAGGGATTTTTGCCTTCTCAGTTTCACATGAGTCTGTACCCAAAAAAAAAATTGTATCTCATCTGTTTAAAATTCTTATTTATCTTATTCTTATGTTTATTTTTTATTTTTTTATTTTTTAGAGCTTTAGATCATGGATTCTAAAGTTAGTCAGCTGGTACCTGTTGTAATAAGTGTTTCTAAATGAACATATGATTAATTATTCTGATGCATTCTTAAGCTACTTTCATGTCTTATTGAACTTGCCTATGGACTTAAAATGGTTATTTACTGTATTCTGTAACTTACCGGATTGTATTCTATAAATTGCCAGTGTATTGCTGAACTTTCCACAGCTTGGGTCATCAGCAGTGTCCTTTCAGATTCTGGTGTCGAAGTTCTAGGCACTCAACTTTGTAGTTTAGTGCATACATATTCTTATATTTGTTTTAAATGTATAAGGTCTTGGATTTGAGCTTTAATGTAGTTTGGATTCTGTTCAGTGTTAGCTGGAAATTGTGTGTGTGAAATATTGTGGAGAAAAATGATACAGAGTTATTGGTGAATGTGATTGAGATATGATAGAATTCTTGTGAATCATATTCATACTATCACATGATGTATAATTGTGTAGTTTTAATTGTTAACAGTTGCTCTGTTTACAGTGTACTGGGATGGATGACCAGACGGAACTGTGGACTCGCATGTGCCCACCGATGATGAATGTGAAGAGGATGGGGACATCGAAATAGATGATCCCTGATAGGCTTCTCAGTTCTTGTTAGGGCCATTTTTTGGTTAATTTCGGGCTTGAACCTGTGAGGAGAAAGGGTAAAATCTTGTTGAAAGAGTTTTTAAAACTCTGTTGGAAGTTAGTCAAAGATCGATGCAATCAATGGTGTCGAATACGAGAGCGTGTCGGTCATATCAAAGTTGGATTGCACAGGAGGAACCAAGACTAGTCGACTAGGGCATGACTTAGTCGACAAATGATTGGATACAGAGAGTTGGCAAATCTGTTTCACTACAGACTAGTCGACTAATACATATATTAGTGGACTAATACTGCTGCACGGTTTGTTTTCAAATCTGATTCTGAATTCGTTTCTGATCCGATTTAGGTGTTTTTGGTTTCTTTTTCTTCGTGGTTTCTTTGACTATATAAAGAGGGGTAGTGTCCCCAATATTCTAAATCCTGAAATCCTGAAACCTATAAGCTGTAATAGATTGATTCAATAAGAACTCTCTCCCCTTGCCCGAGGACGTAGGCAAATTGTTAAACCTCGTTAAATATTGTGTTCTCTCTTTCTTTTCTTTGTCTAATTGTTCGTGCCATTGGTGGTTATTCTCTGGCAGGCTATCTTCTCTGCTGCGTGGGATCCCCAACTAGTGGTATCAGAGCTTTCCGGGTTCGATGGGGAGTTTTTCGTTCGGGTGGAGCAAATCAATTTGGAGAATGTCTACAATTTTCGTTCGGAGGTAAAGATCCGATCTTTCCTATTTAGATTTGTTTTCACTAATTGTTTTTCACATTGTGATAAGGAATCTATTAGAATGATAGCTGGAAAAGTCAATCTACAGTGAAATCCTTGAACCCACATCCAATAAAGATCGATGTAGTAAAGTTTGATGACACGAATAATTTTGAGATGGGGAGGTGTGAGTTGATAGATGCATTGACGGCATCAAACCTTGAAGACACTCTACAATAAAAAGAAAAGCCGAAGGAGACTTCTGAAAAAGAATGTGAGAAGATGAATAGGATGACGTATGATCTTATAAGTTCTTGTTTGACACAAGACATCAAGTATCATGTGCTATATGAGACATCTGCAATGAAGATGTGGGAGATTCTCAAGAAGAAATATCTGACGAAGAGTATCGAGTCTCGACTTCCTCTAAAGAGGAGACTTTATCGCTTCCAGTTGAAGAAGGGACTCTCTGTTGCTGAGCACATAAACGACTGCACAAAAGTTTTACAGATTTGGTTAATGTGGATGTGGATATCGAAGAAGAAGATAAGGCGGTAATTCTTTTGACTTCTCTTCCTGATGAAGAGTATGAGACCTTCGTCCTCACCTTGATTAATGGTAGACAATCACTTAACTATAATGATGTGTCGACTAATCTTGTAAATTATAAAGTGAGGACAAGGACAATTAGTTTTCTTCCATTGGTACATCAACAGAGGCGTTGATGGTAAGAAGCAGAGGTTCCAATCGGAAGGGCAAATGAGAGCGTGAAAGATCTAAGTCCAGACCAGATTTTAGAGATCTGAAGAACTAGTGTGTCTTCTGTAAAGAGATAGGGCACTGGAAGGTTGATTGTTCAAGGATTAAAGATAAGAAGAAGGAGTCGAAGACCGAGACAAATCTCTCACAGGTAATCAGTACACAAGCTGGTACTTTCATAGGCAGGTGTATCAGACTCAAACTCATCAGTATTCTTGTCTCTGTTATTATTCATACTACTGGTTGCTCAGGTGATTATAAGTGGGTATTAGATACAGGAGCTACCTATCATGTGTGCCCAAATAAGGATTGATTTTCTAGTTTTGAGAAGTTAGATGGATGTTTCGCTGTCATGGGTGATGATCATCCGCATAAAGTGGAAGGGATATGTACAGTTCATATAAAGATATTTGATGGGATGGTACGAGAACTGAAGGAAGTGAGGTATGTACCTCAATTTAAAAAGAATCTTAACTTGATTGGCCTTGAAAACATTGGGTCATAGAGTACCTGTTAGAGATGGTGTTCTCAAGATGACTAGAGACTCAATGGTGGTATTGAAGGGCGTCCGATGCAATAACCTATACTAGTTGATGGGTAGTACGATTACAGGGCGAGTGGCGACTTCTATTTATTCAGGTAATTTTTGTACACAGGTTTGGCATATGAGACTCGGACATACAGGAGAAAAATCTTTAAAAGCTCTAGCAAAGAAGGGACCATTAGAAGGTGCATCTACCTGCAACATGGAATTGGGTGGACACGGCGTTCCGAACAAAAAGACGAAGGTGCACCTCTACTCACCGCTCGCAAGGTCTTCTTGATTGTGTTCACGTTAGTATTTGGAGACCTGCTAAGACTGCATCGCTTGGAGGTCATCAATACTTTGTCTTTTTTATTGATAATTTAGACATTATTGGATATATCCCATGAGACAAAGATTTTAAGCCTTGGGAATGCTGGTGAAGTGGAAGGATATGATGGAGAAACAGACTGGTAGGAAGATTAAGGAGCTCCAAATTGATAATGTTAAAAAATATAAGAACCAATTCCTGCAATTTGGCCAGAACACTGGTATTGGTACTCACTTCACAAATAGAATATATGAGTTGGCTAAAGAAATCAACCACTCCTTACTGAAGAAGGTTAGGTGTTTATTGTCTAATGCACAATTAGACAAATTGTTTTGAGCTGAGGCGATTGTATATGCTAATCATCTCATAAATGGACTGTCATTAACTGCGATAGGAGGCAAAACTCCGTTGGATATTTGGTCAGGTGAAGCTGCTCAGGATTTATAATTTGCTGCGGATATTTAGAAGTCCGGCCTACTTTAGTGCCAAAGATGGAAAGGTAAATCCGCGAGTAAAGAAGTTTGTATTTTTGGGTGTCAATAGAAATATGAAAGGCTGCAAGTTATGAGACCCCGAAAATAAGAAGATTGTGTTGAGTATGCATGTCACGTTTGATGAGACTTCATTGTTGAAGTCTACCATCTCTCAGCAGGTGGAGAGTTTGAAGACCAAGGATGTATCACAACGGGTGGAGGTTGATGGTATTCCATTATCTCCAGTTGGTTCAGTATCAGTAAAGACTTCACCGAATGCGACACCGGGCGGAGATCATACAACCAATTTTGATGCTGAACAGGTTAAAGATATTGATGAGAATGTCAAATTATTTACAACTATTGGAATCAAGATAAATCCACGAAAGTGGGTGAAGAAGTATGAATCTCAAGTTGGTGAGTATGACAAGCTCAAATTGAAGGTCGTTGTTCTCCATGACGGTATTAGTAAGGAGGTTCATATGACTTAGCCAGTTCGATTCACTGCTGAAGATTTAGTCACAGTTGCTTGAGCTCGATGGAGCTTGTTTGGATGAACTACATGCGGCTTGATCCCGTTGGGCATAGGTACGTAGGCAACCATAATGGTGCATCTAATAGGAGTCAACATGGTGCTATATTGTGTTCGGCTCAGATTTGAGAAATCTTCACCGAGGTGAAAAATTGTGGGGAGAGAGTTGTGCGGAGAGAAAGTAAAATCTTGTTGAAAGAGTTTTTTAAACTCTGTTGGAGGTTAGCCAAAGATCGATGCAATCAATAGTGTCGAATACGAGAGTGTGTCGGTCATATCGAAGTTGGATTGGACAGGAGAAACCAATGCTAGTCAACTAGGGCATGGTCTAGTCGACTAATGTTGGATACATAGAGTTGGCAAATCTGTTTCACTACAGACTAGTCGACTAATACAAGTATTAGTGGACTAACATAAGTTATTAGTTGACTTATAGTCGACTAATAGTCAATTAATACTGCTGCCCGACCTGTTTTCAAATCTGATTTTGAATTCGTTTCTGATCCGAATAAGGTATTTTTTGTTTCTTTTTCTTCGTGATTTCTTTGGCGATATAAGGAGAAGTAGTATCCCTAATATTCGAATACCGAATCCCGAAACCTGTAACATGTAATTGATTGATTAATGAGAACTCTTTCCCCTTACCCCGAGGACGTAAACAAATTGTCGAACCTCGCTAAATCTTATGTTCTCTTTTTCTTTTATTTGTCTAATTGTTCGTACTATCGATGGCTGTTCTCTGACGGGCCGTCTTCTCTGCTGCGTGCTATTCCCCAACAGAACCTTTTTTTTTTGTGTACAGGGTGGCATTTCATTTATTTTGGATGTACATGGAAGTATAGGTTTTATGTCCCCAGTGTGGGTCTCTTTTTAGGCAGGCTTGGATAGTTGTAGCTTATATTAGTACCTTCTTATGTTTAGTTAGTACTTTTTAATGAAACACGGGGCATTTTGCCCACCATTCTTTAAAATAAAAGTTGCTCTGTTTGTATTAAAAAATCAGGCAGGAATTCACTGATGGATTAAATTGCTGACTGAACAGATATAATTGGCCTTTTACTCAAAGAAAACAGATACAAGTGGCCTCTCTCTTTTTATTATGGTGTTTATTCTCTCCTCAGTCTCAACGATATTTTGCTAATGAATTACCCAGATTATTCTTCTCATATTGTTGGCTTTGTTAGAAGATAATCATCCTGCTTTAGATTCTTTAATCTTTTTTAGTCTCACTGATGGCATTAATCAGAACATTATATCAAGTTTATGCTGTTCATTATTCAGGAATATTTATTATTTCTGAAAGATATTTACTGATATATCTTGATTTTCTCTCTGCCACATGTTTGCAAATGTACATATCAGGTGTATATTTCATCTGCATTTTCCTTCTTCCATATTCTTCTGAATTTTATTGGCAAATCTGCAATTTAACCATATTCTGAAGAATTTTCTTTTGCCCTACCTTAATTAGTACGCAACTTCAAACTTGCTGCAATGTTACTAACAAATTGTGCTTCCAGGATGTTCTCAGAAAATCTCAGAGGCCTTTGACATCATTTACTTCAAAGGCACTTTTTTTTACAAGAATTTAACATCAAATTCCTGGACCCTAAGCATTGTTGCAAGCTTGTACCTGTTCAAGCTCCACTGCAACTAGGGGGAAGTAATCTGCTATACAAAGGTGTTCCAGATGGTTATCTTGTCGTATCAAAGAATTTTTGGATGATCTGGGAAGCTGTCAATTTCATTTATTGTTGCGTGACCGAGTTTCTTGCAGGATAAATTTAACTCAAGAAATTGGCTAAACAAAGAGTTGATCTTGTTTCTATTTCTTAAGAAGTTGATCAAACTCCTGGAAGAGGAGGCCTCAACGAGCAGGTAGTTTTCTTTTTTCGAGGAATTCTACGAGCAGGTAATTCAACACATTCTTTTTGAGAGCATATCACATATGAGTCTATCATAGCAAATTGCATTATGGAATCTCAAAAGCTCTGGGATATGGCAGACCTATCCTATGGGTGAATTGAACAAGAAGGATATCCGAAAAAACGATTCGAGACTGTATACACTTTGTTGTTCTACCAGAAAATTTTCTTCTGCAAGTATGTTTGCTACTATGCTATTTTCTCACACTAATCTTAAGTTCGACCTTATCAGGCTTCATATTGTTCTCTTTACCCTGCATGTGTTGTGCTCAATGTGAGATCTCTATGTAATAAAATTTCTTATGGAATTTGGAAAAAGGATTCATGCAGCTGTCCCCAGTGTTTTATTAGGAACTCAGGCAATATATTCTTGTTTTAATTTATTTTGTTGAATTCTGTGATGGTTTTTCTGCGCTAACATGCATGAATCCTTGAGTAAAATTTTTAATATGTTCTTCTAAATGTTAAGTATTTCTCATTCTCGATATATATCTAAATTCAAAATTTTGTCGGCTAAAAGAAAAGAAAAATAAAAAATGAAGGTACCTACATTCACTTAGAAAGGCACCAATATTTCTCGTTATTGAACTCTTGCTCAGCTTGTCTAGTTCTGAAACGACAGAAGCAAATCTTGCGCGAAAATACGCAAAAATACAAATCTTATACAAAAGCAAATCTTGCTCAGTTTGTGGCCCAAAGGGCATTTTTCCATGTACGGATGTACCATGTTGTCCATCATTTGTTGGTGGACGCCTGGCCCTTGTTTTGTGGGCCAACGGCCCATGCCCATTGCTTGCGGGTGCATTTTTGGGTGCAATGGAAAGTGGGTGTTTCAAGAAATCCAAACCACAGCCCCCACCTCCGCAAAACTTCCAGAAATGGAAGAGACTAAAAAAAAAAAACTCAGAAGCGGCTGTTACATCTTTCAATCAATTTTCAGTCTCCACGCTTTTTCCCTTCTCCTTTCCTCCTCCCACATTTATCTCCATCTCTCTCTCTCCCCTCATCCCAAATGGCTGTAAAAATGGCTGCATGGAGGAAGAAGTCCTGGTTGAAGAGAGAGACGAGGGGATGGTCTCCTCTCTCACCTCTCAAAAACACGTCAACAGAAAAGCTTGGTTCCTCAAACCCACTTCAAGAAACACCACCAATGGATCCTCAAACCACCCATTTTCTCCTTCCCACTACAAACCCATCTCCCTCAGCCCCAGCGAGGCCCCTCCCATCCTCTTCAGAGGCTGGCACTGCCCACAGAAGCAATGGAGCAGATGGGTCCGCAAATTGGAGCCAATCTACAAGGAATTGTGGCAGAAAGTTGGCATCTTTGAAGCCATCAAGGCCTCAACTTACACCATCAGGAAAGACCCATCCTCTCTTCTTGGGGCGGCGGGCTTCTGGTGTGAGGAGACCAACACATTCATCTTCCCTTGGGGAGAGGCCACCATCACATTGGAAGATGTCATGGTTCTTGGGGGCTTCTCGGTGCTTGGAGAGCCTGTCAGAGTTGCGAAGCCCTTGGAAGATGAGCTTGGGGAGCTCGAGTCGAGAATGAACAGGAGAGGAGAGAGTTTAACAGAAGCAGGTCGAAGATATGTACCCATTCGGAGTGGATAAGCCATTACATAGAAAGCGAAGGGGTGAAATCGAGCTTATTGCTTTCTTGGCTTTGTGGCTAACAAGGTTTGTTTTTCCTGCACGCCCTTATAAGACAGTTGGGCAGCATGTCATTCCCATTGCCATCAGATTAGCCCGAGGGGTGAGGGTTGCCCTCGCCCCTGCAGTTCTTGCCAGCCTCTATCACGACCTGCGGGCGATGAAGGATCATTTGACCAGCCGCCAGGACTCTGAGCTTTCTGTTTGGGCTCCTCTCCAGATACTGCAACTTTGGGTGTGGGAGAGGTTCTTGGTTTTAAGGCCAAAATCACAAAATTTTGTCAATTCTCATGAGCCGAGAGCTGCAAGATGGCATGATGTGGGTAAGACTCTGGATTTCTCATTCGTGATGTCGGTTATTAAATCCCCTGATGAGTTCTTGTGGCAGCCTTATATGACTTCTTTGGATAATTGGCGCAACCCTTCTTTTTATAGGAATAAAGGTGAATGGTTTTATGGCAATGTGCTTAAAAATGAGGAGTTGGGGTTATTTGCTTGTTGCCTGAGGGCTTCTGAGCTGGTAGGGCTTGATTGTATTGAGCAGTATCTTCCACACCGAGTGGCATTGCAATTTGGATTAGATCAAGATATACCAAATCATGTTCCTCGTGCCAATTCAGTTTGGGAGGTTGCATGGGAAACCTATGACATCGGTACCAAGAATGTCCTGTTTTATGTCACTCCGAGGCTCTTTGAGTCCGATTTCTCCCTTCAGTACTCCATTTGGTGGAAAAGGGTTGAAGAATTCTTTAGGAAGAAGATTGAAGGAAGGAAGAGGAAGGAAACACTGCATGTGCCTCACAGGAAGAAGAGGAAATTGTGCGATCTTTATAATAGACCTGCTCCTGATAATCATAGCAGTAGCTCTAAGAGTACGTGTGAAAAATATCGAGAGGACCATACTGGTGCACAAAACACAACCATCTATAGAGCATTGAACTGCTCTGAAAAACATTCGGAAAGAATGGATCAGAATGCAGATGCCGTGAGAGAGACTCATATGGAAAAGAGAGCACAGTCAGGAAAAGTGGTCGCATCCAATGCATTGGACATCGACAAGGGTACTTCAGGGGATGCGAAAAATAAATTGGGGGAATCTGCTTATGATCCGGTGATTGACCTGGAAGTGGTAGACCTGGAAGTGGTAGAAGTACCTGAAGCAAAATCAAAAGAGGAGACAGAACCAACTAAGATCAGGAATGAAAAGTTGGAAAGGGAACTGGATATTAAAAGGCGCAAAGAAGAGATTAAACTTCTTGAAGCAAGAATTAGGGAATTAGAATCCATGGTTAAGGTGCACTCTTGATCAGGTTTTGTTCTCTTTCCAGAGCTTTTTTTTTCTTGTTCAAAGTTTTGTATATGTGGATGTGCGTATACTAACTGGTCTTTTGTTAATATTATCCTTACAAAGTTTTTGTTTTTGTTATCCCTGAACTTCCTCGTTGATGGCTAAAAAATATGTTTACTGTTGGCACTTTAAAGCAATCTTATAACTTAATATAACTCAAATTGCAATGTTAAATTTTGTTTCAACTATGTCTATGTGAAAGGCTTCATGATGAGGACATCAAGGCCATGTGAGAGTTTGAATCGAGTTCGTATTTTTCTTTCTGAGTCTAGTCATGTTACTCTCATTTAGTAGTGTTTTTTTTTATGTTTAGTCTTGTTTTTAGTCCCATACCGGTTATGGAGACAAGTGTTTTATCTTTGTAAGCCTATAAATAGGCACAAGTCTTGAAAAATAAAGTTAATGAAGATTTGATAAGTAAAATTTGAGTTTTCTTCAAAATGAAAATTCTTTTCCTCATCTTTGGTGTGTGAAACCCTTAAATCATATCTAAGAGTATGAAGCTCTACTTATTTATTCCCTTAAAAAAAATCAAATTTCCTTGACAAAACCTAGTAATATTCATAATACAAATGACAGAAAGGGAAAAAAATAGAGAGAAACGGAGATAGCCACCAACCTTCGTCTACTCATTCTCTCTCCTACAAATATCTCCTCTCTCCTCCCTCTCTCATGTCGACAACCACCACCAGCCCTAGCTCTCTTTCTCTGCCCGTGATCTCCTTTGCTGACCTCTTCCTCTTGTCGCCACCAACATCATCTCCTCGCCCACACGGAGCACAGCCGCCCGAGCAATGCCACCTGAGTACTCGCTGACTGCCTCCTCGTCTTCTTCTCTCCCTCACCTTGTCGCCATCAACCACCATCCAAGATTCGCCCCCTGCCTCGTCCTCTACACCACCCTGTCGTCACCATCCCACCGACAGGCCACAACCACCACCGTTCTCTCCAACTCTCTTCCCATTACCAACTCTGAGTTCAACTCCACCGTGACAGCATCCCAAATTTCCCTCGCCGTGATCCTCCCTCGCCTTGCACCACATGGGCCCTCGCCCCGTCCAACGCCGCGCCCCATGTGGCTGTGTTTGCGCTTGAGCGACAAAAGAGCCATGCCCAAGTCGCGGCTCAAGCGTGCCCAGTCAGCAGCCAGAGTGTGCTCAAGCCGACTTTAGGCCACGCCCAGAGCGCTAGCCTTCTTGCGTGAGCTCGAGCCCTCGTCCTCAGCTATATCTCTTCCTTTTCTTCGTGGCCTCGTCTACCTCAGCTACTGCATATCAACCCATCAGCCGCCACTGCTCCTCTTCGACAATTGCTTGTCTAGCTGCAGCAGTCCAGTCGGCTGTCAACAGGGACTTCAATAGTACCTGCAATACAACGACATTAGTTGCATGTGAAGAACATCAGATCGACAAAGCACATGTTCAGCCATAATAAGATCAATAATTGCAGCATATACCTGAGAATGTTAGCTCTCAGTAGGTAAGTTTCTAATCTCACAGTCAGATTATCCAACAGTTACACCAAATATTGTCATCTCTGAAA
Organism: Agave tequilana; assembly: GCA_038442645.1. NCBI lineage: Eukaryota > Viridiplantae > Streptophyta > Magnoliopsida > Asparagales > Asparagaceae > Agave > Agave tequilana. The sequence goes on from JAVJIF010002399.1 coordinate 60,898, forward strand.
TATTATCTCTATTCCTGCTGTCCATTATTACTGTAAGATTGTGTGATTCTCTTCAAACCTGTAATTCATTATCTTTGATATTGCGAGTAGAACAATTACACATATTACATGGTATTGTGTTGATTTTATTGAGGCTAGAACTATCTAACTATACTTGCAATTAATTGTAAAAATCCATCAGCTAATATTAGAATTTCAAATTTTTTTTCCTACCAAGGTCGTAATTTTGTGAAGCGTAGCGTGTTCGAATTTATCACTGATCCCTTACATCACACACATGTTTTACATCAATTTGGCATAAGAGCACGGTTTAAGTAGGAATTGCATCTTAGGCACTTTTAAATGCTTTCTTGCATTTAGAATTTAGGTATTATTCAAAACAAAATAAAAAAATATAAAATCCAAAAGACAAAAAAATTAGTTAATATCTAGCTAGTTGTGTTTTCCAATTTCAACTAGGACTTGTCTAGTGCATGCCAACTTGTAGAGATAGACCCTATTTGTTAGTCAAACACCCCTATAGATCTCCAACAAGTTGCCACGATGTTCGCTGGCATACATGCTAAGCTAGAATCCCTAACTCAAATTATGAGCTAAAGCGGAGATAAGATTGGGTAGGGAAGAGACGCGCCTCAAATACTGCAATGAAAATGAAGAAAAACGTGGTCCGTTGACAATATCCAGAATGACCGATATTTGACAAGTACCCAATTGGATGTACAAACTTTTAATGGTCTTCTTGATTATTCTAGTTGTTCGGATCCTCAATTTTCTAATTTGGCTACAAAGTATAGATAGGTACTTCATCTGGTAACCATCTTTGAAAGCTGAGAAAGTCAGGTTCGCTACCATGAAACTGACTGGACAAGCTAGCCAATACTGAACAGATATGAAAACTTAGAGGACAGTCAGATTTCAGCGGCCAATAGAAACATGGTTTGCCATGAAGGACGGACTCAAGGGTAAATAAGTGTCACTATGTTACTACGATCATTTTCTTGACAAATGGCACAAACCCAAAGCGACAAATTTATCAAGAAATATATTACCGAATTTCACGAGTTTCTCACTCGTTATAATATCTTAGGCATAGCGAGTGACATCCAAGTCTTTTTTTCAATTTAGAGCTGGATTTAGAGTAGACCTGAAAAATGAGTTGTGAAATCATTGAGTTTAAAAAGGCTTATGCCTTAGTCCAAGATTTAGATGCTCTCAAGTTGGTTACATTTTTAGAAGTCAGGATCACTGAACCCCAGCATCCGAGTTCACTTTATATCAGTTCCCACACTGAGTTAATCCTCAAACGCCAACATTCAAGGGGAACACCAAACACAAATACATTAAAAGTAACACTAAAGGCAAGAGCACTGAAAGAGATTTTTTTTCAAAATTACTCCCACAATTAAGTGGTACAAATGCCAAAGTTATGGGCATGTTACTGTCAATTGTTCAAATCTAATCAAAGTCGCTATCAATAAGGAACTGCCTGTAACAAATCTGAAGTCTGACTCTGAAGAATTCATTTACCATGCGGAAGAACCAGAAAACTATGACTTTGAGATCAAGGGTGATAACATTGATGAGTCCAATACTATGATTCCTCCCGAGGCCATCCCAGTGATTACGGTGTTTACCGATGTCTTCATTAAAGACAATACTCTGATTCCTCTCGAAGTCACCCCCCTGTGAATACGGAGTTTGTTGATGTCCCTTCTTAAGACCTCCTTGGCAAGCTACCACCGATGCGTGATATCCAACACGCCACTGATTTAGTCACAGGAGGTAGTCTTACTAACTTGCCACATCATAGAATGAGTCCTACCAAACATACTGAACTAAAAAGCAAGTTGATGAGTCACCACTAGAGGTTAAGCAACAATGCCTTGTCCTAATAGACGTTTATTTCTACAAGAACAAGTTTTGGTGTGATGTCGTGGCAAGGAATGTGGGTCAGGTCAAGGATGTTACATCTATGGTCGATCCATATCCAAAAACTTAAAGGATGCCATTATGGGAGAATCTAATATTCTACTTATTATCAACTTTTCTTCCACTACAGTTAAACACATGGGGACATTCCCTCATACTTTACCTGTTAGGACATCTCTTGTCATCATTATTAAAGTAACATGTAAGCTGTCACATACATTTAGGATGATACATCTAATAATCTCTTTTGATAGAGGCTGTGAATATTGTTGATCTAATGACCAGAGCGTCTAAAACTTTTGTGTCCAGTAGGGAGTCAAGTTCACTAGCTATTTTAGGAAGACCATTTTGGCATATTTTAGGTACTTAAGCTAAGTTCTCCACTACTGTTCAATGTAGAGTATTATGAGTCTGCATATTTTAGGCTTAAACATCTGAGTCTGTTCATATTTTGCCACACATATGCCCCGCTTTAAATATCAGCCGAGATATCGTCCGATATCTCATTTTTTACCTCTTATCGAGACGATATGGGAAAATTGTTCGCCATATCGCTTGCAGTAAGAAACGACCGATATTTGAAATATCAACTGATAAATCACCCGATATCGACCGATATATCGCCCGATATATCACCTGATATGAAATAACTTATTTATTGCACGATTGCGTGCAAATGCACATTATTTTTTACTGTCTTTGCATGCATATTACATCATTTTTATTAGGTAGATGATATATATGACATTAAACTAACTTTTAGTTATCAATATTTCATCATATATAGTGCCCGATATGAACGCCCGATGTGCGCGCGTATCCCCGATATCTCCTCAGATATCCAATATAAAAAACTCCCATCCGCTACGATCCCAATATCTGATATTTAGAACCTTGCACACATGCATGATTTACACACGAAAAATCAGTGATATATTTGAACAAAGTAGCGCTAACTATAAATTACGTGTTAACATTAGTTAAGAATTTGAAACTTTTAGTGTTGAAAATTTTGTGATAGTTCAGATTCGTCCGAAACGGTTTTCCCGAGGAATTGTTAAAGATTTGTAAGATGTATTGCTGGACTTTTTAAAATCTTGAAGAAATTCAATTACAATATCTATATTAATAATCTTCATGAAGATTTTGGAATCAGTTCTACTTTCAATGTTGAGGATTTAGTAAATTACAAGGGTCCTGATTTTAACCTTAGCAATTCAGTGGTTGATAAACCTCTCCTGAGCTATTTTATGAGAGCCCCTCACTTCACTCACTCCCAAATAATCATCCTAATGTAGCAGGGAAATGATAAGATTTTTAGATGATGAAATTATGTCTATTTCTAATAGAAACGGTGGAACCCGACGATGTCTCATTCTTTGGAAAGAAAAATCACCTGTCGAGGATACGTGATTGGATCGCAGTGATTTGCAGCATGTTAAATTGTTAATCCAAATGTATTGGAGCATTATGAGAGTTTTTCTACACCTCACTCGACGGGGTCGAGTTCTCTCCCACTTGGAGAGAATGATGAGGACGTCAAAGACATGTGAGAGTTTGAATCGAGTATGTATTTTTCTTTTTGAGTCTAATATGTTTTTTATTGAGTCTAGTCATGTTGCTCTCATTTAGTAGTGTTCTTTTTTATGTTTAGTCTTGTTTTTTGCCCATATCGGTTGTGGAGACAACCGTTTGATCTTTGTAAGCCTATAAATAGACATGAGTCTTGAGAAATAAAGTTAATGAGGATTTGATCAGTGAAATTTGAGTTTTCTCCAAAATGAAAATTCTTTTCCTTATCTTTGGTGTGTGGAACCCTTAAATCATATCTAAGAGTGTGAAGCCCTAGTATTATTTATTCCCTTCAAAAAAAAAATCAAATTCCCTTTATAAAACCCTAGTATTATTTATAATACAAAAGAGAGAAACAGAGAAAGCCGCCAACCCGCGTCCACTCATTCTCTCTCTCCGACAAATCTCTCCTCTCTCCTCCCTCTCACACATCGACAATCGCCGTCAGCCCTAGCTCTCTTTCTCTGCCCATGATATCTCTTGCCGACCTCTTCCTCTTGTCACTGACATCATCTCCTTTCTCGCATCGAGCACAATCGCCCGAGCACAGCCACCGAGTGCTCACTGACTGCCTCCTCGTCTTCTTCTCTCCCTCACCTCGCAGCCATCAACCACCAGATCTGTCGTCTGCCTCATCCTTTCCACCCTGCTGTTACCATCGCGCTGATAAACCACAGCCACTGTCGTTCTCTCTAACTTTCTTCCCATTACCAACTCTGAGTTCAACTCCACCACGACAGCATCCCAATTTCCCTCGCTGTGATCCTCCCTCGCCTTGCGCCATACACGGCCATGCCCCGTCCAACACCGCGCTCCACATGCTTGTGCCTGGGCCCAAGTGACAGAAGAGACACGCCCAAGCCACAGCCCGAGCGTGTCCATGCCAACTTTAGGCCATCCCAAGGTGCCAACCTCCTTGCGCGAGCTCGATCCCAGCCCTCAGCTACATGTCTTCCTCTCCTCTATGGCCTCAACTACCACATATCAACCCATCAGCCGCCACTGCCCCTCTTCGACAATTGTTGCATGTCTAGCTATAGCAATCCAGCCGACTGTGAACATGGACTTGCAATACAACAACATCAGTTGCTCGGGAAGAACATCAGATCGACAAAGCACAAGTTCGGCCATAATAAGATTAATAACTGCAACCAATACGTGAGAAAGTTAGCTTCTCAATAGGTAAGTTTCTAATCCCGCGGTCAGATTATTCAACTGTTACACCAAATATTGTCATCTCTGAAATATTATCTGTATTCCTGTTGTCCGCTATTACTGTGAGTTTGTGTGATTCTCTTCAAATCTGCAATTCATTATCTTCGATATTGCTAGTAGAACAATTACACATATAACATGGTAGTGTGTTGATTTTATTGAGGTTAGAACTGTTCAACTACACTTGTAATTAATTGTAAAAATCCATCAGCTAATGTTAGAATTTTAAATTATTTTCTCTCAAGATCGTAATTTTGGTGAAGCATAGCGAGTTTGAATTTATCACTCTTCCTGACGTCACACACACAAACATTTCACATCACTTCAACTGCCTCTATATCCTTGAAATGGGGAGTTAGTTCATGTATGCAGGTATCATTTCCATTGGAATGACAGACCTCAAGGAATGATAGACTCACATTGTGGAGGGTTGCTGATGGGGACATCTCTCTGGGATTGTGATTCTACACTAGGAGACGTCATTGCACCCTTTCAGGATGGTTCGATTAGGGCTTGAAGACTCAAACTGTATTGAACCAGTTATTCTAGTTATTTGCTTTTAATTGTAATTTTAATTATTTATTTCTGGTAGTTATTTTAGTCCTATATCGGTTGTGATGGGAGCTCTCCGTTGATGTAGGCCTATTTAAGGTCACGACTGATATTGAATTTAGTAGTTTTTGGATGAATTAAAAATAGATTTGAAAGCTTTGTAGCCTGTGAGAATCCTTAATGTGTTGTTCCCCATCATCTTGGTATCAGAGTTCAAAATTTGAATTCTTTCAAAAAAAACACAACAAAATTTTCCTCCAAACATAAAACAAAACCCTATTTCTTTCCTCTGCTCACAACCCGCCGCCACCTCCTTCCCTTCTCTCTCTACTTCATGACGAAATCAACCTCCGCCCAAGCCTTCCTCTCCACTGATCGCTCTCTCATCTTCATCCTCAAATCAACTCGCCAACCAGATCTCGCATCACGACCTGCAATTGTCGCGAGATCTCATGCTCGCCCTCGTCGTCCTCACCAGATGGCATCGACGTGTTCCATCTTCATCACCAGATCTCGCGGCCACTTCCTTCCTCTCTCTCCCTCTCAACTGCACAACGACAACGACGACACCTCTTGCCCACCTCCTCCCAGGTGCTTCAGTCCTCCAAGGCCCAACCATCGCCACCACCACTCACAAATCCAAGCGCCCATTGTCGTCATTTAGCTCCAGTCAGCGACCCAAGCGACCATCCTCGTCAACCTGCACCTGCGCCTCCTCCGATCAACCTATTACCCTCGCCCATTGAAGATCTTCGACCAGCATCAAGGAACTGTCAATGCCTGCCATCGGACCTCATCTTTCCTCTGATCTCGCTTGGCCACCCAGTGTCCTCCGATGTCTATAGCTCCACTGTCACACAGTGTTTTAAATGTCGGATATCGGGGAAATGTCGGATGTCGTAATCGGATGTCGGATTTCAGATTTCGGAGATATTTTGGGGACATCTAGTAAATTTCGGACATCATGACTAATAACAATATATGTCCTAAATGTCTTAAATAATGTAATCTTAAATTTTTTATTAAGGCAATACATACACAACTTATGCAAAAGTACATAAATATTCTTAAATTAGGTATACTTACCTTAACATTTTGCATATGCTCACTACCCAATTGTAGAAATTTCTCAATTGCTCCAACTTTCAAGACCAACCAACCGAATGTCCAACCTACAAAATATAAACATAGATCAATAGATATATAATCAACCAAAGAAATAATATAAAGAACTGAAAAGTTAATATTCAATTTATGTTTTGATCATTCAATCATGAATTGATTTAAAAGATTATAAAACATAATATAGAAAACCAACCATATACTAGAAGCCAGAAGGCTAGAAGCAAGCAACTAATCAAATAAGATTCAAGTGTTTAAAAGTTACAATCCAATAATTGTATCTCATGCAAATTTCAAAAGGAAGAATCTAAGACCAAAAGTAATAAGTAATTCATCCATTATCAAGCTTCTCCATGCTCAGACTCCGACGAATCCTCCTCCTCCAAAGGAATGTCAATGTTTAGGTCCTCCTCCAATGACGATTCTGTTGATGAAAATTCTTCATCTTCTTCCCTTGTCAGTTCTTTTGATTTTTCTTTTGATGATAATGCTCCTTTAGTTCCTTTTTCTATCTTGTAAGTTTTTGTTCTCACACTTTTTCTTCTCTTCGGATTAGCTCTCATAGATTTTACAACTTGCCTCCAACTCAATCCTTCTCCGGGAAACACTTCGTCATCACTATCGATATGCGGTCCACCATTCCGCTTTAGCGGCACCAACCAATCCGTGACCCTTTCTTCATCATCATAAGCGCATAAAGGATCTCTATTTTTCAAGGTAAGCTTGTTCCTAAGCCTAGCATTGAACTTGACAAAAACCAAGTCATGTAACTTTTTATGACTTAGCCTATTTCTCTTCTTTGTGTGAATCTACAAAAAAGAAGCATTCAACACAATATAAATGAGTAACTACTAAACTAGAAATTTCAAAAAGAATAATTGTTTGTAATGTATTAATATATAAATTGCAATACCATCTCAAATGTGCTCCAATTCCTTTCACAACCAGAAGAGCTAGTTGTCAAGTTCAAAACTCTCATCGCCATTTCCTTTAATTCAAGAGTATCGGTCCCATAAAAATTCCACCAATTAACTAGAAAATTAAAATTAGTTAGTAATATTAATATGTGAAACTTCAAACTACAAGGTGTTGTCACTTGTGTATATTTACCTGGGTTGAGGTTAGGATTTTTAGCTCCATTCTTTGCAAGATCTCTCCCAAAAGATCTCTTTGGTGTTGATACATAGCCATTTGCTCGCCGATCTTCTCCACCTTTTCAGCGTCATTTGGATAAAACATGTGCATGCACTCGACAAATCCATTCATGAATATGCCAGCATTTTCAGTAGCTTCTTTTTTCTCATAATAGAAATATGGGTTCAAGTAGTAGCCTGCTCTATGCAAAGGTCCTTTTAACTTGTCATTCCATCTTGTATCAATAAGCTTCCATATTGGAATAACTTTCTTCTCTTCATAGTTGAGGTTTCTTGCAATTTCTTCTTTTGCATTGTCTAGATCACCATATAGAAAGCCCATGGATGGCTTGTCACCATCAACTCTTCGAAGAACTTTTACCAATGGAGAAAAACATTTGAGAGTAAGAACAACATTATCCCAAAATTTATTACTCGCAATAATTTCAGCAACCTACAAAAAAAAATAAGTTTGTAATTTTACTATTTACTTTCTATCTAGTATCTACTATGATTATTTTTAGATATACATTCTTTCCCGCATCCTTATTAGAAAGTGGATGATTCATCCACTTTGTAGAAGTAAACATTTGCTTCAACTCTTTCCTCTTTTCCCGCATGGAATGCAAAGATAGATATGTAGTTGCAAATCTAGTGGCCCCGGGTCTAACAATCTCTCCACCCGTGAACTCCCTCATTATGCTAAGCGTGATGGTATGGCTATAAATATAAACTGTCGCATTCCTTGTCATTAGAATTGCATTTCGGATGGGCTTTACTTTAACAATGTCTCCTACCATCAAATTAACAGTGTCTGCAGCACAACTTATCCAAAAGATGTTAGGCCTCTTTAATTTAAGCATATTTGCAGCGGCCATATTGTTCGAAGCATTATCCGTGACAATTTGCACTACATTCTCTTCCCCTGCATCTTCAATTGCTTTATCCACAAAATTATAAATATAAGTTCCATCATGCTTCTCGGCCGATGCATCTTGAGAAAATAAGAACGCGGTTCCCGCTGGACAATGCACAACAATATTCATAATACTTCTGTGTTTCCAATCTGACCATGCATCTGTCATAAGTGTGCATCCGCTAATTGCACAACTATCCTTGAATCCTTTAAGATTCTCTTTCGTCTCCTTTACCTCTCTTTGAAGAAAAGTCTCACTTAACTCATAAGGGGTTGGGGCTTCCATACCAACTCCATACTTTTCAATAGCTTGCAACATTTGTTGAAAAGATGGTAATGTAGTGGTATGGAAAGCAATTCCGGCTTCATAGAACCACCTAGCTATGTACTTCACCGCATCCTCTCTTTCCTTCTTCTTTACTTTAGGATTTAAGACATTTTGTTTTGTTCTTTTAGCAATGCTGGCCAACTCTTCCGGAGTGCGGGTAGCGAACCTATCAATCGGTCCTTTACACTTGGACTTCAGAGATCTGAATAAGCTACTTTGAGATGAAGTCCCCTCTTCCATTTCCATGATCTCATTGTACTCATCTTCCTCCCCAACATGCACATCATCTAATAAAGCTTGCATATGAGCATTCTTGACTTCTTTCTTTTCTTGAAATTTCTGATAAATTTCTCACTTTTTTCTTCACATCCTCAGGAACTAATCTACACTCTTTACAATTTCCTTTTATTCCTGCCAAATGTTGTTTCAAACGACTAATACATGCACTAAATACTTGCTTGCAAAATTTACACCGAACTGAATTTGTACTTTTCTCAAACACCCTCTCTCCATATTCCCAACAGGGATCAATACCACCCTTCAATGGTATTGACATCGCATTAGAAGCTTCGGAAGAAGACATCCTCCTATAGTCCTATTTATCAGAAAATATAATAAACACATTAGAATCGAACTTGAATCAACTAATTTTCTCATTTTACTCAATTTCAGTTCAAACTGAAATTCAGAAATAAATTTTATTTTAAAGAAAAACTCATTTACTCAATTAACTCAATTTCAGTTCAGAAATGAGTATCATTTTCAGATAAGTTTACTGATCAAATTCATTGCCATTTTCAGGTCAATGTTCTGTTCAACAAAGTTCAATTCTACAGTGCAAGCACCCAACAGTTCAACCGCACTAAGTACTCAACAAGCAACAGTAAAATTCAGCAATAAAATTCAACATAATTTCGGCAACAAAAATCAGCAAAAAATCAGCAACAGAATCTAGCAAAAATTCAGCAAAACCCTCAAAATATGATTGTGATTGTGATTGTGATTGTAATTTGTGGTTGTAATTGTGACTGTAAATTCAGCAAACCCCTCAATTAATACCCAGCAAAGAAAAAAGAAGAGGAAGAAGAAGAACAAAAGAAAGAAGAACGAAACAAAAAATGAAATGAAACTCACCAGTCACCGCGAGGCTTGAGGTCAGAGGTCGAGGTTAGAGAGAAGCCTTCGAGGTTACTGTAGTTGGAAGACTTCGAGGTTGCTGCAGTTGGAAGCCTTCATCAGACGAAGGAACTTTCAGACGACAGAGGGAGGACTGGAGAGCCTTCGAGGCTTCGAGCCTTCGAGATCATTGCGGTAGGAAGCACCAGAGGATGGAGGGAAGCACTCGGAGGATGGAGGAAAGCCTTCGAGGTCGGAGATTGAAGAGATCGGAGACGAGGTCGCCGCGCCTCTCCTTTCACAATTTTCTTTTTTTTTTTCAGATCTGAAAGAGTCGAAGAGAGGGGAGGGGCTTTTAGCCTTTAGGGCAAATTTTTTTTTACTGTTGAACGGGTTTGGATCGGGTAAAATTAAAGGATTCAACCCGATATGTTAACCCATATGGTATAAACAACATTTGAGTATCGCGGGCGCAATTTTCCGCCGATATATCGGCCGACATATCGGGGATTTTCCGCAATTTTGGCCGTTTTTTTCCAAAACGTAATTTGCAACGAGGGCATGGATGTCGTGGCGGTGCTGGTCTGAAAACGAAATGTCGGCCGACATTTCGGAAATGTCGGCCGACATTTAAAACACTGCTGCCACAGTCTTCTCTTTTTCCCTTTTGCTCCTGAATCGATCTCTCCGGCTGCTTCAAGTTCTTTTTCTTTGACTTCTTTGTCTCTGATCAACATGCAACAACATCAGCAGCAGCTGTGATTGTGATTTGGGATTTTGGATTTAGTAGTGGGTCCACAAGCACACCACTGCGTTTTACGCGACAACATGGTGATCCGGAGTCTGATTTGGTCGTTTTTCAAGCCATTGTGTTCGTCGAGACAAAAACCTTGCACCTGCAGCCTCGATCAGTCCCGATTCAGTCTAGATCGACAGGATTCAGGTATAACTTCCCTTGACTGAAAATTTTTGGTACTACTTTACTTCTGTCACTTTAATTTCATTGATTATCTGTTGTCTACTAAATAGTGAGTGTGTATATCTGATTAGCCTTTATTTGCATATCTCAATATTAACTTTTAGGGACTTGCTAATACATAGTGGACATCAAATTTTGTATAGAATTAATATTTTATAAAATATTGAAGTCTAAATTGTAAAATTATTACATCACAATCTCTATTTTAAACTTTTGAGTTTGCTGACAAATTTATTCGCTTTATTGTGCGCATTACTTCACTAATTTGTTGCTGATTCTCCACATCGTCTGCATCATCCTGCACGATTGTATTAGAATTTGTTAGTTGCATATAAGAAATAGTAGACTGCATTTATATATATAAAAAAGTCATAAATCCAACCTTTAGAAAAGAGAATAGGTTAGATGTGCGTACGTACCCGTAGTGGCAAAGTCTACTACCCAGATAAACTAGACATGGATCCTAATGCTTTTTTGTCGTATATCACCTCACCAACATATTATCTTACTCCTGAAATTCTCAAAATTCCTGAGGAAACTAAAGCCCAAATGAACACCTTAGGTCAGAGAATGGATATGTTAGAGGTTGAACATCGTGATGGAGTTCGTAATAAAGAGTGTTAACTCACCAACGCCAAGAGGAGAGAATCAACAGGAATTACAATCGACACGATGATGATGAACGATACCTGAAGAACATCAATTGGACGTATCGAACTTTGATGGCCGCTTAAACTCACGATATTACCTTGATTGGGTAATGGGTCTAGAGCGTTACTTCAAGTGGTATGAGATGTCCCAAGAGCGGCGAGTCTGTTTTGCTGCTATGAAACTAGTGGGACAAACGGGACAATATTGATCAAATGTTGAAAGGCTAATAGCACTAAGGAGGTAAGAACCGATTCGAATTTGGGATGAGATAAAGGCCAAGTTGAACTAGAAGTATCTCCCAATTACTTTTCAGGATCAACAACTAGACAAATGGAGTAGGCTCACCTAGGAAACTCGCTCGGCTACTGATTACATCGAGAAGTTTGATGAGTTCTTAACCCGGTGCAACGAATTTGTCGAGGAATCTCCCATGATGACTCTCTCTAGGTTTAGATCTGGCCTTCGTGAAGATCTCCGTAGAGAGCTCTTTGCAAGGGGTGTTAGTGATTTATAATACGCCTATCAGATAGTTCGAGATTTAGATGCTTCTCGAGGATCTTTCTATCAACGAGGTCCAAATTATAAGAGCCAAGACCATATAACTAACTCTGGACAATCCTAGCTCAAACTCAATCCTAACAGTTCTGCTCCGACAGGAGATATCAACGGTAAAGGCCCAGTCAAAGCGTACCACGAGCCAACCCCCGCACTCAATGCTATAAATGTCAAGGTTATTGGCATGTAGAGAAGTTCTGCCTAGGTAAATACAGAACTCTTTTTCTGGATGATCAATCAGATAAGGTGCAGGACGACTCTCAAAAGGACAATGTGTTCATAGTGAACACGAGCAGTGATTCTGAGGATGATACCGGACACGAGGAGTTTTTAAAAACTATTAGGCGTGTTGCTGTCGTTCGATGTACCCTCGCTCAACCTAAAGATACGGTTGACTGGCGAAGAATCTCGATCTTCCATACGTGGATAAAGATTGGTGAAAATTTGTAAAATCATTGTTGATAGTGGAAGTTGTATAAATAATGTGTCATCCAGTTTGCTTTCGAAAATAGGGTTGAGACGGTCCCTCACGCTAGCCCATACAAAGTTGTCTGGGTTAAGGCAACATCGATTGAGGCAAATGAAAATGTCTTGTACCTGTGCAATTTGCCACATACAAGATAAATTTTAGTGTGATGTGATAAACCATGGATGCAAGACATGTGATTCTTGGTCGACGTTGGTTGTTTGATATAAATGTAATCTTGTGGGAAAAGTCCAACATTGTGCCTTCAACCATGAAGGACGACGGATCAAACTAATTCCAAGTCAACTAAGATCCAAACAAAACAAGAAAAATCGGTGGATACAAGGAAAGAGAAGAACCTCAACTTAATCAGCCTTAAAGAAATTGAAAAGGAAGTAATTAGTGGGATACAAATCATCGTTTTGATTGCTTGAGAAGTCGCGAAAGAATCTCATGAGACGATTCTTCCTACAGTGGCCCCTATTATCACAGATTTTGTTGATGTGTTTCCCAAAGACCTCCCGAATCAATTGTCACTGATGCGAAACATTCAACATGCTATTGATTTAGTATCGGGAGCCACTCTATCCAACTTGCTGAACTATCAGTGAACCCAATGGAACATGCTGAATTACAAAGGCAGGTTGAAGAGTTGTTGAGTAAAGCATTCATACAAGAGAGTTTGAGTCCTTGTGCAGTCCCCGCACTATTGACGCCAAAGAAAGATGGAACATGGCGAATGTGTATGGATAGTCGTGCTATCAACAAAATAACGGTAAAATACTGTTTTTCAATTCTCAGGCTGGATGATATACTTGACATGATGGTCGGTGCCATTATCTTTTCAAAGATAGATTTAAAGAGTGGTTATCACCAAATTCAAATCCGCTCGGGAGACAAATGAAAGACAGTCTTTAAGATGAAAGATGGGCTGTATGAGTGGATGGTTATATCGTTTGGCTTGTTTAATGCTCCAAGAACCTTTATGAGAGTGATGACATAAGAATTACGACCCTTTATCAGAAAGTTCGTAGTCGTATATTTTGAAGACATCCTCATTTATAGCAAATCAACGGAGCAATATTTGAACAATCTCTCGCAGGTCTATGCAGTTTTGATAAAGGAAAAGTTTATATGCCAATCCTAAGAAATGTACATTTCTTAAATACCAAGTCGTCTTCTTAGGAGTTGTTTCTTCACAAGGTGTCTCTGCAGATGCCGATAAAATTAAAGCTATTGTGGAATGGCTGGAACCACGCAACATTCGAAAAGTGAGGAGTTTTCATGGGTTAGCCGCTTTTTACAGACGACTTATTTGAAATTTTAATACTATCATGACCTCGATTACCGACTGTCTAAAATAAGGAGAATTCGGATGAACTAAAGCTGCTAAGACGCTTCGGAAAATCAAAGAGAGGATGACAGAAGCTCCTGTTATGAGACTTTCAAATTTCATGAGAGCTTTTGAAATCACTTGTGACGCCTCAGGCATTGGAATTGGTGGTGTTTTGAGTCAAAAAAGGACCCTGTTGCCTTTTTTAGCGAAAAATTAAATGATACTTGGCAACGGTATTTCACCTACTACAAGGAGTTCTATGTCGTAGTTCAAGCTGTGTTACTGGCACCATTACTTATTACCGCAGGAATTCGTTATTTATTCAGACCATGAAGCCCTTAAATTCTCAACTCTCAAAAGAAACTGAATTCGAGGCAAGGTAGGTGGGTAGAGTTCCTTCAAGATTACACCTATGTTCTCAAGTATAAGGCCGGGGTCAAAAATAGGGATGCATTTGAACGTCTTCGCGTCTTACTTTCTGTCATGAGTACTGAAGTGGTTGATTTTGAGAAAATCAAAGACATTTATAAATCATGTCCTGATTTTGAAAATATATACACTGTCTTAAGGGATAGTTTGACTCATGAGGTTGACGACTTTCTCTTGCAAGATGGGTATGTGTTTCACTCTCGTAAGTTGTGTATCCCTCGCACCTCATTGAGATAATTTTTGCTTTGGGAATTACACGTTGGGGGCTTGTTGGACATTTTGGGCGAAACAAATAATTAAAGCTGTCGAACATCATTTTTATTGGCCAAGCTTGAAAAGAGACGTTGCTAGGCTTGTTGGTCAATGTCACACATGTCAACTAGCCATAACGAAAACAAAACACTGGCTTTTATACTCCCCTTCTGGTTTCAAATTGCCCTTGGTAAGATGTCAGTATTGATTCTGTGCTTGGTCTACCAAAAACTGCGCGAAAGCATGATTCCATACTTGTTGTGGTGGACCGTTTCTCGAAGATGACCCATTTTCTGTCATGTTCTAAAATTTCGGATGCATCTCAGATCGCTACGATCTATTTTGATGAAGTTGTTAGGCTACACGGGCTGCCCAAAATAATTATCTCAGACAGGGATGTTAAGTTTACGAGTTACTTTTGGAAAACCCTGTGGTATAAAATGAGAACTAAACTTTATTTTTTTTTACTGTCTTTCACTCACAAACCGATGGACAAACTGAAGTAGCCAATAGGAGTTTAGGTAATCTGTTACGGTGTCTAGTTGGTGGGATTCTAAGAACATGAGATCTTGTGTTACCTGCCGCTGAGTTTGCATATAATAGTTCTGTCAATAGAACCATAAGAATGAGTCCATTTGAGGTAGTGTATGGTTATCAACCTAGACAACCTATACATTTAATTCCCATGACACCCCATTATATTAGGATGTCTGAGTCAGCTGCATCATTTGCATCGCATATTTATGACTTGTATAACAAGATCAACAATCAAATTCAGAAAGTAATGTAAACTATAAAGCTTATGCAGATTTGCAAAAGAAGGCACATGAGTTTAACGTAGGAGACTACGTGACCGTTCGGATTCGTCCGGAACGGTATCCTCCTGGTACCATGAAGAAATTGCATGTACGTGGTGCATGACCTTTCAAAATTTTGAAAAAAATTAATTCTAATGCACATGTAGTAGATCTTCCACCTGATTTTGGTATCAGTCCCTCTTTTAATATTGACGATCTGATTGCTTATTAAGGTTCAAAATTTTCCCCTGATAATCTTTTATTAGATGAATCTTCCCATGAGTCCATTTCTGAGAGACCCTTATTACCTCTATTTTCCCAATACAACTCACCCATACGGTAGAACAAATTGGTAAAATTATTGATGAGCAGATTGTCTCTACTAGAGATGTTGGTTACCACAGATTTTTAGTTCGTTGGAAAGGACTACCTGATCCTGATAACACTTGGATTAATCGGGAGGAGATCTAGCAGTTGGACCTTGATCGTCTGGAGTACTATGAGAGCCGAGGAGGTTCGCATTCGATAGAGTCGTTTTTTCCAACCCCAGGGGAATGATAGGGACATCTCTTCAGGATTGTGATTCTACACCAAGAGACGTCGCACCCTTTCAGTATGGTTCGATTAGGGCTTGAAGACTCAAGCTGTATTGAACCAATTATCATAATTATTTGCTTTTAATTGTAATTTTTATTATTTATTTCTGGTAGTTATTTTAGTCCTATATCAGTTGTGATGGGAGCTCTCCGTTGATGTAGGCCTATTTAAGGCCAAGACTAGTATTGAATTTAGTAGTTTTTGGATGAATTAAAAATAGTTTTGAAAGCTTTGTAGCCTGTGTGCTTGGGTGAGAAACCCTAGGGAGAGAATCCCTATTGTGTGGTTCCCCATGAGTTGCACTTATCACATTTTTTAAAGGTAGCTGTAGATATCACATTTTTCACACCTAATGTGTGTGACAGACATCCCATGAAGACCCAGCTCAGGTGGTAAGGGTTTAGGTTTGGTCATGATGCCCGGTTCAAGTTCAGATAATGTCCCCTTTTTTTCTTCCAAAAAGTATATAACAGACATTGGGAAACCCTAATGGCACTTGTATTTTGGATTGAATTTTTGATATTTTAATACAGGTTGTGTTATTAATGAATATATCTAATTAAACTGATCTTTTGGTGAAATGTGTGAAGCCATGAACTTCAACTTTCTATTATTGTGCATATCTAGCTAAACTGGTTTTGTGTTGAGGTCATGGCATTATCTTCAGATAGTGGTTTGTCTTGATTTTACTGCATCTAATGCGAGTAGAGAGTCAATTAACTGTAGATGATAATTGTCATTTGGTTCAAAAGATTCAGTGTAGTTGGTGGTACTCTTTATTTATACTTGTTTCTCTTTTGGTAAAGCAAATAATATGTCATCCTTTGATTGGTTTAATACATACTGCCTAGATTTATTTTCCATGTCATTCTGTTAAACTAAAATATATTAGTTGTATGTTAGACTTACTAGATAGACTGCCACCATACTTATGACCTATATATCAGCAAGCATGTGCACCTTTATGGCTTTCTGGGAGTGTAATGTCTCTTGTATTCTCCTTTGTTGTAGTATAGATTCTCTTGCTGCCTTTGGTCCTGGAGAAAGGTTGAAATTGACTGAACCACATAAATTTTGTGCGCTTTCCTCTTTGTATCTCGTAGTTGAATTGAGTTGTTTTATTCTCTATTTTTTGTGTGCCTTCTATTGCATTAACAACCCTCGTTTTAACACCCATCAATCGAAATCTCTCTCTCTCTCTCTCTCTCTCTCTCTCCCTCCCCCCCCCCCCCCCCCCCCCCCCCCCCCCCCCCAACAAACAAAATATACTGTAGATTACCACTCAATGAGCAACCTACCTCCTTCCACATGCATAATCATGTCATTTCCCAACTTCAACTCCTAGCTTACAACATTTGTTATTCACATCAACTACCATCACAAGCTCGTCCAAAGGAACAACAATAAAGCCTTTATCCCAAAGTTTTGGGGCTTGCTGCATGATTCCTTCTCTTCTCTTCCCATCCATCTAGCCCATCTAAATAACCCTAAAAAGATTTCATCAATCAGAAAATTGAAGAGGCTTGTCAGAAATTCACAAAAATGATAATCATTACATAGATTGGTATATGCTAGCCTAAGGAGCATGGATGTTTTTGTATTATCAATTTCACTTAGACCTTGCTTCAAGGCTTGATCATAAAGACTCAAAAAATATTGGAGGCTTGTCATAGGCATGGATAAGGGTTCAAATACGACAAAACACAGACACGACAATTTGGAAAATCTTTAGAAGGTAGGATACAAAGACATTGCAACATGACTACACGCCCGTGCACGCTCATACGTGTATCTGTGTATAATACACATCAAAAGACATAGTGAAGAGAAATGTTTTATTAGAGTAAAGAATATAAATAAATTTTAATGAATTAAATCCATATCGTTAACGGTTAATCAAGTAACTAAATCAAACAAAAGAATTGAAACTCCAATCCAGTGTTTGTATTTAATACAAGTTATGGTGTCCGTCACACATGTTTGTGAGGTGTTGAGATTTTGCTAACAAGTTATGGTATCATAACAAATATGTTTGGTCATGTGAAAATGCTGATTCAAGGATTTATTTAGTCGCTAATTGTCAGCATCAGAGAGTATCTTTATGTATCATGCTTGCCAATGTTGGAACAAGCACAGCTGAGAAAATTAAAACCGAGGCACTGCCAACTTTCCCATGCATTGTACACTACATAAACTCAGACACTTTTTGTATCGCCAGCACTTGAGAAACAAATAATAGACAGTTTAGCAACTTTGTTAATTGCTCCAGTTTATCCCCGTTTGCCAAACTAATCATATTTACAAAACTGATCATATCCCTATTAACTAAGTCATATATTTATGCAAATAACTTCACCCATGAGAAAATTGGAAGTTATTTATTAATAATTCCAACTAAACAATTCATCTTGTGGTCCTTTCAGTATTGTTTTTTCTCTATGTTCCAATGCTAATGTAATTCCACTTGGCTCTTCTGGGTTGTTATACCTTAGAGTGGATGAGATTCTTTAAAGCAATATTTCCATCTACCTCTTTATCTGGATAATTAGTCTAGGGGATAGAGCTTTACACCTTGGTTGCATGAGCTTAAGCTGCAACACCCTTAAAAGCTGCTCTGTTGCCAGTGGGCTCTTTTAATTTCTGAGCTCTTGTTCATAGTTTCCGTTCTAGGAAATTTTACCTAACCATTAAAGCTTGGGTACAAGTTCATCCTGTCATAAATCTTGGTTAATTCTATCATCAGGCTTCTCAAATTTATCATGACCATTATGGGACCCCACTTTTAGTGGGAAAATGTTTGGTTGTAGTAGTGATGTTTGCATCATAAATTAATAAATAATAAAAATCCATATGATAGTATTTACAATTTGACATAATTACATACATACATACATATATACATGATTGTAAGCATGCTAGTTATGCATATATGTATGGATGTGCATGTGTGTGCATGGTATATGAGTATGTAGGTATGTAAATATGTGCAGATGGGTGCGTGTGTGTGTATGTGTGGCGCCCCGATCCTGGCGGGTACGGAGACGCCACTGCGACGTACATACGCAGGGCGATGGTACCATCACGTATGTACGCTAAGCATCAATACAACACAACACATATATCAGAGTGCGAAAATACGTGGTATTATACATTCCAACATAATTTAAACAAGTACTGAGTCATCACAAACAGTGATATAATATTACATCAATATTACATCACTAGATAATACAAAAGTAGACTGTACATGATGCAACAGATAATAACTCACGAGCTAGAAAGGGGATCTCGCGAGCGGGGAGAAAAGACTGGACGGAACTACTGCTGATCTGCCTGCTCCTCAAGATAAGCCTGATCCTCAGCTGATGGGTCCACCTCAGTCCAAGCTGCTAGATCTGGACATGCAAATCCAGGGTTGTTAGGAATAACCCAGCGAGTACAAGAAAAACCCAATGGTAAGTACAAATAATAGCAAGTGCATCAAGACAAGTATAATGTACACTAATCAATAAGCAGGAAATAATCACAATAAATAGTGAAATATGGTAATGACATTAGCATTTACATGGCATGAAATAAAAGCATGTATAGCAGGTCAAATGTCAGGTAATCAAACTAAGAAGCATGAAGTAACTACAATAAATGACAAGTATGGAAATGACACAAGATGCATGAAGTCAATTTATTAAGTTATTATTATTAACCCGTTCAATTTGTATGTTTGGTATATAACCGGTGCCATATACTTTCGCATACAAATCTAGCGAGGTTGGTTATTGGAAATTGATGGGGAGCGATGAACCATGTTTATAATGGGTCCCGTGCATGCCCGGGACAACGGTCCAGGATTATCCGGCGCTGAACCGGAACGTACCGCTAGGCACCGGGATTTACTATATGCCCGAAGGTCTCACAATACACCCGAACAGGAATAGAGTGTCACCGTTCCCCACAGGATATATCAAGGGGATTATAGCACACCCGGACAGGCAGGCAGGGGGTAGGGGTGCCAGTCACCCCTCGGAAGCGCCTGGTGGCCATCCAGGTCGAATCCAACAGGAAGTTGTACAACATATATATATGGCCACCATAAACACAGAAGCTATATCGTTACCCATCAATTTCCCCCATCCCGGTGTAAGTTGTTTACATATGACAGAGTCTCAAATAATAATGTTCACAGGGTGTCCATAAATGTACAATATCCATGATTATCCTATTACGGGGTTAACAGGAGTATAATACAGGAGTAATGTCAGGAGCCTCCTTATTTCAGGGGTTCAAGTATACAGGAGTACAGGAGCTCAGGAGTACCAAATATCTGGTAATAATAATATAATAATCATGTCATGTCCCCGTAATAGTATAGTCATGAATATGTCATATAATCAAGTATCAGGGGTGGTAATGTCCGGTCAAGAGTCATAATGTCAGGTCCAGGTATTTATACCACATGAAAATATAGCATATACCATATGTCAATAACAGGCGTCAAGTATCAATCATCAGTGTTCAATGTCAAGTGATAAGTGTAGCAAGACAAATATCAGGGTCGGGTATCACATGTCAAGTATAGTATGGTAAGTATCAATACCAGGTGTCACATATCACATATAGCATGTCAAGTATCCGTACCAAATATAGCATGAAAGATGTCGGTGTCAAATACAGCATGGCAATATCGGTGTCAACTATTGTGTGCCGGTGTAAATATCAAGTGCCGGTGACAAAAATTATATCCCTAGTGTAACATGCCAAGTGTCGGTATCCCAAATCACGTATCAGGCATAACATGTCCAAGGTCGGGTAAATACCGAGTGCAACATCATATATTCATTTACATAGCATGATATCATGTATCAAATTTTCGGTATTAAATACTAAGCATGCTAACATATCCACATCCCCATTCCATGCTTAAAATACAAGAGTATTTATTTTTTTAATATATTAAAAATGCTCGCATAATATTAAAGTAGAGGCATGTCAAAAATAAAGTTGTACTCGCCTGAAACCGGGTAAAATACCGGTTAGAATCCGGGAATCGGCGAACCGTTCAAGTATACCTCAAGCCCACAATATATATTAAAATATATAATTATAAATATTTATATAAATATTTTTAGAGGGAAGAAAGAGGAGAGAGAGAGAGAGGAGAGAAATTTGTAGGAAAAAAGGAAGAAAAAGAAAGGGAGGGAAAATATGGTATAGTTTGAAATGAATTGGAATTTAAATGAGAGGGGTAGGAGTTGTAAATAGAGGGTTGTAGTTTTAAAAAGTAGGTGGGGGTATTTTTGGAAAGGGTGAAATTTTTGTTTTTATCAGGGAATGAATGAAAGAAAAAGGAAGGAAAAGAAGTAAGAAAGAAAGAAAAGAAAAGAGAAGAAATGAAGGAGTGGGGTGTGGGGGGTGGCCGGCCGCTGCAGGCCGGCGGCGGCGCCGCCTGCGGGGAGGGGGTGGCGGCGCGCGCGGGCCCGGGTGAGGAGGAGGAGGGTTCTTCTTCTTGTTGTTGTGTTGTTGTTGTTGTTATGTTGATGGTGGTGATGGTGGTGGTGGTGGTTGTGGTGGTGGTGGTGATGTTTGGTGGTGGTGGGAAGTTAGAGGAGGTGGAGGAGGTGGTGATGGAGTAGTTATGGTGGTGAAATTGTTGGTGGAGATGGGGAATTTTGGAAAAATTGAAGGTGGAGATGAGATGGGTTATGGTGAAATTGAAGGTGGAGGAGGTGGAGTTTGGGGTTGTTGGAAGTGGAGGAGTGTTGTGGGGTGGTGGGGAGCGCGGTGGCGGCGGCTTGGGCGGCGGCTAGGGCGGCGGTGGTGATGGTGGAGGTGGTGTGCGTGAGTGGGAGTTGAGTTGCTGGTTGAAGATGAAGTTAAATGAAGGAGGTATTTTAAGGAGAGAAGATAAAAGGGAAATGATTAAAATGGATATGATTAGAGATGATTAAGGGAGATGGAGTGAGGGAAAAATCTTGCTCAGTCCATGATGGACTGCTCCCTGCTGCAGCCGCTGTTGGGAGTTGCAGGGAATGGTGTTGGAGTGAAGGAGAAGAAAAGAAAGAAGAAAAAGAAAGAAAAAGAAAAGAAAATGGAAAAATTAAAAGGAAATGATTAAAAATAGTTAAAAATTTATAAATAAATATTTTATTATATAATAAAATTGGTATAATATTCTGGAAGTAATAAGTAGAGGATTTGAGAGGTAAAAGCAAGAAAAAGAAAGGACGGCAAATTTTATTATTATTTTAATAAGGCGAAAATTTGACTGTTTCAGAATCCTTCCGAAAAATTCTCAAAAATAGCAAATATTATTCTAAGATGTTTGGTGAAATCAGATTCGAAAAATATAATGTAGTTTTCAAAATAAAAATCCTGGAATCTTTCGGCGATACCGGCCGACACCAGGATCGGTGAAATTTTGATAAATTTTGAAAAATCCCAAAAAAATGTTTTTAGCTAGAAAATGATATTCTAAGATGTACCGTGAAAGCCGTTTTTGAAAATTCAATCCCATTTGGAAATTAAAATTCGGGAATCAGTCAGCGATGCCGACCGACACCGGTTTTGGAGATTTTGCAGAAAAATTTCAGAAAATTCCAGAAAATCATGAAAAATCTAAAATATTAGAAAACAGTCTTTGAAACTGAAAACGGTCCATTCGGACTACCAGAAAGTCAAATCGGGCTCTTGGCTGGTATCGGTTCCCGGTCCGGGTCAGGGCTTACAGTAGATATGAGAATCCAGATCTTATACTCAATAAACTAAGAAATTACAACACATGAACACATATAAGAAGAAAATTGAGCAATATGGTCGAAAAAATTTTAGGACACGTATCTGGGTACGTATCCTGGGTACAGGGTGCTACAATCTACCCACCTAACAAAAATTTCGTCCTCGAAATTTCTATAAGGAAAGAGACGAACATGAAAAAGATAAATTGATAGGACAAGAATGGAGTACAAGAGAATATTACCACTCAAGGCTCAAACAGATGCGGGTAACGGTCACGGATGACGTCCTCCCGCTCCCAAGTTGCTTCTCCCGGACTATGCCTGTTCCATGAAACAAGCACCAACGGGATGGTCCGGTTCTTCAGGGTCTTGACACTTCTATCCACAATAGCCATTGGTTGCTCAATATATGACAGATCTGGCTGCAACTCCAACTCTGAATGATCCAACACATGGCTCTCATCCCTGATGTATCTCCTCAGCTGCGACACATGGAACACATTGTGCACTCCTTCCAGTGATGGTGGTAGTGCCAATCTGTATGCCACTTCTCCCACTCGATCCAATATCTCAAACGGGCCAATATACCTCGGACTCAGCTTCCCACGTGCACCAAACCTGATCACTCCCTTGGTCGGAGATATCTTCAGAAACACATGCTCTCCCACCTGGAACTCCAACGGTCTTCTATTGGAATCTGCCCAACTCTTCTGTCTGTCCTGGGCTGCACGAAGGTGCTCTTGGATAGTCCTGATCTTGTCCACAGCCTGTACTATCACATCCGCCCCAAATGCCTTCTCTCACCAACTTCATCCCAACACAATGGTGATCTGCATCTCCTGCCGTACAGGGCTTCAAAAGAGCCATCTTGATGCTCGCCTGATAGCTATTATTGTAGGAAAACTCTGCCAAATGTAGATGGTCTTCCCACGATCCCTTGAAGTCTATCATACAAGCTCTCAACATGTCTTCTAGGATCTGAATGGTCCGCTCGGACTGCCCATCTGTCTCAGGATGATAAGATGTGCTGAACTTCAGACGGGTCCCCAGACTTTCTTGAAGACTCTCCCAGAAGTGAGATCTGAACCTCGTGTCTCTGTCCGACACGATACTTACAGGAACTCCATGCAGTCGAACAATCTCCTTCATGTACTTGTCTGCCAGAAGCTCTGTAGATTGTCCCACTCTGAAAGGTATGAAATGTGCTGACTTAGTGAGACGGTCAACAACTACCCATACTGCATTGTTCCCCTTTGGACTGCGGGGTAGAGCGGTGACAAAATCCATAGTAACATGCTCCCACTTCCATTCTGGTATTGGCAAAGGCTGTAGTAATCCTGCTGGTCTCTGGTGTTCGGCCTTCACTTGCTGACACACTAGACTTCGCCACATATTGTGCGATCTCCCTCTTCATCGCATTCCACCAGAAATGTTGCTTCAGATCCTGATACATCTTGGTTCCTCCAGGGTGTATAGAGTAAGCTGAGCTGTGGGCCTCAGCTAAGATCTTCTGTCTAATCTCCCCTTGAGGCACACAAATTCTACCCCTGAAATAAAGTGCACCATCAGGATGAATGCAAACATCTGACCTCAGCCCTGCTTCCACTTGCTCTCTGAATTTCAGCAATCTAGGATCTTCTTTCTGAGCTTCTCTGATCTCTTCCATCAGTGTCGGCTGAATCTGGAATGCCATCAACTGCACAGGTCCACTGGTCCTTCGGATCACCATCAAATCTAGCCGCTCCATCTCTCTGAGTAACTCCTTCTGCTGAGTGAGCATCATAACCATGTTGGCTTCAGGTCTTCTACTCAGGGCATCTGGCACAACATTAACCTTGCCAGGATGGTACTGCAGGTCTATGTCATAATCTGCCATCAGCTCAAGCCATCGCCTCTGCCTCATGTTCAACTCCTTCTGAGTGAAAATGTACTTCAGGCTCTTGTGATCAGTGTAAATCAACACTCGGTCACCTAGCAGGTAATGTCTCCATATCTTCAACGCAAAGATCACCGCTGCCAGCTCTAGATCATGCGTTGGGTAATTCTTCTCATGAGGCTTTAACTGCCTGGATGCATAAGCCACTACATGTCCATGCTGCATCAATACGCATCCAAGGCCCTTCCCTGAAGCATCACAGTACACAACCATACCTCCTGTCCCTGAGGGTGTCTTCAAGATTGGAGCTGAAATCAATTTGTTCTTCAACTCCTCAAAAGCAGACGCACACTCCTCAGTCCAAATGTACTTCTCTCCCTTCCTGGTCAGCTTGGTCAATGGAGCTGCAATCTTCGAGAAGTCCTGCACGAACCTTCGGTAATACCCAGCCAGTCCGATGAAGCTCCTGATCTCTGTCACGGACTTCGGAGTCGGCCAATCCTTCACCGCCTGAATCTTGCTGGGATCCACCGAGATTCCTTCCTTAGAAACAATATGACCCAAGAATGCAATACTCTTCAGCCAGAACTCGCACTTGCTAAGCTTGGCATGAAGCTGCTCTAGTCGGAGAGTCTGTAGCACAATCCTTAGATGCTCCGCATGCTCCTCTTCATTCTTGGAATAGACCAGGATATCATCAATGAACACCAAAACAAACTTGTCCAAATAGGGTGAGAAGATTCTATTCATCAAGTCCATGAAGACTGCTGGGGCATTTGTAACTCCAAAGGGCATAACCAAGAACTCGTAATGACCATACCGAGTCCTGAACGCCGTCTTCTGGATATCTTCCTTCTTCACCTTCAACTGGTGGTACCCCGACTGCAGATCTAACTTCGAGAATACCTGGGCCCCATGAAGTTGATCAAAGAGATCATCAATCCTCGGCAAAGGGTACTTATTCTTGATGGTGACCTTGTTCAACTCTCTGTAATCAATGCACAGCCTCTTACCACCATCCTTCTTATTCGCCAACAGCACTGGTGCTCCCCAAGGTGAAGTACTCGGTCTAATCAGGCCCTTGCTCGAATACTCCAGCAGCTGCTCCTTCAATAGCTAATTCTGTTGGCGCCATCCGGTACGGTGCTTTAGAGATGGGAGTCGCTCCTGGAATAAGGTCAATAGAGAACTCCACAACTCTATCAGGTGGAAGTCCTGATATCTCCTCAAATACATCTGGAAATTCACTCCACACTGACACCGCCCTCTTCTCTTCAGCAGTGGCACACTCCAGTTGATCTTCCTTCCGGAGGGACTTGCGTTCTCCAAAGAACTGAAACTCCGGTTGGTGTGGAATCCTGAAGATCACCTTCTTCTCCCGACAGTCGATCACCGCATGATACTTGCTGAGCCAAGTCATGCCTAGGATCACATCGTACCCTCCAGTGTCCAGTACGAACAAGTCGGCTTCTAACTTCCTACCACATAACTCCACATTGCACCCCTTGCAGATCTTGTTAGTTATAACTACCCCATTCCCCGTACTAATTTCCCATTGGTCACTCATACAGACTAGGGGTATAGAATGCAAAGCAGTAAATCTACTGGATATGAAGCAGTGTGATGCACCGGAGTCAAAAAGTGACAAGACTGGAACTGAGTGACCAAAATTGTACCTGCCACCACTTCTCCTGATGCCTCGGCTTCCTCTGCTGTCAGATTGTAGGCCTGGCCTCTCCCGCGGCCTACTCCAGTCCTGGGTCCCCTCTGAGCCTGACCAGATTCCGACGCTGGGGAGGAAGTGGAGCTCCTCTGCCTGCAGGTCCTGGATTCCTCCTCATCGGTGGTGCTGAAAGTGCTGGGGGAGCTGCTCGAGCTGGAGGTACTGATGGTGCCACTCGAGCTGGAAGTGCTGGTGGTGCTGGAGCTGCATTCCAGTTCCTCTTGAATGGACACTCCCCCACCGAGTGGTTGCCGGATCCGCAGGCCAAACACAGTCCATTGGCCATACGACAATTCTGCTGGTTGTGTCCGGGTTTCTGACAGTACCCACACACAAGCTGCTGAGGAGGAGGCCGAAAAGATCGCTTGGCCACTGGGGCACCAAGAGCTCTGACTGGGTT
Source organism: Agave tequilana (assembly GCA_038442645.1). NCBI lineage: Eukaryota > Viridiplantae > Streptophyta > Magnoliopsida > Asparagales > Asparagaceae > Agave > Agave tequilana. The sequence continues at coordinate 87,573 of JAVJIF010002399.1, forward strand.
CCCCCTGTGCACCTGCTGGAACTGGCGCTTCATCGGCTTCTGCTGCAGCTCAAACCTCCTCTTCTTCTCCAACCCCTGCTCCACATCACGGGCAATGGAAAGGACCTGGGAGTACGTCTTCAGCTGGTGGGGTATAAGCATCATCTGAATGTCCACCCTCAGTCCCTGCTGAAATCTGCTAGCTCTCTTCTCCTCGTCGGCCACCATATATGGTGCAAACCGACTAAGCCTCAGAAACTCAGCGGCATATTCATCCACTGACCGATTCCACTGCTGCAGTCTGATGAACTGCTCCTCCATCTCCTTCTGAGCAGTTGCAGGGAAAAATCTCTCGTAAAAGCCTTTCGAAAACTGATCCCAAGAGATAGGCTTCTCCAGCCTCGCCTCTTCAGCAAGCCACCAAGTTCTCGCCACATCCTTCAGCTGGATCTTGGCTACTTCTACTTGGTTCTCAGCAGGAATCCTGGCCGCCTTTAGGAGATCGGTCATATCAATCAACCATTGCTCTGCATCCAAGGGCTTCTCCGTGCCTGAGAACTCTGCTGGCTGCAGCCTCCTGAAATCCGATATAGTCCCCGGCCTCTGTTCCCGGGGTGCAGTCAACAATCCCTGCCGCAAGAGCTCTACCTGCTGCTGGCTATCCATCATCCCCTGAAGTAGCCTCATCATGTCGCTCTCCCCGTTCGGACCTTCGCGGGAAGAGCTGGGACCGTTACGTGTCCCCCGTCTCTCCATATTCGAGCCGAGAGCTGAAAAGATGACAGAATATGAGATCTCAGGAATCAAGGGATGGATTTCAAGAAAGGAATAGATAACTTCGTACTTGTGATTGGAATGTATAACAAAGACTCGTGTGACTCAGCCGCAAATTAATTCAACATTAATTTGCAGACTGGTTGTATTGGAGGTGTGAGAGCCTAGGCTCTGATACCAACCTGTGGCGCCCCGATCCTGGCGGGTACGGAGACGCCACTGCGACGTACATACGCAGGGCGATGGTACCATCACGTATGTACGCTAAGCATCAATACAACACAACACATATATCAGAGTGCGAAAATACGTGGTATTATACATTCCAACATAATTTAAAAAAGTACTGAGTCATCACAAACAGTGATATAATATTACATCAATATTACATCACTAGATAATACAAAAGTAGACTGTACATGATGCAACAGATAATAACTCACGAGCTAGAAAGGGGATCTCGCGAGCGGGGAGAAAAGACTGGACGGAACTACTGCTGATCTGCCTGCTCCTCAAGATAAGCCTGATCCTCAGCTGATGGGTCCACCTCAGTCCAAGCTGCTAGATCTGGACATGCAAATTCAGGGTTGTTAGGAATAACCCAGCGAGTACAAGAAAAACCCAATGGTAAGTACAAATAATAGCAAGTGCATCAAGACAAGTATAATGTACACTAATCAATAAGCAGGAAATAATCACAATAAATAGTGAAATATGGTAATGACATTAGCATTTACATGGCATGAAATAAAAGCATGTATAGCAGGTCAAATGTCAGGTAATCAAACTAAGAAGCATGAAGTAACTACAATAAATGACAAGTATGGAAATGACACAAGATGCATGAAGTCAATTTATTAAGTTATTATTATTAACCCGTTCAATTTGTATGTTTGGTATATAACCGGTGCCATATACTTTCGCATACAAATCTAGCGAGGTTGGTTATTGGAAATTGATGGGGAGCGATGAACCATGTTTATAATGGGTCCCGTGCATGCCCGGGACAACGGTCCAGGATTATCCGGCGCTGAACCGGAACGTACCGCTAGGCACCGGGATTTACTATATGCCCGAAGGTCTCACAATACACCCGAACAGGAATAGAGTGTCACCGTTCCCCACAGGATATACCAAGGGGATTATAGCACACCCGGACAGGCAGGCAGGGGGGTAGGGGTGCCAGTCACCCCTCGGAAGCGCCTGGTGGCCATCCAGGTCGAATCCAACAGGAAGTTGTACAACATATATATATGGCCACCATAAACACAGAAGCTATATCGTTACCCATCAATTTCCCCCATCCCGGTGTAAGTTGTTTACATATGACAGAGTCTCAAATAATAATGTTCACAGGGTGTCCATAAATGTACAATATCCATGATTATCCTATTACGGGGTTAACAGGAGTATAATACAGGAGTAATGTCAGGAGCCTCCCTATTTCAGGGGTTCAAGTATACAGGAGTACAGGAGCTCAGGAGTACCAAATATCTGGTAATAATAATATAATAATCATGTCATGTCCCCGTAATAGTATAGTCATGAATATGTCATATAATCAAGTATCAGGGTGGTAATGTCCGGTCAAGAGTCATAATGTCAGGTCCAGGTATTTATACCACATGAAAATATAGCATATACCATATGTCAATAACAGGCGTCAAGTATCAATCATCAGTGTTCAATGTCAAGTGATAAGTGTAGCAAGACAAATATCAGGGTCGGGTATCACATGTCAAGTATAGTATGGTAAGTATCAATACCAGGTGTCACATATCACATATAGCATGTCAAGTATCCGTACCAAATATAGCATGAAAGATGTCGGTGTCAAATACAGCATGGCAATATCGGTGTCAACTATTGTGTGCCGGTGTAAATATCAAGTGCCGGTGACAAAAATTATATCCCTAGTGTAACATGCCAAGTGTCGGTATCCCAAATCACGTATCAGGCATAACATGTCCAAGGTCGGGTAAATACCGAGTGCAACATCATATATTCATTTACATAGCATGATATCATGTATCAAATTTTCGGTATTAAATACTAAGCATGCTAACATATCCACATCCCCATTCCATGCTTAAAATACAAGAGTATTTATTTTTTTAAATATATTAAAAATGCTCGCATAATATTAAAGTAGAGGCATGTCAAAAATAAAGTTGTACTCGCCTGAAACCGGGTAAAATACCGGTTAGAATCCGGGAATCGGCGAACCGTTCAAGTATACCTCAAGCCCACAATATATATTAAAATATATAATTATAAATATTTATATAAATATTTTTAGAGGGAAGAAAGAGGAGAGAGAGAGAGAGAGGAGAGAAATTTGTAGGAAAAAGGAAGAAAAAGAAAGGGAGGGAAAATATGGTATAGTTTGAAATGAATTGGAATTTAAATGAGAGGGGTAGGAGTTGTAAATAGAGGGTTGTAGTTTTAAAAAGTAGGTGGGGGTATTTTTGGAAAGGGTGAAATTTTTGTTTTTATCAGGGAATGAATGAAAGAAAAAGGAAGGAAAGAAGTAAGAAAGAAAGAAAAGAAAAGAGAAGAAATGAAGGAGTGGGGGTGTGGGGGGTGGCCGGCCGGCTGCAGGCCGGCGGCGGCGCCGCCTGCGGGGAGGGGGTGGCGGCGCGCGCGGGCCCGGGTGGAGGAGGAGGAGGTTTCTTCTCTTGTTGTTGTGTGTTGTTGTTGTTATGTTGATGGTGGTGATGGTGGTGGTGGTGGTTGTGGTGGTGGTGGTGATGTTTGGTGGTGGTGGGAAGTTAGAGGAGGTGGAGGAGGTGTGTGATGGAGTAGTTATGGTGGTAAAATTGTTGTGGAGATGGGGAATTTTGGAAAATTGAAGGTGGAGATGAGATGGGTTATGGTGAAATTGAAGGTGGAGGAGGTGGAGTTTGGGGTTGTTGGAAGTGGAGGAGTGTTGTGGGGTGGTGGGGAGCGCGGTGGCGGCGGCTTGGGCGGCGGCTAGGGCGGCGGTGGTGATGGTGGAGGTGGTGTGCGTGAGTGGGAGTTGAGTTGCTGGGTTGAAGATGAAGTTAAAATGAAGGAGGTATTTTAAGGAGAGAAGATAAAAGGGAAAATGATTAAAATGGATATGATTAGAGATGATTAAGGGAGATGGAGTGAGGGAAAAATCTTGCTCAGTCCATGATGGACTGCTCCCTGCTGCAGCCGCTGTTGGGAGTTGCAGGGAATGGTGTTGGAGTGAAGGAGAAGAAAAGAAAGAAGAAAAAGAAAGAAAAAGAAAAGAAAATGGAAAAATTAAAAGGAAATGATTAAAAAGTTAAAAATTTATAAATAAATATTTTATTATATAATAAAATGGTATAATATTCTGGAAGTAATAAGTAGAGGATTTGAGAGGTAAAAGCAAGAAAAAGAAAGGACGGCAAATTTTATTATTATTTTAATAAGGCGAAAATTTGACTGTTTCAGAATCCTTCTGAAAAATTCTCAAAAATAGCAAATATTATTCTAAGATGTTTGGTGAAATCAGATTCGAAAAATATAATGTAGTTTTCAAAATAAAAATCCTGGAATCTTTCGGCGATACCGGCCGACACCAGGATCGGTGAAATTTTGATAAATTTTGAAAAATCCCAAAAAAATGTTTTTAGCTAGAAAATGATATTCTAAGATGTACCGTGAAAGCCGTTTTTGAAAATTCAATCCCATTTGGAAATTAAAATTCGGGAATCAGTCAGCGATGCCGACCGACACCGTTTTGGAGATTTTGCAGAAAAATTTCAGAAAATTCCAGAAAATCATGAAAAATCTAAAATATTAGAAAACAGTCTTTGAAACTGAAAACGGTCCATTCGGACTACCAGAAAGTCAAATCGGGCTCTTGGCTGGTATCGGTTCCCGGTCCGGGTCAGGGCTTACAGTAGATATGAGAATCCAGATCTTATACTCAATAAACTAAGAAATTACAACACATGAACACATATAAGAAGAAAATTGAGCAATATGGTCGAAAAATTTTAGGACACGTATCTGGGTACGTATCCTGGGTACAGGGTGCTACAGTATGCTTGCATGTGTATGTGTGTGTTTGTCAGTGGATGGGTGTACAGGTGTTTGCATGAGGCGCGTGACATACAGCACATAGGGATGTGTGTGTGTGTGCATGCATGTGAGTGCATGCGTGTATGGAGTGGTTACGTGCGCATGTGTGTTCCCTTTTTGCATCGAGGTTTAAGATCAATGTCATCCATTGTAAGAAAAGTTTTGACCAGATTATACATTTTATTTATCTAAAATCATAGATTCAATCATGTTAATTAATTGGATTTCCAACATGAGTAAATATGGAAGACCCAAAGGAGAAAATTTGTTCTTTTCAATCTAGTATAGATAATTATGGTATCGTGTACTCCTTGAAGACTGAATTGAGACTGAATTGAACTCTTCAATCACAAAAAATGATCTTCTCATAAATTCTGATGAACCAAGTTTTGTCGCATTGGCTTGAAATCCTCTTGTCCACAGTTTCCCATGGCTATGAATTAGGGCCTATGATGTGAGGTTGGCAGCTAAGCATAAAATATTTTTCAAATATTTGACGTAGCCTTCTACCGTAAAGACAAATTCCATTTTGATGGGTGGAGGCTTAGACAATGACTGAGATCATCTTATAAGTATGATATGTGTGCTGAAAATAGTGGTATCTGGTTGATAAGGCATAATCGGAAACTTATGAAAGGTTACTCAGTAATGCCATTTGGACCAATTTAGTGGTTGATATCAGCTTGTGCTTGTGCGGACACGACATTCTAGGTGCTAAGATCATCTTACATACTGGGTTGTGTTTGTGCGGGCACGACATTTTAGGTGCTAAGATGATTCTAACTGCGCTGTGGTATGGTGTCCCTACAAAATCTGGTTCTAGATCCTTTCATGTACATTAACCGGAACTTTCTCTTATGGCTTCTTTAGTTGCAATTTCTGTCTAGCGAACACTTCTCTATACTTAACTATATTTTATTCCTCATTTTCATCTAATAGCTGAGCAAATTTGGTATCAATCAGTAGCTGATTTTTGAAATTGTTAGCCTATGGTCATATTGTTTATTGGTCTAATCAGGGGAGAAATGTCACTGCCTCGTTACAAATGTTTTATAGTTTATTCAGAAAAATTCATTTTATTGATGTAATTCTGATCGGTGAATGAGTTGTTTGTTATATTGTTAGCGCATATATATTTTGTTACTATTTTTATTCTCATTTGTTAAATTCAACTTAACCAGAAAATAAATAGTAAAATATAAGTTATATATTCAGAGAAGTTCGAATATCTTTCTAAAACTGTCTGATTTGCCAGCTTTTATATGAGTCCTGAATGTTGCCTTTTAGCTTGATTATCTTTGAATACAGATCAACTTAGTTGAACTTGCTTTGAGTTCCGGCATGTCTGATGCAAATCGTAAATGTTGTCAAAATTAACTGCTGCAATCCTTTTTCACATTTCTGCTTGCTGGAGATTACTCTAGCAGTTCAATATTTGCTCAAGAAAGTAGATCAATTGCTAAAGCTGTTCACGGCGGCTTTTTTTTCCCCTTTCCCTGGAAAAAGAACTTTGGGTGACTCGTGAAGCTGCCATTGTCATCTCTTATTGCTGAGGAGCACTGCAGATTTGAATTAGGCCTACAAGAGAAGACCACTTATTGCTGGTTCAGTTTTGTTTCTCTTTTTGTCAGGTTATCCAAAGTGTGATCATCTTCTTTTGTTTTTATGTCCAAAGTGCTTGGTCTCTCTCTCTCTTTGTTTATTTCCAGAATGCGAAACTGCATGTAGCTTAGTATATAAATGTGTGAAGAAATGTACCGAACTTTGTAAAAGTTGTGGGAGCAACACACTAACACAGCTGCTACTAGTTTGAAAGATGTAAGTTGGTCTTGCAGGCAACATTTTTGGTCATATGAACTTTGCTGAGTTTATCTGCACCGGATTTTTAAACATAATACATATAAAAATTTTGGTTAAAAAATCTTGTCAACTTTTTATTTATCTGAACAAATTGATATATTTAAGTAGAAATATTAGATTTGGATGATCCGAAACCAAGATCAGACACTAGTTTGGATCTTATATTTCTTTTGGGTTTTTGATAGCCAAGTGGATTTTATGAGTTTATCAAAATGGCAAGAGGAAGGTTTTCTCTCGTGACTCATGTAGAAACTTTATTCGTCTGATTTTATCCGCGAGACCCTTTTTTTTTTTTCTTCTCATAGCGCCTTCATTCTTCTCTCTCTTTCTTCTCCCCTCCTCTTTTGGCTGATTGGTGGGTTTCTCATGGGCAGTAGTATGCGAGTAGTGTATAGGATTCGAGTGGAGTCCGACCCGTTAGCCACTTTACCCGTTGGACCGTCTCCTCCCTTTTCGGGTCCCTCAATAAAGCGTAGTCTTCTTTATTTCTTTCTCCGATTTCCAACCCCTCCCTCAAGAAACCCTCTTCTTCTCTCTCTCTCTCTCTCTCTCTCTCTATTTCGTCGATCTACCGAAAACCCTAAGATTGATCAGTAAGCTTTTTCTTTGATTCGATTTCGTATTTGCGGAGCTTGATTTAGATCTGTATTTTGATTAAGGTTTTCTTGACGCAGGGATGGGGAAAGAGTTAGTGGAAGTGCCAGCAAAGGGCGGGTTCAGCTTCGATCTGTGCCGGAGAAATGAGATGCTCGTGAAGAAAGGGATGCAGCCGCCCACCTTCAGAAAGACCGGCACCACCATCGTCGGCCTCATCTTTAAGGTAAATTTCAACCTTTTTTTAATTTTATATTCAGTAGAAATTTGAGTAACTAGTTTGTTAAGCTGATTTAGGGTTTCGTTTATGCAATTGAAGTCACACCCTGGAAGCAATTGGATAATATTATCTTAAAGTCTTGACCTACTAGAGCCCCACCACTTTCCAACAATGAAATTTAGAGTAGTTATCAAGAGATATTTTGAAAGTGTTGCTGCATTAAATTTATATCCTATTCTTCTTCCTCTATAGTCTACTAAAGAATGTCCTTGAGGAGTTAAATCATCTCTCAAAGGGTAACTTTGTATGACAGTAATCATTGTTTTCTTAACACATTAGGGAGCAGCACACAGGCGATTATAACTTGGGAAGAGGGTTCAATTGCTGCTTACTTGTTGCTGCTACATGCTTGCTTTTCTATTGTGGTTCCACAATAAGCTCACCTGTAGGAGCTTCATCTTCAGTGCGTTAATCTATGTGGTCAACTCAAATTCAATAGAGCACCATAAATACAAATACTCAGAACAATGTAAACTATAATTTTATCAAAACTGTATTGGTTGTTTACATTAGTCATTGGAAAACATTATAGTATCATAATTCTTTGTTCACACCTTTTCTGTCTACAATGTGTAGCTTGCATTTGCTTCCCCATGACATGCATTTTAGTTCTGACAAAGCTGTTTTACTTATACATGCTGATGCTTGCAGACAAACGAACATTTGCTTTTTTGTTTTTGTCTGTTTAAATAATTCAGATCATGTTCAATGGTATAGATGTCCCATTTTCCATTTGAGTTACATGATATATATTTTCTATGTTATAGGTCAAATCCCATCAACAGGATCCTAGCCAAACTTAGTGTTTGTCCGTGTGTTTGTTTTTGTAGCCAAATCTTTCCTGACGAAATTTGATGATAATGCACCATTATGATATTCAATTTGTTGAAGTTTAGTTGATCTAGAATCTAGTTCATTTGTAGTGCCTAAAAGCAAGCACTTAGACAATTTTTCTTTTTCTTTTTCTCCATTCATGCACCAAGTAACCACAAGCCACAAAACCGGATGCCCAAATGTAGATAGCTGCTTAGAACTATGGTTTTAGGCATGCAAATTGAAAAAACAAACTTTGGATCATGACCTAACGTAAAACCCTTAACGCCAATTTTTGTTGGGATGAATGGTTCTAGACTGTAAACTAAGTAATTTGCTTCTTCGGACATCTCCTTTTTTAGCTATATCATGCATGAGCATGAAAACTAAAAAATTGTCTAAATTTTGGTTTTAGGCACCGTCAACTTCAAGAGAGCGGATATTCAAAATGGGTGCCTATCATTAAATTTCATAGTGAAAGATGTAGCTACAAATCCTTCGGGAAGTAGCCAAGATTAACTATATATATGTGCGTGCGTGCGCAGATGTGGCTATTAAAAGGGTTCTTATGGCTTACACTTTTTTCACTGTGTTAAGCTCATTTTTTCTAAATGTTCTTTTAGGATGGGTTATTCTTGGAGCAGACACCAGGGCAACTGAAGGGCCCATTGTTGCTGATAAGAACTGTGAGAAGATCCATTATATGGCTCCTAACATTTACTGTTGTGGAGCAGGAACAGCTGCTGATACTGAGGCTGTAACAGGTGTGTTCCTGAATGTGGTAATCAACGCATATTTGAAGCCCGGCTGACTTTGTTGGCAATAATACTATTGACTATCTGTTTTTTAACTTTTAATAGATGATGCCTAAAAAGAATTTATGGTCCATTCTCTCTCTTTTTTAAAAATAGATATGGTCAGCTCTCAGCTGCAGCTGCACCGCTATGCAACTGGACGTGAATCAAGGGTTGTCACTGCTCTTACCCTTTTAAAGTCACATCTTTTTAGGTGAATTGCTTTGTCTTTCATGAAGTGGAATTCATTTTGTTTTCTTTGTTATATGTGAGTGCCATGTTCACATTTTTAACACATATACTTTGCAGCTACCAGGGTCATGTTAGTGCTGCCTTGGTCCTCGGTGGGGTTGATGTCACTGGACCACATTTGCATACAGTGAGTAAACTTACTTGCTAGCTGACTGCATTTTATGATATGCAACACTGACTTGTCCGGACATGCAGGTCTATCCTCACGGTTCAACTGACACTCTTCCGTTTGCAACAATGGGGTCAGGTTCACTTGCTGCAATGGCCATCTTTGAATCAAAATTCAGAGAAGGCTTAGAGGTAAGTCATAATGATTCATGAGATTTATTTCTTATTCTGCTATACACCGCTAGAATTATATTAGGTAGGTCATTAATGATCATCAATGTTTTTATTTATTTTTTATGTCTTGAGGTGGTGCAGTGTCTATTTATAATGTCTAGTTCTCTTCAAGGAGGAAATGAAATCAAATTGTGATAGATTTGACAGTGCTTCTCTCTAACCAACTTAGCATTTAAGAATGGATGTCTCGCTGAAATTCAATATCATAATTTGGTGAAGATAGTTCTCTAGATATAAACATAATTTGTTTGGGTAGAAAGTAACTAAAATTTCCATATGTATATGCCGCATATATTCTTGCTGATATGCAATGGTAATATTTTCACACTGGTGCACTGGTTACCCAGAAAATTCATGCTATATGACGTTTGTTTGTTCCTGAAGATCTCTCTCCCAATACAGTTTGGGTTTTTATGCTGTAACTTTTGGTTGAAATGGACTCTTATCCTCTTCCGCTAAGTTAGTTTTCCCTTCTCATTTAGAATGAGATGTGGCCATACAATTGAAACTGTGTGCAGAGACAATATATCCTTTGGAGAAGCCAGCACTTAAGGCTCAGCAAATTAACTTAATTTGCGACTCTATCATTCAATAGGAAAGAATATCTCTCAAAAGTGGAAGCCTTGGGATATGTGTTTTGGGTGGGCACACCCTTCATGATTGAGTAGCAAGCCACAGTTTTGGAACAAAATCAATTAAGTAGATGGAAAGGTCAGAGGAAACCTTTTTTTTTGACACTATATCTTCCCTTGACCATAAATTACTATCTGAAATGCTAGTTTTCAGATATGTAATTTGCTGGGCATAACCATAAATGCATTGAGAGGTGACTCAGACTCTTTCCACTAAAAACAGTTAACTTCTTTTAGCTTCATCATCACCATCCAATTCATTTCTCCATTGAAATAGGATATGGAACCATTCTCAAAACCAAGGTAAGGTCCATAGAAGAATGGACCTAGTGTCTACATATCAGTGTCAGCAAAAAATGCCTTCAATGAGTTGGTGAAGAGTCCTAGATTTAGGCAGCTATGACCAAAGAGGATCTCGCCATAGAATAATTGAAGTATACTTGATTTGTTAGGAGACTTGTTTTTTTTTTTTCCCCTCCTTTGGTCAGGCAATGTAAACTAATGCAATAAAGGCATTTTCCATATATTTCTCAATTATAGTGGAAGGTGTTGATAAAATGTAAGCTTTTCTACGAAGAATTACATTCGTCCATGTGGCATAACTTATTTAGCCATTGTTCATACGTTTCCACTCTGGGTATATAAATAGATGTGTTTCCAAGGGTATCTCATTTATATACTTTGATGCAAGTAGTGTGAAATATTTTTCTTGTTTGGGAAGAGAATAAAAAACAACAATAACAACAACCCTTTTACCAAATATTTGGAGTTGACTATATGAATTCTTTTTTTTCTCTTGCCAGCTATGCTAAGAGCCATATTTCTTAACAACTATTATATCCTTTTTACTGGCTTAATCCATGTTCATTTTAGTCAACTCTTTTCATTGTTACATTGTCTGTTATTGATTTTTAAACCATTTCAAATAAATCTCCCTCATTTATTTATGAAGCAGCTATCTCTATTTTCTTGGAATGCATTGATTTCTTTTCCTCTGTTTTAGTGTGTTTCTAACATCTGTCTCAACTTCCTCATTTCAGGTGATGCTCATATTTTGAACGTTTTTTAACTGGACAACATTTTAACCCTCATAGGATAGTTTGCCATATGATTATCTTATGTATGTGGCCACAAAATATTCTAGAGTGGAGGCACTTCTCCATTTTAACTATCTCGCAATGATTGTATAACCAACATTGTCCTCAATTTCACATTCATGATAATAATTGATCCTAAGTAATGAAAATGCTTAGTGAGGTGTTTTTTGGCCATCAATGTAACCAACATTCTCATTTCTTGTAGATTTGCTGAAGTTACATCAATATATTTTGTTTCCACTTTTCTTCTTGCTAATTCTAAACCATATAGGTTTTAAAGCTTTCCACCACCTTTCTCTCTAGACTAGCGCACTTTAATATGATTCACTAGTTTAATATCATCAGCAAACATGGACCTCCATTCCTCTTCCTATATATTATATGTCTAATAATTCATTTACAACTAAAGCTAAGAGATAAGGTCTCAATGCCAACCTTTGGTGTAAGGCTTTGGATAGAGAAAGGATGTGTTTGCCTGCTTGGTCTTACCCTAGTGACTACTTTATAACACATATATACCTTTAACTATATAAATGTAACTAGTAGATGCTTATTTCTTTTTTAAACCCACTGCATATTCTTTCTAGGGGCTCTAACATATGTGGAACTAGACTTGACACCGGCTCCTTCGTAGGAGGAACCGGGGCCGGCCGGTTCCGTTTCGATTTAAAACTTTAAATAAAATTTCTTTACATAATATTTTCAAGTTCTTGGGTGGTGTAGTTGGTCATCACGCTAATCTCACACACTAGAGGTCCCAGGTTCAAACCCGGGCTTACACATTCTTTTGACAATTTTATCAGGTTGAGGGGGAGGCGGAAGAGGCGGCGGAGGGGGAGGAGGTGGGAGCAGTGGTGGAAGGGGGCCTAAGGGGGCGGTGAGGGAGGCAAGAGGGGAAGGGTGGTGGAGGGGAGACCAAGGCGATGGAGGGGGGTGGTGGCCCCAGCGGTGGTGGAGAGAACGATGAGGGAGGCGAGAGGGGAGGGCGGAGGCAGAGGCTGCTGAATGACGAGGGAGGCGAGAGGGGAGGGCGGAGGCAGAGGCTGCTCAGGCCCATTGTTGTTGAGTAGCAACAGTCTGGCCCAAAGTCTTAAAAGAAGCCAATTCAAGAACTGGAATCGTCGATTCCTGAACCAGAACCGCCGGTTTTGGTTCTTAAAAAAAGAAACCGGAACCGGACCGGCTTAGGCCCGATTTCGGTTCGGTTTGAAACCAGGGAACCGGCGGGCCAACCCAGTTCCGGGTTCCCGACCACGGTTCCGATTTGGTTCACCGGTTCGAACCAAATCGGAACCGTGGTCGGTTCTATGTGAACCTTTTTCAAGATCAATGAAAATCATATATGGATTTCTTTTTTTATCAATATAAAATTTGCATCATTATTTTAAAAGAGCCCACTAGAAATACGCTTACACCCTCATTTTCATTTTGTGCGCTTTGGGCGCTTTAGTCTCCGCTTCAAGATTTAGAAGATTTTTCAAATAATATGTATTATATAACGATATTGATGTTTATTGTTGTCACTAAGATTATAGTGTTAGTTTGTTAATTGTTTTGTTAGCCTATGTGATCTTTTAATATTTTTTTGATTTGTTCCTAATATTTTTCTATTCTTAAATTTTCTCATTATTTTTAATATTCAAAACGAACTTTGGCACTTTTTGCTGATAAAGCCCCACCAAAGCTCCTAAAGTCTATGCGTTGTCTTGCTGCTTTTCTCCCACTTCCGCTTTCCACTACATTGCTATCCATTAATTGTCTAGAATGTTTTGACAAGGAAAACAGGTTTAGGTCAAGTTAAAGGGTTACTATTGTCAGAAAACATTGTAAAGGAGCTAATGGACATTGACTTGGAACAATTTTCACCTTGTTAAAGGATCCTAATTGAAAGTTACATATCAGTATTTACTAGCGTAACATCTGCGAGAAAGTTATGCATTGTCAGTATTGTGTATTGAAGCTTTGGTTAGAACCATCTTCATATAAAGTGATACTGTTTAGCAACCCTATTATCCTCTGAACTTGTATCTAGTCTACCTTTATGCTTATCCACTAACTAAAGCCTTTTAACAGCCACTTCCGTAAGATGTATTGGAGAACAATTTGATGAACAAAATTATTTGTTGCTACCAACATGATATGAAGTTCCTCTCCCGAAAACTATCTGAACATTGTGGTATCAGTTTCCAATGCAGACATGGGGGCCGCACTTGTGGAATTCTGATACTGTTGTCTTTGTATAATGAAATCAAACTATTTGTAATTGAATATAAGTTTCTGCAAATTTAGCGGTGTTCTAGTTATGTCTTATGACTGCTTGCTTCTTGTTTTTTCCTTTCTTCTAAATGATGGCAATGGTTACATGAATATATAGCTCCTGCAGTTTATTATTGATAATTCGAGAGTCGAACATGACCCATGTATCTGATTACTTAGGCTTTCTTTATTTCCCATAAGATGGGGAATCATGATTTTATATATACATGAAGTATTTTTTTTATTTAGTATGTATATATCTCACCTTGGTAGTGTGTTTAAGGCAAGTAGACAACCCAAATTTTTTTGCTTATAATTTTTCTTTGTTTCAGAAACTAATTTTCAAATCCTGCTTGCTATTGAGGTTTGGGTATGCGATCAAGAAATATGCATATAAAATGTGTATTAGCTAAAGTAAGAGCTGTTCAAGTTGGTTCTATATTTGTGCCTTGGAGATCAGAATGTGATTCCAAAATCCAAAATTGTCTTTACCTTCTTGTCCAGACATATTTATCAAGGAGAAATTGGAGGCTTGCTTTTTCATTGCGTGAATTTTAACTGCATGATCACTAAAGTGTGCGCATCAGCCTGTTAGCCTTTAAGAATCTATGACTTGTCCCTTTCGCTTCTAGTCACCTTGCAATGAATTTGGAACAAACCTACAAGTGATAAAAACATGTTCAATTCTTTTGAGAAGATTTCTCAACTCAGCAGAAATCCCATTTGGTGGAAAGCAGTTATATTCTGCTGCTCATGGTTAGCTGGAATAAGAACTAAAGGTAGAGCGATACGAGAGCCGATGTAATTGGAATCAATGTCTCTATGTCTGAAGTTAGGGTCAGCATCAACAGAGGACAAGGGAGGGAATTTCATTTAGATATTAGAACATGATTTGCGAAGACCTATGAGTATGTTGGTCAAGGGATATACGATAATCAAAGGTGCAAAACAAGAACTCTTGATTCATCTAACCTTAAGTGGCAGAGCATACAAATATACTGAGGCAATGCTATGGTCCTTTAATAGAACTAGGCGAAATTTTTTTATGTAGCTCATTTGAGCAACCAGTTGATTCCATGTTAATTGGAGAATCTAGATAAAGTAAAACCTTAAATTGCAACCTGGCAAAGGCCCACAGTTTTAGCTAGGATGAATGGATGATTTATGGTGGAAAGGATGACCTGGACGCGAGGATTGGCAAGAGGGTGGAACTTATAGAATTATTAGTCAAAGAGAATAAACTTTTGTGGCTTCTGAATATTTGAGATGGTATAATGCACACACCAATCTGGTAACTGAGCCGATGATGGAACATGTCTAACTAGGTGCAACTTGTTTTCATTAAGCTAGCATATCAGTAATAAAGTTAAATATTATTAACATACTATTAGATGCATGCCTGCTCGTCGGCAGTTAGAATGTAGCTTCCATGTCATTCATTTCAGAAATGATATATGGCTACACCTTTAATGCCTTGATATTGTATTGTATGGTGCTGCTTGCCACAATGCCTATATCCAAGTCTAACTAGTGTCAAGGGTTTATCAAGGGTCTGCCGCCCGCAAATGAGAACACATAGGTGGTACATATGCACCTACACATAAATCTATATTTATGGACTCGCACGAGTGTACAGTGCACCCGGACGCGTTTATCTCCAAACGGCTGAGACCAACATTAGCTCAAGGGATCATATAGTTGATGTGATAGAGGAATAATGGTGCACTCTTTTACTCTGGAGGATTCAGCTGCTATAAAACTATTCAACATTGTTTGATTGCTAATACCTAGTATTTATTCTTCATTGTCTGGTTGTTTTCAATTAATTGCAGTGAGATTCTTAGCAAACTACATTAAAGGCTTTTACCACTCCTAAACTGTTGATAATTGCCCAAGTAACCCTACATTGCGAAAGATACTCCGAGGTTGCCATAGCTGCTTTAGACTGTTTAAAGACATTTTTTTGGTTGGTAACTGAGTGAATTTATTTTTCTGGACTGTCAGTTGATACAATAGGATTATAGAAAGGTTGTTAACTTACATGGCACAAAACAGTATACACATAATATTTGGGTTCGCTAATTAGCTGCACTTTAGTGTTGAGCAACATTAAGTGCTAGAAAACTTCTAGAAAAGTACTTTTTGTAGGGTTTAATACTGAATAAACCATCAAAGACCTATCAGTTTCATTCTTCATGATCATTCAAAATTATCTGAATGCATCTTTCATGAGCAGTCTTGCTAGCAAATTTTTTTAGTTTATTGCATATATTGCCATATAATGCACTTTTAGAGAACTCAATATGGTTGTAAAGCTTGTGAATTTTATGCAGAGAGACGAGGGAATAAATCTTGTGGCTGAGGCGATATGCTCTGGTATCTTCAACGACCTGGGAAGTGGAAGCAACGTTGATGTTTGTGTAATAACCAAGGTATGTTTCATGTATAATTTTTGCAATGTGTATTATTCCCATTTCTGTTCTTTTTTTATTTTCGGCTTTGTTTCCTTTTTTCTCCAACACTGTGGGTGGGTCCATCATTCATGTTACTCTTAACGTTTTGTTTAAACTTATACATTGTACCTCCCTCTTTCTGGTACTCCAGGGTAAAACCGAGTATTTGAGAAATCATCAATTGCCGAATCCAAGGACCTATGTTAGTTCCAGAGGTTATTCATTTGCCAAGGGGCATACTGGTTAGTTCTGATTCGCTGACTCTGAACAGGATTCATGCATACTGTTTAATCCTCACATTTTGGAGTTAAAAATGCATATGTTCTCGTCTTTCATTTCTTGTGCTGACTGTAATGTGATTTACAGAGGTATTGACAACTAAGATCACTGCATTGAAGAAGCCAGTGGAAGTAGCTGAGGGTGATGCGATGGAAGAGTGAGCAATTCCTGGTTGATTGTTTCTTGAACCTCAAACCTCAAACTATCATGTGAAGATGGATCAAATGACAAGTATTGGTTATATAGGTCGTAAGTTATATAGTGCGGATACTTCTACAGGAAGTTGTGTTGTGTTGGACATGGTACTTCCTCATCTTTTAATAACTATTTCCTATGTACTAATTTCAAAAAATTTCTGCCACTGAGCTGTGTCATGTAGGAACGTTGGTGTTGTGTCACATCAGTGCTGACGTTTCAAATCAGCAGAAGTGGGTATTTCTTATGTCAGTAATCCCAAGTCCATTTTGTTAATGAAATCTATGTTCGCTGTTTGCAGAGGATTTCAATATGGAATCCAAAATCTTGTATTTCAGCTACATAATTGGTCTGTTTGGTTAAGGGTGGAAGTGAGGAAGTGAAGTGAAGAAGTGGTAATAGTTCCCTTTGGAACTTGGGAATTGGTTAGTAAGCTTTTCGGTGTTTGGATGTTGTTAGGAAGTGTGGTTTGAAAAAGTTATGTCTTTTCCGCTGTTTGGATGATAATGTGAAAGTGAAAATGGAAAAGTTGACCACAAAGTTGACCGCAAAATAATATTAAAATAAAAATTAATTCAGAAAAATAAAAATTGGACTGTAATTAGAATGCAAGTGAGATTTATATGAGTAAAAAATTAACTGTTTTGTGTTATAACTTATTACAAATGAGATTTACATGATCACAAAATTAACTGTAGCATTTTGGAAGTGAGGAAAAGGTTGTGTAAAAGAGAAGAGAAAAAGAAAAGACATTTTTCCATTTTTCTTTTCCGGTGTTTAGATGAACAG
>JAVJIF010002400.1:0-230310 GCA_038442645.1 Agave tequilana
ATTTCCTTCAAGAATTTGGCATATGATGGCACTTGTTGTATGGCATCAAGAAGAGGGACATTGATTTGGACCTTGTTGAACATTTCTTTTTATTTTCTCCATATGAGCATTTGCCTTGTTATTTATAAGCCTATTTGGAATGGTATACTAGGCTTATAAGGTTGCTCATCTACCTTTCTTTACCCTTGGCTTTTGAAGTGGATGGCTCTGAACTAGAGGATGGTTTGTCAGAAGTTGCTTGCATTGGGACAGGAGGTGTTGATTTTGGTACTGGATGGGATGATTGACTAGAACCTTATTGTCTACTTTTTTTCCAGATCTCAGGGTATGAATAGCATGACATTGACTGGGTCCTGAATCTTCCACTTCATTCAAAGGGAAGTGATGTTTGGGATTTGGCAATGGCTGGCTTGGGAAACATTCCATTTTGTCTCTCATCCAATTGCCGATTTGGACCTTAACCTGATTCATATCCTGATGATAGTTCTTTATAAAGTTTCTAACATTTCCTCAACTCTAATATTTCTGAATTATTCTGGGGTGGATGTTGATAATACGGAGGCTGGAATTGTGATTGTTAGTGTGGTGGGTTCTGATATGGTTTGTGAATGTGGTGGACTTTGAGATGGATGAAATACAGTGAATTAATGATTGAAACTGGATGTGTGAGACTGAGTATTATATGGATATGAAGTGGTGGTTTATGATGCTCAGGACCAGACTGACTCCACGAAAAATTTGGATGGTTCTGCCATCCTGAATTGTAAGTGTTTGAGTATGGGGTCCTGGTAAATGCTGCATTCAAGTTCCCTGATATGATTGGGGCTGATACAAAGGACACTCCTCAAAGACATGGTTAAGGTCATGACCAGTAGGTGCAACCCGGTTTAATCACGGCAATGGGTTTGACCTGATTTACAACAGAATTTCCCCTCTCAAGCAGTTCTATCCTCTTCATCAATTGTGTGATCTGTGGCTTCTGCGGCTATAGAGGATTCTATGGAGTGCATACCAGTTCTGGAAGTGGTGGGAGTGGGTTTATCAGGGCATGACTCCCACTGAATGGTTTTCTCAGCTAAGGTTTCAAAGAGATCTCACCCCTGATGTTCATCTTTCTTCAAAAATTCCCCTTGACACATGGATTCAAGGAGGGTTTTCGTTTGGTAATCTAGACCGTCATAGATAATCTGGCATAAACGCCATTTCTCTATGCCGTGATGAGGACACAGGGCTAGAAGGTCTTTGAAACGCTCAAGATACTTCCAGAAAGGTTCATTTGGTTCCTGCTTGAATTGCATGATATTCTTTCGCATGAGGGCTGTTTTGTGGATAGGATAGAATTTCTTAAGAAAGACCTTAACAAAATCATCCCAAGAAGATATGGAACTGACAGGAAGATTGTAAAGCCACTTCTTAGCTAAATCCTTAAGTGCAAACGGGTATGAACCTTAACCTAACAGCATCCTCGGTCAGTTGGGAAATTCTCATCATTTGCATACCTCTTCAAACTCACGAATAAAGAGGTACGCGTCCTCAGACTCTAGACCATGAAATCGGGGAAGTGTATTAATGAATTGCGGTTTCAGCTCAAGTGATTTCCATTTGGTTCGGGGAGAAGAATGCACGATGGAAGGGAGGTGCGAATCGGATAGAATCGATCTTGAAGTGAAACGTTGTTTTCCATTGTGTCAAGGTGTTGTGTAAGTGCAGAAAGTCTAACAAGTCTTGCAGAATTAGGATCACAGAACCACTCTCGCATATACAGTCACAAACAACGTGCACCGATCCACCAGCGAAAAAGAAAATGAAATAACAAACAATAAAAGAAAAAATCAATCCAAGTTATCTAGGATTCCTGACCTAGACAACTCCTAACTGATTAGACCGTCCACAGGAGTTTAGTGTAGACTTTGACCACAAGCTAATCAGTCAGGAAGGGCAAGGTTGGGGGAGGTTTCCGTCAAAGACGTTCCTTAATTAAGTAACCAGCAACCTTCGAGCTTTCGGCCCTCAATCCCTTTCCTAGACACTGATTTTGCAAAAGTCAATTTCCAACACTTTTTCCCCTTAGGATAATCTCCTAAGTGAGTCCGGATGTCCCTAGGGCCAACGTCTATCAGTTTTTATTAGAAGCTTAGGATTGTGAGTGCTGGAATGGTGGTTTTTGGGCTAAGGAAGGGGTGATGAAATCCCCACCTTATCTTATTTACTGGGTATGCCCTTAAAGTCAATTTTGTGCAAGTGTACGATTAAACAAACAAGTTCACTCAAAGCTATAAAAATCAAACAAGGAGTGAGTCCTAGTCAATATGCAATGCGCACGTACCTTGCCTCCCACTCTTCACAGTAAAAGTAAATGTATTGAAAAGACACGTGCCTAGAATGCAAATGTCTAATCAATTTTAAAATTTTGGAACAATTTTTTTACTGTTGATTATTAGCAGGAGTATGGTGAAGCATACAAGAAATTAAGTATTGCAGCAGCTGTATTTTACAGAGCCAGAGATCCTGCAGAAAAATTGTCAGTAGTCCTTTCCTCCTTGCCGCAAATCTGCGGTAAATGCCGTGGAATTGCAGCAATTCAGAGGGCTTCTGGTTTCTGCTTTCAAGAGCAGAAGCCCAGAGCCACTTATATGTCACTGCAATGCAAATTTTTCTGTTTCTTCAACCTGTACCTGCCAACAGAGAAAAAAATTCGTTTAGTTCTTCACTTTAAACCAAAAACCGTTGCTCTCGCTCTCCCCGGCAACGGCGCCAAAAATTTTGATTGGGGAAGAGATAGTGTGATTTTGTGTGAAGTATTTGCACAGATATTAAATGAAAGAGAGAAAGTTTAGAATCAACCTCAATGCTTGATCACTCCACAAATGTATTTCAAATGATTAATGTATCCTTTCCAATCTCCGTTATAGCATGGGCTATACCGAGTCGATTCTCAGGGAGAGCTTGCGATGGAAGCGTTACGGTTCGTAGTGAAGATAGAAAACGAAGATTCTTCTTTGTCTTAAAAGAATGATTAAAACAAATTGGAAAAAGAAATGAAAGAATCGGTGGATATGTTCATGATGAAAATGAAAAGAAATCAACAAAACAAGATTGACTTTTGGATTAACACTAAAAAGAAAAGAAAACTTGTAAAAGATTTGAAGATGGAGAAAACCATGACTAGCTAACCTTACTACCTTACTAAAAACTTACTAAACTCCGTGATGGTGAATGTGTGCCTCATGTTGATTCATCGGCAAAGATTTGTCTTGCGTGTTGGTCTAATTACTTTCCCACTTGAATGAGCGGTGATCACTCTTGGACTTGTCTTGTAGACTCATAGATGTCATTGGCCTACAAGATAGACTTTCAATAATGGAATCAAAAGAGCGACACTCAAGGGATGCTAAGGAAGAAGATACAACATTCATTAATTGAAGTAAAGAAGTTGTACAACAAATAGCATATGTTTGGTGATCCATCTTCATGTTCCATCAAGGCACTTGTTCTAAAGACAAGGCTCTAAATGAGGCAAACACATGAATCATATGGAATTACAACAAGAACTTGCCAAGCAATGAAAGTAACCCATCGGAGAAGAGAAGACCATACAACTTGCAAGATTAAAGATAGCAATCACCCATGAGTTAGTAGTTAGCAAGGTTAGTGGTAGCTAGTTCATGTTAGAAAGAGTTTTAGCTACTAGCCATAAGAAAAGAAAAGCAAAGCATGAATTAAAGTGCAAGTAAAGTAAAGCTAGAATTAAAGAAAGCAAGTAATACTAGAAAATGCTCAAGTAGAGAGAAGAGAATGGATGAATCCTTACTTCACAAGTTGTCACACCTTGGTCTACACTAGCTTTCTCTCTCTTACAACTCTCTTTTGCAGAATTTCTAGGGAGGAAGAAGAAGATCTAAAGCACTAAAATCCTAGAGAAAATACAAAATTACAAAGCTTTATCCTCTAATCTCTCCTCTCTCCTCCTCCGTCTTTTTGCGAAGGCCCTGGTCCTGTATTTATAGGCCTCAGAGAGAAGTCTTCAGAACCCGGACAGGTGCAGGAATCTGGGGCTTAACAGCCCCAGATCTGCCGCAGATCTGCGGCATAGATTTGAAAAACGCGGCAAAGCTTGGTCCGTTGGATCCCAGATTTCTGTTGAGAATTTGTTACAAGTTTGTTAGCCACGTGGACCTTCTGGAAGAGTGAGCTGGCGCGTAGAATTCTCCAGATCCTGGGCTCAAACTTGGGCTCTCTTTTGGGCTTGAAATTAATTCCCTTTAATTATTGCTAATTAAAGGAATTTTGGGCCTTTTCTCTATTAGAATGTGGACCTGCAAAAAATAGAGAGAAGATGATTAAAAATCACATTTTTATTGTCAATATGCATGGGAATGATGTGGTAAAATATGCAAAATTAGATAACAATCAAGTAGCCTCACGCTTTTCTCCAATCCATAGAGTATCTTCGAGGTTTGATGCCGTCAATGCATCCATCACCTCACATCTCACATACCGAAGTTGCTCTTGCCGTCGAACTTCACCACATCAATTCTCAATGGATGTGGATTCATAAATTTCACCGTAGATGTACGATCTCCAGCCATCTTCTCAACTGATTCCTCAAATAATGTGGAAAATAAATGGGGTTAGATCAACAAACTGGATAAAGATAGGATTTTTTACCTCAAAGCGAAACCCTCGAAGAGTTTCCAAGCGATCTACTTCTCCAAATTTGATTTCTTGAGCAATCCAAACGCTGCTTTGAGATCGACATACGATCCCAAAAACAGTCCCAACGTGTAACGCCCCGATCCCACGGTACGGGACGTCCTGCGACGTATATACGCAGGTCAGAAATACCCTCACGTATATACGCTAAGCATTAGTACAGCAAGAATCAGAGTACTACAAAGCGTGGTATTCATTCATATGCCAACTTAAGAAGTACAAATTACAAAGTTATCACAGGATATGATATACTATTACACAATACATGTGTCTTATATCACAACCATGTCCAAAAGTACGATTTACAATATGAACACAAGATGCTCACGAGTTGGATGAGGATCCGTGAGTCGAAGAGAAAAGTCTGGCACGAGAGAAACCGAACTAGTCGGCCTGCTCAACAAGGAAAGCTTGATCTTCTGTGGACGGCTCCACTTCAATCCAAGCTCCAGAACCTGAACATACAAAATCAAGGGAGTCAGGACCTCCCAAACAAATGATCAGGTTACAGCCGAGTGGCAAAGAGACAAGAGCAGGAGAGTTGGAACAGTATAATAAATATTCAGCCAGCAAGTAATGGAAGCACAACAATTTAGAGTTGAAAAGACGTTGTACAAGTTTAGGTTACGGCTCTATGAGACTAGTACCTCGAAGGAATAATCCAAACAAGGAAACCCTCATCTATATACCTTTATCTCATGTCCCCGTAATCCAGGCGTGTACAACGGATCCACAGTTAGCGTCTTTTATTATTATTACTTGTCTTACTTTGATATCTAGCTATGTGAACTAGCGTCCCAGCGCACTAGATCCATATCCGAGTAAAGCAAGGTGTTATTGGAAACCAGCGGGGGTATCAATGAACTATGTTTACAGTGGGTCCCGTGCTTGCCCGGACCACGGTCCAGGGTGTTCCGTTGCTTGGTGACGGAACCCGCCGCAAGGCCTATCAGGAGGGACTTATGTATGCCCTTTATCATGATGGTATCAGGAGAGGGAGCCAGCACTCCCCTCGGTCGCCTGGAGGCCCACAGGTCAGCCGGATAGTTTAGTTGCACAACATACCTAATACCACTGTAAACACGAACATATATTGATAGCCGCATATTTTCCCCGACCCGATGCAAGTTGTCTCATTTTACGAGTTCTTTAGATAATTATCAGATTTCGGGAATGAGCAGGAGCAAGTCAGGAATATCAGGAGTACAATCGTACTATCACTTAATCAAGTTATAAAACATGATGTCCGGTTATCATTCCCATTATCGTGATAATTATAAGAGTCAAGTGTATCATGCTTGGTATTAAGAGATAGCATGACAAGAGGTGATATTTCATCAAGTAACAAGTCATGAAGTAAGAATAAATAATACATGTACCAAGAATAAAATCCGAATGCAATAAAGTAATTAACCATGACAATCAGCCAAAGTTAGTCGACTAGGGTGAAATAGGTAGTCGACTAATGAAGGGGTTAGTCGACTATGGAAGAGGGCCAAGTCGACTAGTCAGGACTGCGTCTCACAAAGTCGCGTCTTTCAGAAAAAGGGTTAGTCGACTAGGAAAAAGGAGTAGTCGACTAATAGAAGACTGCGTTTCAAAGAGCTGCGTTTCATAGGAAAAGTTAGTCGACTAGGAATATGGGGTAGTCGACTATAGAAATCTGCGTTTCAGAGAACTGCGTTTCACAGGAAAAGTTAGTCGACTAGGAAAATGGGGTAGTCGACTAATGAAGTCTGGTTTCAGAAAAGGGTGCGTTTCAAATGAGTTAGTCGACTAGGGTCAAGGGAGTAGTCGACTAATTGGGGTCTCAAGTCGACTAATCATTAGGTCAAGTCGACTAATCGACTGAAAACAGAGTGCAGAACAGATTTGATGGTTGTGTTTGTTGATCAATTTACACCATATGAAAACACATTATGTCCAAGTCTTGGCGAGTAAAAATACTCGCCTAAAAAACGTTCTTATGCGTCCAGCGTTCCGGGAGAGTCCTTGTTCAAGTTATCGCAACTTATCACCAAAACGATTACCCGGAATAATCGCGAACGATTACCGGAATAACCTACGGCGATGTCGACAACTAAGAAACCCCGGCCCCAATCCTAAAAAGGGGGGAACCGGCCTTAGTGTCTTGACAACAAAGAAGAGCACGGCCCAATCCAAAAGGAGTGACCGGCCTTCACCAAGTGATGGAGGAGGAATTTGGAGGAGGTTAAGGCTTTGTGAAGTGGAATGAAAAGTGAAGGAAAACGAGAAGGAGGAGTTTATATAGCTTTTGGATTTGTGAAGGAGATGCCAATAATGTAGAGAGAGGGGTTTTATGTAAATAAAAGGGGTGAGGTGTTTCTCTTGGCCAATCTTGGCCGGCCATGGAAGAGAGAGAGAGAGAGATATTTGTGGTGGAAGTTGGTGGAAGTGTGTAGAAATTGGTGTTTTGGAGAAAAAGGTGTGTGCTTGTGGAGGAAGAAAGGAATTAAAGAAAAAGGAAAAAGGAAAAGAAATTAAAGGGAAGATATTTTTCTTGGACTCAAAAGTGAAACTGTTGAAAAGGCTGATTCCCGGGTTTGAGTCGTGGATGCGGAAAACATTTCGAAAAATACGAAATCGTCCCGAAATCAAGTATCTCGGAACGACTCGCAAAATTTAACAAAAATCAAGAATAATATTCTAAGACTCATGGTGAAATTCGTTTGAAGAAATAATTTATCGTTTTGAAATTAAAAATCCCGGATACTGGCCGATACCGACTCCGGTGGAATTTTCATAAATTCATAAAATCCTGAGAAAAAGTATTTAGGTAGGAAATATGATTCTAAGAGGAAATGTCTAAAGACTCTTCGAGAAATTCCAATCTGTCTGTAAATTAAAAATCCGGAAATCGATCAGCGGTACTGGTCGACACCGTTTTGAAGATTTTCAATTTAATTCGAGAAAATTCCAGAAAATCCTAGAAACTATAAAATATTAGAAAATAATATTAAACTAAAATCGGTCAAATATAAGAAGTAAATCGAAAAATACGATCGAAAACTAAATACGCAACTAAGTACGTATTCCGGGAACTGGGTATTACACAACGTAGCTCCGAGATCGACACATGATCTCCGCCAAACAGCTACCAATGCTCTTGAAAACGACACAGGATCCACGAGGACCTGGGATGCTCTGATACCACTTGTTGCGACTCTGCGATAGAACTTCTTGCACCTATCGCCTTCTATTTGGGAGACAACCAACTTGAGGAACCCAAACAATGGAGATGAACGCGCCGGAGAAGTATCCACACACCTAGAACAGAGAAATAAGAGATAAAGCAAACCAACACAGTATTTATCGAGGTTTGACAATTTGCCTACATCCTCAGGGCAAGGGAGAGAGAGATTTTATTCATTCAGCAATCAATTAGAAGAGAATAGTTAAGGGATGCAAGAGGGATACAATTCATGAGGTTCTAACCCATATTTATAGTCAGAGAATCCAGGGATTTAGAAAACCCAAATTGGATTCGACTCCAATTCAGAAATGAAGTTTGAAATTCCAAAAGGAGAAACAGATCCGCGCTCGGATATGCCTGTCGATCACCGGCCGTCGACCGACCCCTGTCCTCGGTCGACCAGTCCGGTCGACCGGGACCAACCGAGAGTTGTGCCTTTCAGTCGGCCGACCGCGTCGGCCGACCGTTTACTTGCCACGGTCGACCGAGCGGTCAACCGGGCCATGCCTGTGCACAACGTGCACACCGGTCGACCAGGCGATCGACCGGCTCTGCTCTGACCTGCTGCAAGTGCCTTCTTGCTGCCCTTTTGGCTTCTGATCTCTACGCTATTTTTCCTGATGAGTATAAAAAGTCTTCCGATGTCCTTTTATCTCCTCTCTCCCTACAAACTTCCCTAATAATTTACTAGCAGTAAGATTGGTGTCTGTTCATCTCTCTTGCTATCTGTGGTTTCACCAAATAGTTCGATGTACTTATCTTCTGATATGTTGGAATAGTTACTGAGCAACCAATAATAAATTAATAATACACAAACACTACGCTGGATCAAAGGGGAACAAAATCTCACATAATTAATGAACTTGTCACACTAATTTTATTTTGATGACAATACAATTAACCGATGAAATGTACCATGTTTCCACATACCATTATTGAGCTACAACAGACCATACAAAGTCGCGGATCTTTCCACAGTATTTTTCAGGAAACACTCAATCAGAAGGATGAGACTTCAGTTTTGTCAAAGAAATACCCCGAGGGGCCACCACTCAGGCAGAAGGGCTAACATCACGGGGCCTCTTGCCCCTTCCTCTGGCGTCAAGGGTCCAGTGTTCCAGTTCAGGTCAGTCTTAACAAAGCCAGGACACACACAGTTAATGCACACATTGGAGTACTTCTTTGCAAGAACTCTTGTGTATGCATTGACAAGTGCTTTAGATACTTTATACGAAGCTGCTGCAGCAGTTGGCCAACCATTGGTTCCAGTAAACCCTCCTTAAAATCTTTCAGAAAGCGATTTGAGAGCTCCACCAATCTTTCTTCTGTTAAACCATCAACATCACGCAACTCTTGCTTGATACTGTCATTTGAGATGAGCTGCGCGGAAGAAAATTTACTTATTTGATCTGAGATTGGAAATATGAAGGATATTTTTCTCGGTATATTATTGCAATAATATATAGAACACTAGTAGTGCATTACCTTGAGTTGTCCATAGGAGGATGAAACATTAACTATTCTCCATGAGTTTGATTGCTGCGAAGAGGAATCAGTGCTTCAACAGCCCATTTTGTACCAAAGAAGTTTGTTTTGATAGTTTCTTCTGCCATCTCATAAGTTTCTTGTTTGCTTTTCTTCAACCAGTCAGGCATATCTGCTACGTCTACATTCTGTTGCATGAATAAGAAATTTGAATACTAGCTATGACGAACATATCAATTTCCTGTAGGAGGAATATAGATAATGTTTAATGAAGAAAAACCTCATCATCCTTCGGCTTAGAGGCATTCAAAATCTCCATGTCAACTGTTAGTTTAAAGATGCCGGCATTATTCACCTGCATAACATCAAGCCTAAAGTTAGTTCTTCAAGCAAAATGATAAAAGAAAGATAGCTAATACATTTATGTAAAAATCCACTGTTTTCTTGCCAAGATGTCCAGCTTCCCAAATTGAGTCTTGATGAAATTTGCCAAAGAGGCAACGCTAGAAGGATCAGCCACATCCAGCTGATGAAAGGTGATGTCAGAGAACCCAGACTGTTTGAGCTTGTCCACTGCTTCACTACCTCTCTTCTCATCTCTGGCTGTAAGAATAACTCTAATCCCATTAGAAGCCAGCTGCTTGCATATCTCAAACCCAATCCCTTTGTTTCCTCCTGTAACAACTGCAAGTCTTACATTGAAAAAAAGAAAAGAATATGCATCAAAACTCAGCATCTTGTGTATTAAGACAATCATAGAAATTAATGTAGAGATATGTACCTCTTCTCTACGGTTCCTTCCATTGTTACAAGAATTTAATTAATAGATACAATGGTTATGGTTAGTTAATCGCAGGGCTATTTATAGAGATGTGTAACATGAGGAGGTCACACATGACGATTAAGTTTGAGCTTAGTCAGTCCAATTTTGCTTTGGTTGCAGGGTCTTTAACATAAAACGTATTGGATGACGTTAGAAAGAAATTTTCTATGGCGGTTGTTTTCAATGGTTTTTTAAGGGGAAATTGGTCTTATGTCCTCCTTTGAAAATTACATTTTTCTTTCCTTTTTTTTTTTTTTTTTGTATCGTATCCACAGTCCTCAAATTAGCATGGATCTTGTTGTGATGCTGAATGATTGGCATGCAGCATCCTAGTAAGTGTCTTGATTGAGACTGAAACAGCCAATCAAAATAACCTGGGCCACACAAATGCAAGAATCAAATTATGTAGCATTAAGAGGTCTAAATCTATGAGGGCCAATTGATGTCCTTGATACTTATATCTACAAATTGTCCCCTTATTGTAGAACAAAAAATATCATCTTATTTGAATAGAGACTTACCAGTAGTTTTTCGTGGTAGTAGCTTGGGAAAATTATGCAAAAGTACATGTATGCAGTATTTATTTATTTGTTTTTGACAGATAAATTAAGGAAGGCATGGATTCTCACGAGGAAAGAAAAATTCAAATCAAATCAAATCAAATCAAAATAAGGAGCCTTCAGTCAGTATTTGTCAGTTAAATTATGCAATCCAAGGCAAACCACATCTTTTGTCAAAAGTTGCATGTATAACATGGAGAATTTTATGGAGGTTATATAATATTGACTCTCTTTGACCCAGTTTAGGTGAGTTAATGTTCTCTGTGGGACATTTCTTGTACGATGACTTTGTTTAACAAAAATAGTCCCCTAGAAAATCCAGTTATTTTACGAGATTGGTGTTAGTTAATATCTCATTCTAAAAGCAGACCAGGGATATATGTATGCAATTTTCATGCTGTTGGGAATCCACGCAACAGAGAAGATGGATACCAGAGAATAGTCACTAGTCGGACGAAGAATTAAACAAAGAAAAGAAAGAGAGAACACAGATTTAACGAGGTTCGGCAATTTACCTACGTCCTCGGGGTAAGGGGAGAGAGTTCTTATTGAATCAATCAATTACAGGTTACGAGTTTCAAATATTGGGGACACTGCCCCTCTTTATAGCCAAAGAAACCACGAAAAAAGAAAACCAAAACACCTAATTCGGATCATAAACGAATTCAAAATCAGATTTGGAAACGGGACCGCTGCAGCTGAATTAGTCGACTAGGTACCCTAGTCGACTAATTGCTTCTATTAGTCAACTAGGTATTTATCCTAGTCGACTAGTCTGTAGTGAAACAGATTTTCTAACTTTCTGTTTGTATCATTAGTCGATTAGTCCAAATGCCTAGTTGACTAGGTCCTGTTCCTTCTGTGTAATCCACTATTGATACGACTGATACGCTTTCGTATTTGACACTATTGATTGTATCGATTTTTGGCTAACCTTCAAAAGAGTTTAACAACTCTATCAACAAGATTTTACCTTCTCTCCCCACAATTCTCCACCTCGATGAAGATTTCTCAAATCTGAGCCGAACACAAAATAGCACCATATCGACTCCAATTGGCTGCACCATTATGATTGCCTATGTACCCATGCCCCACGGGATCAAGCCACACATAGTTCGTCCAAACGAGCTCCATCAAGCTCAAGTAACTGTGACTAAATCTTTAGCAGTGAACCGAACTGGCTGAGTCATATGAACCTCCTTATCAATACTGTCATGGAGAATAATGGCCTTCAATTTGAGCTTGTCACACTCACCAACTTGAGATTCATGCTTCTTCATCCACTTTCGCAGATTTTTCTTGGATCCAATAGCTGCAAATAATTTAACATTCTCATCAACGTCTTCAACCTGTTCAACATTAAAACTGGCTATATGATCTCTACCCGGTGTCACATCCGTGAAGTCCTTACTGATGTCGAACCAACTGGAGGTGGTGGAGTAGTATCAACCTCCACACGCTGTAATACATCCTTGGTCTTCATCCTCTCCACCTACTGAGAGACGGTAGACTTCAACAATGAAGAGTGACATGCTTACTCAACATAATCTTTTTATTTTCGGGATCCCATAACTTGTAGCTTTTCATATTTCTCTTGACACCCAAAATACAAACTTCTTTACTCGCGAATTTACCTTGTCATATTTGGCACTAAAGTAGACTGAACTTTTAAATACCTGCAGCAAATCATAATCCTGAGCAGCTCTACCTGATAAATATCCAACAAAATTTTGTCTCCTATCGCAGTCGATGACAGTCCATTCATGAGATAGCTAGTATATTCAATCGCCTCAGCCCAAAACGTTTTATCTAATCATGCATTAGATAACACACACCGAACCTTCTCTAGCAAGGAGCAGTTGATTTCTTTAACCAACCCATGTATTTCATTTTTGAAGTGAGTACCAATACCAGTGTTCTGGTCAAATTGTAGGAATTGATTCTTATATTTTTCAACATTACCAATTTAGAGCTCCTTAATCTTCCTACCAGTCTATTTCTCTATCATATCCTTCCACTTCATCAGCATACCTAAGACTTCAAATCTTTGTCTCATGGGATATATCCAACAATGCCTAGATAAGTTATCAATAAAAGAGACAAAGTATTGATGACCTCCAAGCGATGCAGTCTTAGCAGGTCCCCAAATACTAACATGAACACAACTAAGAAGACCTTCTGAGCGGTGAGTAGAGGTGCCAAATTTCACCTTTGTCTTCTTGTCCATAACGTCGTGTCCACCCAATTCCATGTTGCAGGTAGATGCACCTTCCAACAATCCCTTCTTTACTAGAGCTTGCAAAGACTTTTCTCCTGTATGTCCAGGCCTCAATGTCAAACCTGTGTACAAACATCACCTGAAGAAATAGAGGTCGCCACTCGCCCTGTAACCGTACTACCCATCAAGAAGTATAGGTTATTGCGTCAGATGCCCTTCAACACCACTATCGAGCCTTTAGTCATCTTGAGAACATCATCTCTTATAGATACTCCATGGCCAATGCTTCCAAGGTACCAACAGAGATAAGATTTCTTTTCATTGAGGTATATACCTCACTTTCTTCAGTTCACATACTATCCCATCAAACATTTTTACATGGACTGTACCTATCCCTTCCACTTTACACGGATGATCATCACTCATGACAGCGAAACATCCATCTAGTTTCTCAAAGTTAGAAAACCAATCCCTATTCGGCACACATGATAAGTAACTCCTGTATCTAATACCCACTCAGAATTACATGAGTAACCAATAGTAGTAGTAATGAAGAATGAGAATACCGATGAGTCTGAGTCCGATCCACCTACCTGTGAAGTATCAGCTTGTGTACTGATCACCTGTGTGAGATTTGCCTCGATCTTTGACTCCTTCTTCTTATCTTTGATCCTTGGACAATCAACCTTTCAGTGCCCTATCTCTTTGCAGAAGGCATACTTGTTCTTCTTCAGATCTCTAAAACCTGGTTTATACTTGGATCTCTCATGCTCGCCTTTGCCCTTCCAATCGGAACCTCTGCCTCTTACCATCAACACCTCTGCTGATGCACTATTAGAAGAAGACTGCTTGTCCTTTCTCTTCACTTAATTTACAAGAGAAGCCGACACATTATTATAGTTAAGTGATTGTTTTCTTTCAATCAAGGTAAGGACGAAGGTCTCATACTCTTCATCAGGAAGAGAATTCAAAGAAATTAATGTCTTATTCTCTTCTTCGATATCCACATCCACATTAGTCAAATCTACTAGAAGCTTTGTGCAGTTGTTCACGTGCTCAGCAATAGAGAGTCCCTTCTTCAACTAGAAGCGATAAAGCCTCCTCTTTAGAAGCAGTCGAGACTCGATACTCTTCGTCAGATATTTCTTCTCGAGAATCTCTTATATCTTCATTGCAGACATCTCATATACACATGGCACTTGATGTTTTGTGTCAAACAAGACCTTTTAAGACCACACGCCGTCCTATTTATCTTGTCCCAATCCTTTTCAGAGGTCTCTTTCGGCTTTTCTTTCAATCGTAGAGTGTCTTCAAGGTTTGATACTGTCAATGGATCCATCACCTCACACCTTCATATCCTAAAATTGTTCGTACCATCAAACTTTATTACATCGATCTTCATCGGATGTGGGTTCACGAATTTCACCATGGATTAACTTTCTCCGGACATCTTCTCAATAGATTTCTCAACACAATGAGGAAAACAATTAGTGAAAATAAATCCAAATAGGAATTATCAGATCTTTTTCTCCAAACAAAACTGTAGACAATCTCCAAATTGATTTGCTCCACCGAACAAAAAACTCCCCATTGAACCCGGAAAGCTCTGAAACCACTTGTTGGGAATCCATGCAACAGAGAAGAAGGATACCAGAGAATAGTCACCAATCGCATGAACAATTAAACAAAGAAAAGAAAGAGAGAACACAAGATGTAATGAGGTTCGACAATTGCCTACGTCCTCGGGGCAAGGAGAGAGAGTTCTTATTGAATCAATCATTACAGGTTATAAGTTTTAAATATGGGGATACTACCCCTCTTTATATAACCAAAGAAACCATGAATAAAAGGAAACCAAAACACCTAATTCGGATCAGAAACGAATTCAGAATCAAATTGAAAACAGGGCCATGATTAGTCTACGTTTCTACATCTTCATATCACATTTTTCTACCGGTTATGAATAAAACATCACTTCTGAATTGTGTTTTGGCCTATTTTGCAGATAATCGAGAGTTCAAGGGCAAAATCAGAATAAGAGCCAATTAAACCCAATTTCGGGTAAGTAAATCACATTACTTGGAGGCCAAGCTAGAGAGCTTCTAGAAGATATATTGGATCAAAAAGTTGGACGCGTGTCACGCCCCGCTTCCCAAAATTACGAGAAAACGGAGTCGCAACGAAGGTCGGCGACGTATATACGCGAGGAAAATACCTCACGTATACACGCTAAGCCTAAATTAGTCTGAATAAGCTATAAATCAGAACTACAATAATCATCGATCACTGCAATAATACATATCCATGACAATCACAATGATAGCAGATGAATAACGGAAAGAAAATGTCAGCTGAAAGCGATAAAGGTGGAATCAGGAAATGACAGAAATATAAAAGAGATGAAAATACCAGAAACAGAGAGGAACTCAAGCTCCTCGCATAATGGACGGTCTCATCGAACACCTGCACAATAGAACAAGCGTCCAATATCTGGATGTGCAAATCCAGGGTCGTCAGAAAGCGACCATGGTGAGTGTGTGTGTAAAAGGGGAAAGAGCTCGTGCAGAAGAAACAATGTGCGCAAATAATAACAAGAACAACTGCTGATATAACAGACTGAACAACAAGATAAATAACTGCATTGTAGTATAACTGAAAATCAACATGAATAAAGACATAAGACGACTATAACAACTGTGAGCAAGCAACTGATGTCAAGATGTGTATCCTAACAATGTCACTAATTTGTATACAATCCGGTCATGGTTATAGTTATATGTCTATCATAGTATACATATGAACAGTCAGGTGATATAGTCAGTCACAATATGCTATAACCAATTTATTAACATTTATTATGTCAGCGAACACCAATTGCCACCTGTAATAGACGCATCCCATACTACGCCTACCACACGTGTCAATCAGGGTCCTAAGTTTATTGAAATTAATAGAAGAGACATTGTCCATGCTTTAGGTGGGTCCCGTACATACCCGGACCACGGCCCAGATGCCTGGCGCTGACCAGGCCTTACACCGCCAGGTAGTCAGTAACAGTAACAGTACTCACAGTATCACTGTGGAACAGTAAACTCACAGTATCACTGTGGAACAGTAAACAGATGGGATGTCAGTCATCCCCCGGAACCCTGCAGTGGAACCGTAAGTCGGCTGCGCAACCTGTATCCTAGTCCACCCAAAATACAGACGCTGTCTCCTCCATCAATTTCCCCAATCCCCAGTGTAAGTTGTTCATTAACATTATTATTTATTTCAGTTAAGTCAGTCAATATCAATGTCACCTAGAATACTGAGACATGCAGTGACCGTAACAGTAACAGTACAGTAACAGTAATTGTATACACGATGAGCAGTAATAGGAACAGTGAACAGTAACAGTAATCGTGTATACATGAATAGAGCTGTACCGAGTGTTACGGTTTAATGATACTTTCCCAGTAACTTTCAGTAACATGAATTATACAATAACGAATCCAAATACTGCTCAATAGACAGTCTAATCTAGAACCGGTCAATATCTCACATCCATCTGCACTAAAACACAATAGCAACCAACCCAACAACCAACCGTCTCATAAGCTCTGAACACAGAATATGATCACCATCATAATAACTCAATCTCTATTAACAGGTGTAATCCAGTCTCTAACATCATAACAAGTCCACATCAATATCTGAATGAATCATCACTTAAGTTGTTAACAAAGAAAGAATAACAAGTCTGGAAGTCCTCTACATACAATATATCATCTGCCCTCTGTAACTCTAGTTCAGTCCAAATCACAGTCCAACTCGGAAATGGTCCATGTACCAACCAATCGTCAAGAACTCTAATCTTTTAATAAGTAAGATCACATCTAATATGTCCTCAAATAGCTGTAATATAGAATAGCTACTTCTGATACTTAACATCAACGACATATCATCTAATGAATCTCAAATACTCAATTATAAATCCAAGTCATCACCACCAACTCCTAATGTCAATAGTTCCATGATCATCAAGTACCAATACACATCGAGTAATCAGATACAATAATTGTCATTCCAACATATATCAATAATCATAGTTTAGTTCTCACCCTCTATCAATCTAATCTGATTCCCAAATCCTCAAGAGTTCACATTTCTATTAAGGTCAACATCATATCATCTAATGAATCTCAAACACTCAACTATAGATTCAAGTCATCACAACCAGCTCATAATCCCATTAGTTCCATGTACTGATCCAATCGTCATAATCTTTTAGTAAAGTAAGATCATATCTGATATGTCCTCAAATACCCAAATACATTCTTAACTGATTTATCACCAAGTAAGGAATATCAAGTTTGATAATTGTTCAGATAAAATATAGATTGTAAACCACAATCACGAACCAATCCAACATAAGATCAATCTAGTGTACAGTCCAAGTTCCTCCACATTTAGTTCCAATCCGAAATAGTAATCATCTATTCATGAAATGATATAACTCTGATATCTCAATGTCCAATACAAGATCCATACATATATCTGATGCTCAACCATGTACTTAATCTAGCCAATCAATAGATCGAGTCAAATCTCAGTCTAAAGGTATAACAAACTAGGCCTTAGCCAACAGAGACAAACTACCAACACATGAAATACCGCTAATACAAGCAAATGTCAACTACATGAATAAAGTGGACAATCATATATGTCTCATGAACTGGTACAAGTCATCAAACTGATAAAATATAACGGAAAGTCACATAAAATGATAACGACAACATGTAAGCATACCAATAACGGTAAATACATGAGAATGAACACTCACATAAAATGACGAGGTTTCGGAACCGAATCGCCGTCTGGTCTTCACTGCACGAACCGGCACTGATCTACGGATCATCCTATGCATCGGTCTTCGAATCTCCTGTGTGTCAGGTCCACAACGACACGAATCCGAATCGTGTCCGTGTCTCCTGCAACAGGTCTGGATCTCACCAAACGGATCCGAAATGCTATAACACGCAACCAATATATACAAATAAATATAGATGCACGCTAAATACCCACACGTGCATACGGATACATACGCGTATACCCCTACACGTACATATACAAGCATACACATACATACATACATGCACACTTAAATAAATACCAACACATATTATTATAAGTACATACACTTAATTAAATGACATACCCATCTACACAAATAATAGAAACCCATGCATATAAATCATGCATACATATCCAATTTAATAAATACCTATACATTAATCACTAAACTATACACATAAATGCTTAAGGAATAAATTCATGCAAATATATGTACCATGCATAAATACATGCATATACATGCAAGCACCAACATCCCACTCACGCACAAACCAACACATATAAATGAACTTTCAAATATTTACAATATTGCCATCATACAATAAAATGTAAAGCTAACCTCGAGCCGATTTGCGGCGCACCGACGGAGGCTCCGACGGAGGCGTACGGGGTCGCAGAGGGTGTCGTTGGATAGAGCAACTCGCCGTGAAGGGCGTGGGTGCGTTCGCGCTCGCCGACGGCGATCAACGGCATCCCGCGGGAGCCCGAAAACGGCTCGGAGAAAGGTGCTTCAAGGCCAAAAAGGGAGAAACTTGGCATGCCTTGGTGTAGTAGCCGTGAGCTATACATGAAAAGGGACATTCCAATAGAAACAAGGTATATACCCAAATCTAAATTATTACCAAGTAACTAAAAATCACAACATTAATTTATGTACACAAATAATAATATACCCATGGGAAAGGAGCTCACGGCAAGATGGCTCGGCCATTATTTGGGGTATCGGCCAATGGGGATTGAAGCTCGGCTGCAAGAAGAGCGGCCTGCCGTGGATTGCAGGGGCAAGGGAAGAGGAAATCCGACGTTGTTCCGACATTCGCCGGAGAAGAAGAAGGCCGGCCTGCTGGGGAACTCGGCTGCGCCATGGAGATTTGCTGCCATGGATGGATTATTGGGCGGCTGCGTGTTGGGATTGGGGGGAAGAGATTAGTTTTAGGTTATTACTTAGGGTTTGGTTTAGGATTAGGAAATATAATATAGGATGGGTAAATGGGTATTGGGTTTGCGGGTTAGGATCAAGGAATAGAAGTGGGTATGGATAGATAACGGGTATAGGATTTTAGGTCAAGGCTAAAGGGTAAGGGAGAATACCTCAAATAATAATAAATAAAATAAACTATAATAATATTGATTATCAATAGTGACCCCAAAAATAAGTAAGCAAAATACTAATAAAGGTAATAGTCTTAACCACAGTGATAATTATTAATAATTATTAAAATGCTAATAACCATATACTAATAATAACAAGTAATAATAGTAATCTTAATTAATAATAATAATGACAACAATAATAACAGCACTAAATAAAAGTAAATAATTATCATAATGAATTAATAATAGAATTAATTACTATCACAACCAATATTAGTACAACTATTAGAATAGATAAATAAATAATACTAACACTAATAATAATTAATAAGCACCGATAATAAAATAAAGGTAACACTAATAGTAATAACAATAAATAATAACCTTAATGAAATAATGGGAATAATAAATATGTAACAATTAATAATAATAATGGTAAATATAAATAATAGTAACAAGTAACTAAAAATGTTTATAGGAAATAATGGCAATAAATATATAAGCCAAATTGTCATTTACTATCTCAAAAATAATTTGCATATTTAATAATAATAATCACAGGAAAAATAATAAATTAAGTTGAGTAAATAAAAATTAATCAGTAAATCAAAATAAATACTTTAAGAAAATAAAAATACAGTATTATCAAATAGGGATCTTACAACGCGAATCTGAAGAAAACCGGATCCATTTACCCAAATTCAGAACCATCTGGAAGGTCCTCGCAGCTGGACGAAACCACAGAGCGAAACCAAGGAAGTCCCTGGTATTGCTGCGAAAACGGGCCCACACGTCAATTTTCAACGCGTGGCCTTGTCTCGTCTTCTAGAATCTCTTTTTGCCTATATATATCCCTGCAGAGAGCCAGAAACAGGGTGGAACAACGAGAATTAGGGTTTCTCTCCTTAGGATTAGTTTTAGGTTTTATTTTTCTTTTTTTCTTTTTCTTTATTTTTTTTTTAGTTCATGTAGTAAGGCTGAGATAGATTCAGAGGAGGAGGGATATTATATTAGAGAGTGACAATCTATGTAAAGATATCTCCTTTCTTCTCTATTGTAATCTTCTCCATCTTCTACATGGTGCTCAGCTAACTTTTCTTCTCATGGCATCTAACTACTAACTTGTTGGTTGATAATCCACATGAATCTATAGCCTCTACAAGACCTTGCTCTTGTAAGAACCATTGATGGCTCATGATGATGGATTCTAACATCCTTACTTGCTAACTTACTAATAAGCCAACTCTCTTATTTCATGCATTCCTCCAAGAGTTTTGATGATCTAATGTTTACATTAGCTTGCTCTCAATGCAACTTTGAATGTGAATAACCAATTTCATGTGCCATGCTTTGTACTGTCTCTTGAAGAAGCCAAGAATTAGTGATGGCCAAGGATCCATGTAAGGAAACTATCACTAAGAGATTAACATGATTAGTAGGCACTTAGTAGTTAGTAGCCATGAATTTTCTGTTAGATCTAATTTATTCCATACAAGATCTACATATACTGTAAGCCTCTTTATCATGATCAAAGGGAAGGAGGGTTTTAGGCATACCTGATTCCATTACGAAGATGATGCCGAAGGTTGCACGATCTCGATGACGCCGGGTTGAAGGAGAGGATTCTTCTCTCCAGCCACCAAGTTCTCTTCTTTATCCTTAGAGGAGATGAGAGGCCTCTAAGAGAGAGATGATTATTATTGTTGTTGGTGGTGGAGAGGGAACCCTACTCATGGTATATATATAGCATCAAGAAACCCTAGTTCAACTCATCATAGATCTAGGCCCTTGATTTATAACACGAGTTCCACACGTGTGATGAGTCCCACATTCTAATTTAAATACACTCATGGCTAAGTGTAATTGAAAACGTGTCTAGACCCAAACCATTTAGATTTGATCAATTCTTTATTGGGTCAAACACATAGGTTAAGTGGGCGGGTGCAAATATCCAATTGACTTGATTAGGCCCAAAATAAATTAGACTTTAAAACATAATAAGTCTAACAATCTCCCACTTGGGCCAAGAAAGTCATACTGAATAGATATTATGCATAACTTTATGACGTCAAAACTTTAACCGCCAACAAACCACGTTTCAAAACAATCTGGTCCATTAAGAGTCCTGCCACCGAACATGGCGATCGTTACCTTCTGTATAATCGAGGTAGGACCTTCCACATCACAAGTTTCAGAACCCCTAACGACATAGATCAAATGTGGACGTGTGGCATGGAAATGTCCTCTGATCAAATAAGGTACAATTCCAACTGGTTTCCACTTTATGACTCCAACGAGTCTAGCCTTATGACTCCAACGAGTCTAACTTTATGACTCTAACGAGTCTAACTGCTAATTCAACAAACTCAAATGCGCAAAAGTAAACTTTAAGAAAAGCAGTTATAAATTTTATCAGAATCAACAAATATCCATAAAGTGCACTTAGAAATAATGTCTGTTACATAAAATTATCCACTCCCACAAAATCAGGATATCATAATGACTAGTCATCCCCATATGAGCAATATGCTCTAAGAATACTTAAGGTGAAAGTCCTTTAATGAGTGAATCTGTAATGTTAAGAATAGTGTCATCACTATCAACAGACAAAATATGATTCCGAACTTTATCATTGATGACAAGAAACTTGATGTCGATATGCTTCGACTTTACTGAACTCTTGTCACATTGTAGTAGAGCTCTATAGCTCTTATTATCACAGTGTAGCTATAATGGCCTCTCGACTAATCCACCATCTTCCTACAATAAGGAAAATATAACATGAAGTGGACTTCCTATTGTCGATACATACAGCATAATCTGAATCTGTGTATCCGATCAGCTGCAACTGATCAGATTTCATGTAGTCTTCTATTGATATCGCATTACCGTCTTGACAGTCTTTCAGAGATCAATCCCATGATTGATCAAATTTCTGTCAGTTTCTCAATGGTATATGCTATTCTGGATGGGTACAAACTTGAGCATAAATCAGACTTCCAACCGCCAATGCATATGGAATATCTTTCATTTGCTCTTTCTGTAGATCGTTCTTGAGACATTAGAGTAACTCAACTTATCTCCCTTAGAGCAATACTTCATGCCACATCTATCTATACCTTATCGATATAGGGCTTTTATGATAAACCTAATATTCCACGTGTCCTGTCATGTTGAATCTGTATGCCTATCACAAAAGAAGCGTCTCCAAAATCTTTCATCTCAAATTCTTTGAGAGAAAACTCTTGATCTCAACTAGAAGATCTATATCGTTACTTGCTAATAGAATGTCATCCACATATAACATAAAAAAATATAAGTCTATACTCTCTTAAATTTATGGTGAATACATTGATCAACTATATTTTCCTTAAAATCAAAAAACGGATATTACTTGATCAAATTTCAAATACTATTGACGGGATGCTTACTTTAAACCATAAATGAATTTCTTTATTTGCAAACCAAATATTATGAAACCTTCACTTTAAAACCTTCTGGTTGCACCATACAGATTTCCTTCTCAATGCTACCATTAAGAAAGCAATCTTATCAACCATTTGGTATAACTTCAGTCAAAGTGAACCACCAGTGCCATAATAATCTTAAAAGAATGCTTCATGAAATCAGGGAGAAAGTCTCCTTATAATCAATGTCCTCTTTTTGAGTGAATCCCTTTGTGACAAAATGTGCCTTATACCTTTCGACATTACCTTTCGAATCCCGCTTGGTTTTGAATATTCATTTACAACCAATCGGTTTCTTTCCTTCAGGCAACTCTACTAAATCCCAAACATCTTTGTCCTTTATGGATTTTAACTCATCTTTCATGGCATTTGACCACTTAGTGGAGTGAATGTTGAGTTTGGCCTCATTTAAGGATGCGGTGTCATCCTCTAACCTTATGTCAAACTCATGCTATTGGAGATAAACTATATATAGTCATTTGCAATGACTGATCTCCTCTCCCTAATTTATCTCCCAGGCACTTGTGGTTGAGAATTTTCAGTTTCTATCTCACCAGCATGATCTACTTCAAGATGAACTATATATGTATCTCGTAAGGATGCAACTGTATTTTCATCTTGAAGTGGAACAACTACTTTATCATTTGGACAATTGTCATATGTATAACAATATGTCCTTTCTTAAATATGAAATCTTTATGTAGTTGACTCCCACTGTTCTGAATATTCTCAAAAAAAAAAAATTAGCAATCCGTCTTTATGTTCTTAGTGGAGAGACAATAAAACTTAAAGCCTTTATACCTCTCAGAATGCCCTACGAATAAACAGCTAACTGTCCTTGAGTCCAACTTCTTCTCATATGGTATATATGACCGAGCTTCCACTGGATAACCCCAACATATAGATGCCTAATACTGAGAGATTTCCCAGTCCGTAACTCATACGGGGTTTTAGTTACTGTTTTGCAAGGTATTCTATTAAGGAGGTGACAACCATTTTAAGGCTTCACTATATAATGACTTTGGTAGAATAGTGTGAGCTATCATACTCCCAACCATATCCTTTAATGTGTGATTTTATCTCTCAGTAATACCATTTTGACGAGGTGTCCCTGATATGGTGTACTAAGCGATAATACCACTCTTTCAGAAATTGACAAATGGTTCTGGACATTTACCTAATTCGTTATATCTGTCATAGTACTCACCACCATGATCAGATCTAACGGCTTTAACATGTCCAATGATTGAGATTTCTCATGGAACAAGTACAGGTACCTATAACGAGAGTAATTGTCTATAAAAGTGATGAAATATTCATGGCCATTCCAAGAAGCTGTAGGGAATGGACCACAAATGTCTGTATACACCAAATTAAGACACTTGAACTTCGTCTAGTACCAAACTTTCTAATGTTTTCTTTAATTAATTTTCGCTTAGTGCCTATGCTATTCACATATAGAGATTCAGTATATAAAGCATGAAGTTTCAATTTATATAACCATCAATTAGAATTCTAGTACCAACAACTTTAGGTTTGAAAAGTAGACTAAGCATTTCATTATCAAGAGTGACAGCAAAACTAGAACTGTCTAACAAATGAAATAGAAATATGATTCCGCCTAAAAGGACGGTACTTATAAAGTCTCATCCAAATCTAAAACAAAAAACCAGAATCTAATTTAAGCCTACAAACTCCAATAGCTTTAATTGCAACTTTATTTCATCACCCATGTATACGTATCGCTCAGCTGGACTGGGCCTCCTTTGGGTTTGAAAGTTCCGCATTGAATTGCTTATGTGAATTATCTATTCATAATTTATAAAGTGGCACTAAAGCTAAATTAATCTCAGAACAAACATAAATATAAGATATACCAGCTAAATAGCCATTTCTGATACTTTATGCATTCCTACTTGAGGTGGCTTACTTTCTTACAGAAGAAGTATGCAATGACCTTAGGCTACTTTTTCTGCACTTTTGCCACTTAGGATCAGCCACTGTAGTGGTGTTTATGTTCCTCCCTTTTGTAGGCTATCTAAAAATCACCAAGACAAGCCACCAAAACACAGAGATCCAAGATCCAGGCGCCAGGCTAAATGTTTCAATCAAGACGCGAGAGATAGCCC
Source organism: Agave tequilana (assembly GCA_038442645.1). Lineage (NCBI taxonomy): Eukaryota > Viridiplantae > Streptophyta > Magnoliopsida > Asparagales > Asparagaceae > Agave > Agave tequilana. The sequence goes on from JAVJIF010002400.1 coordinate 24,820, forward strand.
GCGTCTCAGCATCAAGGCTCGTTGGCTCAACGCCCGCGTCTCAGCATCAAGGCGCGTCAGCCCGAAGCCCGCGTCTCAGCATCAAGGCGCGTCAGCCCGAAGCCCGCGTCTCAGCATCAAGGCGCGTCAGCCCGAAGCTCGCGTCTCAGCATCAAGACGCGTCGGCTCGACACCCACGTCTCGGTTGCAACTACCCCGATTATGGCGCCATCCACCGCCCATGTAGCGGGGAAGTTGGCCCTCATCGTGGAGCATTTTTAGGGGCACGATCACCCCCTAAAAACCCTATAAATAGTCCCGTCACTATTGGGGACGGGCAGACAACAGGAGAAGAGAGGACGATGACGATTATCGGGCAAGAGAGAGATTCCGAGAAAAAAAGGAGAGATCATCGACAGAGAGAGAGAAAACCCTTCAGCGAGCTTACTGAGTACTAGCCGCTCTTCGCCTACCTCCTCTTCTAGAGTTTTGGTAGACGGAGCTGAGTTACTCCCTCTACCGACCGAAGAGAAGATCCCCGACGGTCCGAACAGTCATCCGGTCAACGGAGAACAAGATTCACTCTCCACCGCCACACGAAGAATCCAGCACTAAACAAAGGGGGAATTCAAGATTCAATATTCCCCCTCCCTTGTACCGGAAGATTAAGCCGGCTGTAATTTTTTCCATCTGATTCCAGGAAACGTTACGCCAGCCAACCCCTCTCCGTGTCAAACAAGAGATGGCGACTCCGCTGGGGACTACTTTCGTCACTGACGAACAGATCGTGGCGCAGGATGATGTTCTCCGTAAGGGGAAGATGGTCGAAACACTCGTTGTCGAGTTCGACCAGGCGAAGTATGAAGAGTTCCTCTCTTCTGGCTCCAAGAGCCCAAAGACCCGCGTCTGCCGCAGGGTCTCAACTGAAAGCTACCCGAAGCCCAATCTGAGGCTCTGCCGGGTGCCAATGCCCACTGTGCCAAGACAAGTTCACGCGCCAACGCCTCCCAGAAGACCCGCGTGACCTCAGGCACTGCTGTTGCGATCAACCGCGTCGCACAGAACACACGCGCCAACGCCTCCCAGAAGGCCCGCGTGGTCCCAGGCACCACTGCTGCTGCGATCAACTGCGTCGCGCAGAATACCCGCGTCAACGTCTCTCAGGAGACCCGCGTGGTGAACACTCTTGGTTCTATAAACTAGGATGTTGTTGGTTTCTCTCCACCTCCTCGACGCAACCGGAATGCTGAGCGTCGACAGAGGAGACGCGCGCGTCAACTCCAAGTCGAACCGTTGGTTGTCTGACTGGGGGTGGACGCGGCGTACAATCTGATGCCTTGCCCGCACCTCGTCCAGTGCGTGAGATCCGCGTTTAGCGACCCAAACGCGAGACCCCTCAAGTTGAGTCCTCTGAGGACCAACTCATCAAACGCCAGGGTGAAACCTCCGCGTCTTTTCAAACGCAGGAAGTACGCACTCATGGGCGTGGGGCCCAGCAGCCCACTCTCTCTCAAGCAACTCTGCCTAAACGCATCAAGCAGCAACGCGAGACTCGCGTGCGTGTCATACAGCTGCGTCATGAGAGCCGCGTCCCTGAAGTCTGCGTCCAGGCTGAACAGCACATGACTGTCTCCCGTCTTCGACGTTGCGAGACCAGTCTCTTTAATCCCCCTCCCACAGATTTGAGGGATTATTTGACAAGGAAAGAAGTGCCAATCAAGCCACTTCGTCATGCTGCTGTCAACAACTCATCCATATGCTCTCTGGATGCCATTATGGATCAGGCGTGCACCAGCAGTCCTTAATCAGACAGCTGACCCTGATCCCCCGTCAGCCAAAAGAAGACGCTCCCATAGGAGGAGAACCTTCTCAGATGTTGAATACCCGGAGCTTACTGCAAATATGACTAGCAGAAGCAAGGGAAAACAACCAATGGTCAACTCAGAGGAATCTGACTCTGAGCCGGAGGGGGTGTATCAACACACTCGCACCCGGACAGGGGCCATTCCCCAATTGACTATAATGCCTTAGCCCGCGGCATTAGAAAGGGTGATTCTCACTCCGCTATAGTGGAGTCGCAGGCTTCAAACTCTTCCGTCGAGAAGGAGGCTTCCGCCTACATGGCAGACACTCCTGAGGAGACGGCCAGGCGTTTAGAACAGACGCAGAAGCACCAGATGGATATAATCGCCTCTCAACAGAGATCCATTGACTCCCTCAAGCATATGCTTGAGAAATTGCTTGAAGAAAGAGCAAGATCTCCTCCTAGACGGCCGAAGGGGAAAGGGAGAAAGGGAGGAAGCCCACCCTCCGAACCTTCCGACGAGACACGACGATCTACCTCGGATGTGTCCAAGCCCTCGTCGCAGGCAAGAAGCGACCAAGACCAGGAGAAGGCTCATGCTAAGAGGATGAGTCAATTGGAACGACGCCTCGAGGCCCTTGCCAATCGCAAGGACCTCCAAGAAGCTGGAGTGGTCCGGCCCTATCCGGCTGAGTGGGACTTAGTTCCATACCCTCCTAAGTTCAAGGCTCCAACCCTCCAAGCATTCGACGGGAGGGGTCACCCAACCAGCACATCTACTACTTCAAATCCCAGACCGGGAATGTAGTAGATAATGACGCCATCCTGGCGCGACTGTTCATCGGCACCCTGAAAGGGTTGGCTTTTGAGTGGTTTATGAAGCTCCCGGAGGGTTCTATCAAGAACTGGGGGATCTAGAGAAGCTGTTCTTGACACGCTTCTTCGAAGATGACTCCGAAGTCACAATGCCCACCCTTTTAGCTACCAAACAGCGGGAGGGGAGTCCGTCAAATCTTTCGTGGAAAGATTTCACCCTGGTGGAAACATGCCGCCACAATCTCCAAACTCACTCCTTGCTCAAATAGGAGTTGCTGAAAGCCGCACCTGGAAGCAGTTAGTCCAACAGGGTGAACAGGCTGAGGAGATTGTTGCCCGTGTCAAGGCAGAGGAAGGCAAGCTGCGGCCGGAAAGGTCGACAAGGCGTGCACCGGCACCAGACACCTCCCTCCAGACGAAGCGGAAGGATAATTTGGCGACGGAGACCAAATCTCCCACCAAACCTCAAACAGGCAGGGCAAGTGGCTCTTCAAGCCAGCCACGCCCCAACAAGCAGTATTCCTTCAAGGAGGAACACGTCGATTCGCTCTTCAAGCTACTCAACAAGAGCAATCGACTGAAGCTCCCTGAAATTAGACGCCCGGAGGAAGTCGGCAAGACCGACAATCCCAACTACTGCATGTACCACAGGATGTTGGGACATCCTACCAAAAGCTGCTACGTCTTCAAAGACATCCTTCAGGCTTTGATTGACGCGGAGGTGCTCAAGCTCCGACCAGAGCAGAAGAAGGTCACGGCCAATGTAACGTCGGTTCTCCAGTTCGGGAGACAACCTCCAACGCCTGCGGGGGTTAACTCCTATTCCAAGAGGAGAATTAAGAGTGGTCAACACAGACCCTCACCAGCAGCAGGAGAAGGGCTTAGTAGCCGTCCCTACACCTCAGGGGGAAACCATGTGGGTCCACCCTGACCTCGTCGATGAACAACAATGGACTACTGTAACCAACAGGAAGTCCAAAGGCAAGGCAAAAGCTTCGTCCTGCCATGTGGTATGTGCTTCCTCCCGAGAAGCAGAGGATGATGTTCCCTCGCTGACTGATTCAGAAGAGGAAACAATAGTCCTGGCCGCAGAGCCCAGCCAACCGATGGCGGGGACCCGTTCAGGACAGGCATACTTGAAGCAGTACGGCGAGACGGCAGCGGCTTCTCCGCAACCAGCCGTAGAATCAGCCAAGCCCTCCACGAAGCCACCTGTGGCGAAGCAGAAGGAGACTCGATTCTCTCGAGCCCTTCCAAAAGGTGCAGCGGAAGGATCCTCGACACCTTACCACTTCGATGTCTTGGCTCAACTAGCCAACATCCCGGCACGCATCACCTTGTATGAACTCCTGAGCCTATCAAAGTCAACCAGAGAGGCTCTGCAAGAAGCTCTGGCAAATGCTGAGGCCTTCGTGACCCAGGTGCCGAAGGAGGAAGATGTAGAGGACTGCCTCCACACTTCCCAGAATGCCCCCTGCATCACCTTCACGGTAGATGATATGCAGGTGAAAGGGAAACATGATCGACCCCTGTACTTCACAGGTTACATCGGATCATCTGAGGTGAACCGCATTCAGGTAGATCCAGGGTCCGCATTGAGCATTATGCCCCGCCGAGTCATGCAACACCTCGGCATCCCTACCCACCGTCTGAGCCCTACACAGACGACCATCTACGGGTTCAATGCCAACGGCACCCGTCCAATGGGGAAGATCAAGCTCAAGTGCCAGATTGGGAGCCTCAAGTCGGAGGTGACATGCTATGTCATCGACGCCGACACTTCCTACAATCTGCTGCTAGGACGACCATGGATCCACCGCAACTCCATCGTTCCCTCCACTCTTCACCAAGTCATGAAATACATTGACGCGAGTGGGAAGGTGCAAACGTTGGTTGCCGAAAGGTATCCGTTCAAGGGAGTCGAGAATTATTTCACGGATTCCCTTTTATATCAGGATCCGGTGGATGAAACCCGCAACTGGAGGCGCCAGACTCTGGTAATGAGGCTGACACTGAGCCCGAGCAAGAAAAGTGCCTGTGGGAGTTAAAACCACTTGTAAAGAGCACTAATAAGCTCGATGTTGATAATACCACCGACGATGCAGGCGGTTGGTATATTAATGAGAATCTAGACTTTGAATATTTTTCTGCGTGTGCATCCGATTCAATACCGTCGGATACTACTACTGACGTAGACGATGACATCTGGTCGGCAATGGATGCTTTGACATCATTGCATGTACCAGTAAAATCATCTTTCGGGATATACCAGGATAATGGCGATGCGCAGGAATCTATATTCTTGGTTTCGGCAAGACGAAAAGGCCAAAGACCAATACTTTTTGGGCGAATCTCGTCTGAACCAATGCCCCGCGAAGAATCGGAAAGCGAGGAGGAATCCCCTCAGCTCGACCATTATGAATCGAAAGCACTCAGAATGATGAAGCAAATGGGGTACGATATAACCAACAAGCCCGGGTTGAACTTCGGCAAAGGAAGGAGGACGCTACTTCGATCCTTTGTACCAAAAGGAAGGCCCCCGATTATTATCATCGGACGCGCAGGGGGTTGGGCTATGTATCAACTCCGGTCCCATCAGCCTCTGATTCTCAAGAATCGTCGAGCAACGATTGCTCTTCAGACACGTCATCATGGGAGTCAGATGTCAGTGTCGGCAACATCTTCAAAGGGCTTTCAGTAAACATGGTTTCAACAGGCCATCTGGAAGATGAAGTTGAAGAAATGATCCAACCTGATACAGATCCTTGGATCAAACATTTGAATGCTCTTTGGGATATCCGCTTTGAACAGCGTGAGCTACCCACAGATGACAAGGTTGTTCAGATCAACCTAGGAGATGAGACCAACCCCAAGCCCATCTTCATAAGTGACGGCCTGTCGCCTCCAGAGAAGAAGGATCTAATATCTCTTGTACAAGAGTATATAGATGTCTTCGCCTGGAATTATGAGGACATGCCTGGACTTGATCCTCAAGTGGCTATGCATCGCCTCAACATCAATCCGGACATGAAGCCTGTTAAACAACAGCAGCGACGGTTCCGTCCAGAGATAATGGAGGCAATTCAATCAGAAGTCAGAAAGCTCATCGATTCTGGCTTCATCCGGGAAGAACAACATCCCGACTGGGTAGCCAACATCGTCCCCGTCGCCAAGAAGAATGGGAAGATCCGGATCTGCATCGACTTCCGTGATCTAAACGAGGCCTGCCCCAAAGACGAATTCCCATTGCCAATCACAGATGTCATGATTGACAATACTTGTGGATTCGAGCGAATGTCCTTTATGGACGGGTTCTCAGGATACAATCAAATCAAGATGTATCCCGATGACGAAAAGCATACCTCCTTCAGGACTCCTCTAGGGGTATATTGTTACACCGTCATGCCCTTCGGACTGAAAAATGCAGGGGCAACATACCAAAGGGCCATGAACGCCATTTTCCATCAGCAAATGCGGAAAACGGTGGAATGCTATGTCGATGACATCGCGGTGAAGAGTCGCACTAAAGGTGATCACATAGCAGACCTGAAGGTGGTCTTCGACATCATGCGGGCTCATCAATTGAAGATGAACCCCACCAAATCCTTCCTGGGGGTAGCCAGTGGCAAATTCCTAGGATTTGTTGTGACTTCCACAGGAATCTATTTGGATCCAGAGAAAGTCCGCGCTATCCAAGAGATGCAACCCCCAGAAGCCTCAAGGAGCTCAGGGGATTACAAGGACGATTGGCGTACATCCGCAGGTTCATATCAAACCTTTCCGGAGATGCCAACCCTTCGCCAAGCTGATGAAAAAGGGTGTTTCATTCATTTGGGACGACGCTTGTCAAAAAGCATTTGAGGAGATCAAACACTACCTCACCCAACCACCAGTCCTTGCAGCTCCGGTGTCCGGAAAGCCTTTCCTGGTGTACGTCCGAGCAATGGATCATTCCCTGGGAGCTCTACTAGCTCAGAATGATGAACAAGGACGAGAACAGGCAATCTACTATCTGAGTAGAACAATGATCGGAGCCGAACATCGGTACAACCCGATCGAGAAGGAATGTTTGGCACTAGTGTTCGCCATTCAGAAAATGCGACACTATCTGGTAGGCCAGACTATAAATGTCATATCAAAAGTCAACCCTCTGAGGTTACTTATGACAAAGCCTTCTTCACTAAATGGCCGGCTGGCAAAATGGGCCATATTGCTATCACAATATGAGATGCATTTTCTGCCACAAAAGGCTATTAAGGGGCAAGCGGTGGCGGACTTCCTAGCTGAACACCCAGATCCGAGGGCAGCCAAACTCTATGAGGATCTCCCAGACGAGGCCGCCGAAGTCTGCCTGACTCAGACGTTGTTCGAAAGTCAAGTATGGTAACTTTTCTTCGACGGTGCATCAAGGACAAGCCCAAAGGGACACGTAGTGGCGGGGGTAGGAGTAGTACTTGTCTCCCCACAAAATTATGTGATCCCCGAGCTGTCTCGCTAACGGAGCCTTGTTCCAACAATGTGGCGGAATACAACGCTCTTTTGATTGGGATGCAATTCGCCGATGAGATTGGCGTTAAAAATCTCGAGGCTTACGGTGACTCTAAACTCATCGTCAGCCAAGTTCGCGGAGAGTACGAGGCCAGACATGAAGATCTAGTACCCTACTACAACGCGACAATTCACATGGCCGAAAGGTTTTCAAACTTCTACATCGACCATGTACCGCGCAGGCAAAATGCACATGCGGATGCACTCGCATCCCTCGCTGCTTCCTTAGCTCTTCCAGCTGGAGCAATGGAGAAAGTATTCGTCTATAGCCACGACCTATACTGTCCAAAAATTCCCCTCGGAGACTACCCGGGGTCAGCGGAAGATCGTCGCGGTAAAGAAACACTTGAAGTGTCGACCGCTTCAGGGCTTAAAGACTGGCGATTCCCCTACATTGATTTTGTCTTATACGGCATTCTGCCCGAAGACACCAAGGAGGCGGCCGCCATTCGGAGGAAAGCCCCCAAATTCTACTATAATGCGATTTCGCGAACATTGTATCGTCGATCGCATGACGGGATCCTGCTCCGATGCCTCTCATCAAAAGAAGCCCAAGGAGTATTGAAAGAAGCCCACGATGGTACTTGTGGAGCTCATCAACCTGGCCCGAAATTGGCACATCGACTCCAAAGGATGGGTTACTATTGGCCCAAGATGATCGCCGATGCTGTCACTTATGCTAAGAGATGTCACGCCTGCCAAATACACGGCGATTTCATCCATCAAGCACCAGGGTACCTCCACTCTACGACCTCTACTTGGCCGTTTGAAATGTGGGGGATGGACGTGGTTGGCCCTATCAGCCCACCATCATCGAAAGGACATCGGTTCATTCTAGCGATAACCGATTACTTCTCAAAGTGGGCCGAAGCTATCCCTTTGAAAGAGGTAAAATCTTCTAACGTGATCAAGTTCGTGAAACATCACGTTATTTACCGCTTCGGTGTGCCTCGGCGTATCATCCATGACAATGGACCCCAGTGCATCAGCCAGGCTTTCCAGAGATTCTGCGCGAAGTTCAGAATCCAGAGTGTGTCCTCAACGGCATACTATCCTGCTGCTAACGGTCTTGCAGAAGCCTTCAACAAGACTATTGGCAAGCTTCTCAAAAAGTTCGTCTCGAAAGTCAACGAGACTGGGACGACAAGCTGGGTGAATGCTTATGGGCCTACCGCACAACGGTGCGAACCCCAACTAAAGCCACGCCATTTTCCTTGGTATACGGATGCGAAGCCGTCCTTCCATTGGAAATACAAATTCCCTCTCTACGCGTCGCCTTGACAGCGGAAATGACAACTGAGGAGAAGCATCAGCAGCGACTCCAGGAGTTGGAAGCCTTAGACGACAAGCGTTTGCAGGCCCAACAACAAATCGAGCTTTACCAAGCTCGTATCACCAGAGCCTTCAACAAGAAAGTCAAAGCGCGAACTTTCAAGAAAGGCGACCTTGTCTTAGCTGTCCGAAGACCCATGGTCATGACGCACAAGACAAAAGGAAAATTTCAGCCCAAATGGGAGGGACCATTTGTAGTAGAGTCAGTCTACTCAAATGGATCATATCGCCTCATAACTTCAAATGGCGATACACTCTGTAATACCCCGTTCCCGGAATACGTACTTAGTTGCGTGTTCAGTTTTTCGATCGTATTTTTCGGTTTACTTCCTGTATTTGACCGATTTCAGTTTTAAAAGTCATTTTCCAATATTATATATTTTCTATGATTTTCTGGAATTTTCCTGAATTTAATTAAATATTTTCAAGACCGGTGTCGACCAGTACCGCTGATCGATTCTCGGATTTTTAATTCACAAACAGTTAGGAATTTCTAGAAGGTCCTTTAGACTTTATTTCTTAGAATCATATTTTCTATCTAAATACTTTTTCTGGGAATTTTATGAATTTATGAAAGTTCCAACGGAGTCGGTAGATAACTGATTCCGGGATTTTTAGTTTTAAAACTATAAATTATTTCTTCAAACGAATTTCACCATGAGTCTTAAAATGTTATTCTTGATTTTTAGTAAAATTTTCGGGTCGTTCCGAGATACTTGAATTTCGGACGATTCCGGTATTTTCCAAAATTCCATTTTCCAATTTTCCATAATTCCAATTTTCCACATAATCCCACTCACTTTCACCTAATCCTTTTTAAATCCCACTCATTCTCTCTCTCCCCATGGCCGGCCAAGTGGCCAAGTGAGGGACACCTCACCCTCCCCATATTTGCACAAAACCCCCTCTCAATTACACTATTTGCAACTCCTTTACAAAATCTAACACCTATATAAACAATCTCTTTACATTTCTTTTCCTTTTTCTTCATTTCACCTAAGTGTTAGCCCTCACCAAGAGATCTCTCCTCCTTCTCAACCTCAACCCTAGCTCCAAGAACCACCTCAAGGACTTCATCTCCACCTCAAGCAACCACCTTGGACCTTGGATCATAGCCTTCTTCGCCACCGAAGATCACCTTGGCGCCATTCGTCGTCAACGACTCTTTCGACCACATAAAACGCCGATTGATCACTCCTAGTGAGTATTTTTACTCACCAAGACATGTGAATTTCCTAGTATACTTGTATCCCCACTTCTTGTACACTTGTGCCTCCAAAATCAGGTTTTCGACCTTCAAATTCGACCTGCAAATTCTGTTCTGTACGCTACTTACAGACCCAGATTAGTCGACTTGACCTAGGTATTAGTCGACTAACCCTTCTAGTTGAACCTTAACCTGTTTCTGAAACCAGTTTTAGTCGACTTACCCTGACCATTAGTCGACTAACCCTTTCTGGAAATAAACCTCAACTCTCTGAAAATCACTGTTAGTCGACTACACATTCCTCCCTAGTCGACTAACCTTACTTGAACCAGAAACCCAACTCTCGGCCCTAGTCGACTTATCCTATTTATTAGTCGACTATAGACTACTAGTCGACTAACCCTTCTCACCTTAGTCGACTCCTGAAACAAACTTAACTCTCTGTATCCCAGTTCTAGTCGACTTAGCTTGACTGTTAGTCGACTTGCGTGTCTGTTAGTCGACTACCCTTTTTACCTAGTCGACTAACTTTCCCTGAAACAGAATATCAACTCTCTGGAACCCAGTTTTAGTCGACTAATCCAGACTGTTAGTCGACTTAAGACCCCTACCAGTCGACTACACCTTCCACCTAGTCGACTAATTTAAGCTGTTTATTATAGTTGATTTCTTTTCTAAATTTGGATCTTACCCTGATACATGTGTATTATATTATGCTTGTTCATGCTTCATAACTGATACTACTTGACCTATTACTGGATGGATGTTATCTCTTGTAACTTCATGACTTGTTATTACATATTCTCGTTTCATGACATGTTAAATATTGAATATCACCACTTATCATGCCATCTCTTGAACCAAGCATGATGCATTCAACTTTTGTATAAAATGGACCAACTTACATTGGGTCAGGGGGAAACATGCGGATATCGATATGTGTTCGTGTTACAGTGGCATTAGGTATATTGTACAATTATATTCCGGTCTAACCTGAGGGCTCCAGGAGACCGAGGGGAGTGCTTGCTCCCTTTTCCTGAGTACTATCATGATAAGGGCATACATAAGTCCCTCCTGAATAGCCTAGCGGCTGGCTTCCGTCACCAAGCAACGGAACAATCCTGGACCGTTATCCCGGGCATGTACGGGGTCCACTGTAAACATAGTTCGTCGATACCCCGCTGTTTCCAATAACAACCTTGTATTACTAGGATATGGATCTATGTGCGCTGGGACGCTGGGTCACATAGCTAGATATCACAGTAAGACAAGTAATAATAATAATATACTTTAACTATGTATCCCTTTCATCCTGATTATAGTTCTTTATGCTTTCATTACTTGTTGGTTTATATTCATTATGCGTTCCGTCCTTATTATTCATATCTCTTAGCCACTTGGCTATAACCTGTTCATTTTCGGGAGGCCCTGACTCCCTTGGATTTGTATGTTCAGGTTCCGAAGCTTGGATCGAAGTGGAGCCATCCACAGAAGATCGAGCTTTCTTTAGCGAGCAGGCTGATTAGCTCCAGTCCTTGCGCCAGATCTTTCTTTTTGACTCACGGGATCTTCATCCTACTCGTGAGCATTTTGTGTTTATGTTGTATCTTTTGCTTTTGGACTTAGTTATGATAAAAGATACATGTAATGTGTAATATTTTATCATATCTTGTGATGACTTGTACTTGTACTTTTATGTTGGCATATGTATGGAAATCACGCTTTGTCGTGCACTCTGATCCTTGTTGTACTTTTATGCTTAGCGTGTATACGTGGGGGGCACCTCTTGACCTGCGTATATACGTCGCAGTGACGTCCCCGTATCTGTGGAATCGGGGCGTTACAGGTTGGTATCAGAGCCTAGGCTCTCACACCTATGGTACAATCAAGTAGCAAATTAATGAAATTTGCTATTGCCAACTACAATGTACAAAGTTATCTAGTCCTTCTTGATCCCTTTGATTCCTTCCCTTGTGTCCTAAACTCCTTCCATTTTTCCAATTCCAGTTGTCTTATCCCAATTCGGTATGGAGAGAAGGTCGGGTCGTAACAACTCTGGACAAGCATCGAATGGACCCACTGAAGAGAATGTGGATATTCTGAGGGTCATTCAGACGATGATGGAGAACCAACAGCAGCAGACGGAACTCCTCCGGCAAGAATTGGCCGCTCCAAAGGAACAGAGGCCTGGAAATGTTTCAGACTTCAGGCGGCTGCAACCAGCCATATTCACGGGTGAAGAGAAGCCCTTGGATGCTGAGCAATGGCTGACAGACACCTCAGACTTACTGAATGCAGCTCGAGTTCCACAGGAGAATCAAGTGGAGGTTGCTAAGATTCAACTGAAGGATATAGCCAGAACTTGGTGGCTTGCTGAGGAGGCCAGATTGGAGAAGCCTGTCACCTGGGACACATTCTCCAAGAGCTTTTATAGCAGATTCTTCCCCGCCACTGCTCAGAAGGACATGGAAGAGCAGTTCATCAGACTTCAGCAAGGGAGTAGGTCCGTGGATGAGTATGCCGCGGAATTTCTCAGGCTTAGCCGCTTTGCTCCGTACATGGTAACTGATGAGGAGAAGCGGGCTAGCAGATTTCAGCAGGGCTTGCAGATGAATATTCAGGTCTTCTTGATGCCCCAGCAGCTGAAGACTTATTCTGAAGTTCTCTCCATAGCTCGAGAGGTGGAGCGTGGGCTAGAGAAGAAGCAAGAGAGCCAGATGAGGAACCAGGCCATGAAGAGGTCATTTCCACCTATGGGGAGAGGAGGCCCTTACAGAGCAGCGAAGGTTCAGGCTATGAGGCAACCATTCAGACCGGCTCCTTACCAGACGGCCCAACCATTATCCTTCTGCAGTTATTGTCAGAAGCCAGGCTACATTCGACAGAATTGCCGTAGGGCAAATGGATTATGCTTGGTGTGTGGTTCGGACCATTCTATAGAAACCTGTCCACACAAGAGAATGGGGGTAGCCGGCCCAGCTTTGCCAGCACTGCAGGGACCGAATGGACAGAGAGCACTTCCAGGGCCACCGGGGCAGAGGAATCAGGGACCGATGATCAGGAGAGTTCCTCCCCCTCCTCCACAGCAAGCTATTCGCCCAGTCCAGAGAGGAGCTAGGACTGCTGCAGGGCGTGGAAGGGGTCAAGCCTTCAATTTGACAGAAGTAGAGGCTGAGACTTCTGAGGAGGTGATAACAGGTAATATCAGGGTGCATTCTAAACCTGTTTTAGCCCTCTTCGATTCAGGTGCTTCACATTGTTTTATCTCAGATCATTTTGTGGCATTGCATTCCATACCTGTTAGATCTTTAGACCACAAATGGGAGATTAGTACAGGGAATGGAGTAGTCATGTCTTCTAGAGTTTGTGCTGACTGTCCAGTAGAACTTTGTGATAAGACCTTGGCCATAGATATGCTCGTACTAGACACCAAGGGGTACGACGTAATCTTAGGCATGACCTGGCTCAGTCAGTACTATGCAGTTATTGACTGTAGGGAGAAGAAGATTATTTCAGGATCCCTCGTCAACCGGAATTCAATTCAGTGGAGAAGTGAAGTCTACTAAGAGGAAGACTCGGTTGACTACTTCGGAGGTTCAGAAGGGAGTACCGGTGTGGGATGAATTTCAGGAGTCTTTGCTGAGATCTCAGGACTGCCACCTGAAAGGATGATTGAGTTCTCTATTGAGACTGTGCCTGGAGTGGCTCCTATATCCAAGGCTCCGTACAGGATGGCACCTGCGGAGTTAGAGATTCTGAAGAAGCAGCTGCAGGAATACTCTGATAAGGGTTGATTCGGCCAAGTACTTCACCATGGGGAGCTCCAGTACTATTGGCGAACAAGAAGGATGGTGGTAAAAGACTTTGTATTGATTATAGAGAATTGAACAAGGTTACCATCAAGAACAAGTATCCCTTACCAAGGATTGATGATTTGTTTGATCAGCTTCATGGAGCCCGGGTATTCTCTAAATTGGATTGCAGTCAGGTTACCATCAGCTAAGGATGAAGAAAGAGGATATTCCGAAGACGGCATTCAGGACCCGTTATGGCCACTATGAATTTCTAGTTATGCCTTTCGGAGTCACCAATGCCCCTGCAGTTTTCATGGATTTGATGAACCGAGTGTTCTCGCCCTACTTGGATCAGTTTGTTGTTGTTTTTATAGATGATATCTTGATCTATTCAAAGGACAACAAGGAGCATGCAGAGCACTTGAGGATTGTATTGCAGACTCTCCAGCAGGAGCAGCTTCATGTGAAGAGGAGCAAGTGTGACTTTTGGTTGGACAGTATAGCCTTCCTTGGACACGTGGTTTCAGCAGAAGGGATTTCAGTTGATCCTAGCAAAGTCCAGGCAGTGAGGGACTGGCCAATTCCAAAGACGGTGACTGAGATTAAGAGTTTTCTTGGACTAGCCGGATATTACAGACGCTTTGTCCAAGACTTCTCTAGGATTGCAGCCCCGTTGACCAAGCTCACCAGGAAAGGAGAAAGGTACATATGGACAGAGGAATGTACTGCAGCTTTTGAGCAATTGAAGCAGAGGCTCATTTCAGCTCCAATCTTGAGGACTCCCTCAGGAAGAGGAGGGATGGTCATCTTCAGTGATGCATCAGGAAAAGGCCTGGGATGTGTACTTATGCAACATGATCATGTTATAGCTTATGCCTCTAGGCAACTGAAGCCTCATGAGCGGAATTACCCAACTCATGACTTGGAGCTAGCAGCTGTCATATTTGCTTTGAAGATCTGGAGGCATTATCTTCTGGGAGATAAGGTGTTGATATACACGGATCACAAGAGCCTCAAGTATATCTTCTCACAGAAGGAGTTGAACATGAGGCAGAGGCGGTGGCTGGAGCTGATGGCGGACTATGATATTGACTTGCAATATCATCCAGGCAAGGTCAATACAGTACCGGATGCACTGAGCAGGAAGCCAGAGTATAGAGTGCTTGTCCAACTTACTCAGCAGAAGGAGTTGATTCAGGACATCATCAGACTGGACTTGATGTTGGTGCAAGGAGCTGATAAGGCGGGACAGTTCATGACCATGCAGATTCAGTCAGCATTGATAGATGAGATCAAGGAAGCTCAGAAGGAAGACCCCAGATTGCAGCAATTCCGAGCTCAGGTAGAGGCTGGATTGAGGACTGATATCAGTATTCATCCGGATGGTGCCTTATACTTTGGTAGCAGGATTTGTGTTCCCCAAGGAGAAGTTCGGAAGAAGATTTTAGCAGAAGCACACAGTTCAGCTTATTCCATACACCCAGGGGAACCAAGATGTATCAGGACTTGAAGAAGCAGTTTTGGTGGAATGCTATGAAGAGGGAGATAGCCCAGTATGTTGCCAAGTGCTTGGTTTGCCAGCAGATAAAGATTGAGCATCAGAGGACAGCTGGACTTCTTCAACCTTTACCGATACCTGAGTGGAAGTGGGAGCACATCACCATGGATTTTGTCACGGCATTGCCTCGCAGTCCTAAAGGTAATAATGCTGTGTGGGTAATCATTGATCGCCTCACCAAATCATCTCACTTCATACCATTCAGGGTGGGTCAGTCAAAAGAGGTTCTGGCGGACAAGTACATGAAGGAGATAGTTCGTCTGCATGGAGTTCCAGTTAGTATTGTATCAGACAGAGACACCAGATTCAGATCTCATTTCTGGGAAAGCCTCCAAGAAAGTCTAGGGACTCGTCTGAAATTCAGTACTTCATATCATCCTCAGACAGACGGACAATCTGAGAGGACTATCCAGATTCTTGAAGATATGTTGCGGGCCTGCATGATTGAATTTCAGGGATCATGGGAAGACCATCTTCACTTGGCTGAATTTTCTTATAATAACAGCTATCAGGCAAGTATCAAGATGGCACCTTTTGAAGCATTGTATGGAAGGAAGTGTAGGTCACCGATTGTTGGGATGAAGTCGGTGAGAGGAGACTTTTGGGACCAGAGATCCTGATTCAGACAACAGATAAAGTCAGGATTATCAGAGATCACCTCAGGGCAGCGCAGAGTCGGCAGAAGAGTGGGCAGACACACTGAGAAGGCCATTGGAATTCCAGGCAGGGGATCATGTGTTTTTGAAGATATCACCTACCAAGGGAGTAATCCGGTTCGGTACTCGTGGAAAGCTTAGTCCGAGATACATCGGCCCATTCGAGATCTTGGACCGAGTGGGAGAGGTGTCTTACAGGTTGGCGTTACCGCCATCTTTGGACGGAGTTCACAATGTATTCCACGTATCTCAGCTGAGGAAGTATGTGAAGGATGATAGTCATATTCTGGATCACTCCGAACTGGAACTACAACCAGACTTGTCCTATCAAGAGCAACCGATGGCCATTTTGGACAGAAGTGTCAAGACATTGAAGAATAAAGCCATACCATTAGTGTTGGTATCTTGGAACAGACATGCCCCTGGAGAAGCCACATGGGAACGAGAGGATGTTGTCCGTGAGCGTTACCCACAACTCTTCACTTCTTGATTGGTAAAACTCTTTCCTTCTATTCCTTCCTACTATTATCTTTCTTATTATCCTTATCTATCTGTTGTCCTTCTTTGCTGTTACCTTCACTTTATGAAATTTCGAGGACGAAATTTTTGTAAGGTGGATGGATTGTAATACCCCGTTCCCGGAATACGTACTTAGTTGCGTGTTCAGTTTTTCGATCGTATTTTCGGTTTACTTCCTGTATTTGACCGATTTCAGTTTAAAAGTCATTTTCCAATATTATATATTTTCTATGATTTTCTGGAATTTTCCTGAATTTAATTAAATATTTTCAAGACCGGTGTCGACCAGTACCGCTGATCGATTCTCGGATTTTTAATTCACAAACAGTTAGGAATTTCTAGAAGGTCCTTTAGACTTTATTTCTTAGAATCATATTTTCTATCTAAATACTTTTTCTGGGAATTTTATGAATTTATGAAAGTTCCAACGGAGTCGGTAGATAACTGATTCCGAGATTTTAGTTTTAAAACTAAAATTATTTCTTCAAACGAATTTCACCATGAGTTTTAAAATGTTATTCTTGATTTTAGTAAAATTTTCGGGTCGTTCCGAGATACTTGAATTTCGGATGATTCCGGTATTTTCCAAAATTCCATTTTCCAATTTTCCAATAATTCCAATTTTCCACATAATCCCACTCACTTTCACCTAATCCTTTTTAAATCCCACTCATTCTCTCTCCCCCATGGCCGGCCAAGTGGCCAAGTGAGGGACACCTCACCCTCCCCATATTTGCACAAAACCCCCTCTCAATTACACTATTTGCAACTCCTTTACAAAATCTAACACCTATATAAACAATCTCTTTACATTTCTTTCCTTTTTCTTCATTTCACCTAAGTGTTAGCCCTCACCAAGAGATCTCTCCTCCTTCTCAACCTCAACCCTAGCTCCAAGAACCACCTCAAGGACTTCATCTCCACCTCAAGCAACCACCTTGGACCTTGGATCATAGCCTTCTTCGCCACCGAAGATCACCTTGGCGCCATTCGTCGTCAACGACTCTTTCGACCGCATAAAACGCCGATTGATCACTCCTAGTGAGTATTTTTACTCACCAAGACATGTGAATTTCCTAGTATACTTGTATCCCACTTCTTGTACACTTGTGCCTCCAAAATCAGGTTTTCGACCTTCAAATTTGACCTGCAAATTCTGTTCTGTACGCTACTTACAGACCCAGATTAGTCGACTTGACCTAGGTATTAGTCGACTAACCCTTCTAGTTGAACCTTAACCTGTTTCTGAAACACAGTTTTAGTCGACTTACCCTGACCATTAGTCGACTAACCCTTTCTGGAAATAAACCTCAACTCTCTGGAAATCACTGTTAGTCGACTACACATTCCTCCCTAGTCGACTAACCTTACTTGAACCAGAAACCCAACTCTCGGCCCTAGTCGACTTATCCTATTTATTAGTCGACTATAGACTACTAGTCGACTAACCCTTCTCACCTTAGTCGACTCCTGAAACAAACTTAACTCTCTGTATCCCAGTTCTAGTCGACTTAGCTTGACTGTTAGTCGACTTGCGTGTCTGTTAGTCGACTACCCTTTTACCTAGTCGACTAACTTTCCCTGAAACAGAATATCAACTCTCTGGAACCCAGTTTTAGTCGACTAATCCAGACTGTTAGTCGACTTAAGACCCCTACCAGTCGACTACACCTTCCACTAGTCGACTAATTTAAGCTGTTTATTATAGTTGATTTCTTTTCTAAATTTGGATCTTACCCTGATACATGTGTATTATATTATGCTTGTTCATGCTTCATAACTGATACTACTTGACCTATTACTGGATGGATGTTATCTCTTGTAACTTCATGACTTGTTATTACATATTCTCGTTTCATGACATGTTAAATATTGAATATCACCACTTATCATGCCATCTCTTGAACCAAGCATGATGCATTCAACTTTTGTATAAAATGGACCAACTTACATTGGGTCAGGGGGAAACATGCGGATATCGATATGTGTTCGTGTTTACAGTGGCATTAGGTATATTGTACAATTATATTCCGGTCTAACCTGAGGGCCTCCAGGAGACCGAGGGGAGTGCTTGCTCCCTTTTCCTGAGTACTATCATGATAAGGGCATACATAAGTCCCTCCTGAATAGCCTAGCGGCTGGCTTCCGTCACCAAGCAACGGAACAATCCTGGACCGTTATCCCGGGCATGTACGGGGTCCACTGTAAACATAGTTCGTCGATACCCCCGCTGTTTCCAATAACAACCTTGTATTACTAGGATATGGATCTATGTGCGCTGGGACGCTGGGTCACATAGTTAGATATCACAGTAAGACAAGTAATAATAATAATAGACTTTAACTATGTATCCCTTTCATCCTGATTATAGTTCTTTATGCTTTCATTACTTGTTGGTTTATATTCATTATGCCGTTCCGTCCTTATTATTCATATCTCTTAGCCACTTGGCTATAACCTGTTCATTTTCGGGAGGCCCTGACTCCCTTGGATTTGTATGTTCAGGTTCCGAAGCTTGGATCGAAGTGGAGCCATCCACAGAAGATCGAGCTTTCTTTAGCGAGCAGGCTGATTAGCTCCAGTCCTTGCGCCAGATCTTTCTTTTGACTCACGGGATCTTCATCCTACTCGTGAGCATTTTGTGTTTATGTTGTATCTTTTGCTTTTGGACTTAGTTGTGATAAAAGATACATGTAATGTGTAATATTTTATCATATCTTGTGATGACTTGTACTTGTACTTTTATGTTGGCATATGTATGGAAATCACGCTTTGTCGTGCACTCTGATCCTTGTTGTACTTTTATGCTTAGCGTGTATACGTGGGGGGCACCTCTTGACCTGCGTATATACGTCGCAGTGACGTCCCCGTATCTGTGGAATCGGGTCGTTACACACTCATGATGCCGATCATGGCAAATTCTTGAAGAAGTACTATCCTTAATAGTACTCTTCTTCCGATCAAGTTAAAAGTACACCTCTGATCAAACATCCGACGCCCTCGACGGCTAAGGATAGAGGGAAATGTTGGCCTTTAAGCCCAACATAAGTCCTCGACAACTCACCATGCTGAGGGGAATAGCATGGCTAGCCCAACTCAAACGTAGTTGGTAAAGGCATGTCAAACCCGTTGACAGCTGAGGATTTGCTAAAAATCCTAAGGGACACGTTCCCATTTGATCCGACGCCCTCGACGGCTAAGGATAGAGGAAAATGTTGGCCTTTAAGCCCAACATAAGTCCTCGACAACTCATCATGCTGAGGGGAATAGCATGGCTAGCCCAACTCAAACGGTAGTTGGTAAAGGCATGTCAAATCCGTTGATAGCTGAGGGTTTGCTAAAAATCCTAAGTGGACTCGAGTCCACTCTTTCCTCCAAAGTCCCTTACCAATTCTCATCCATAGAATGGTAGGACCACAAAGTGCAATCATTACTACGTTAACACTATACCTCTGGTAATGAATACCCTTTGTCGGGTATAAACTTTGCTTGTTAACTCTGCATAGAGTAACAAACTCTCAAATTTGCCAAGTTAACACTATACCTCTGGCATTTCAAATTCCACTTGTCAATTCTCATCAATAGAATGACAGGTCCTCAAATTGCTCTTATCACGAGCCAATTCTTGTCAAGTTAACATTACACCTCTGACAAACTACTGTTTAAGTTAACATTACACCTCTAAGCAGTACATCGAGTGCCTGTCAAGTTAATATCACACCTCTGATAGTCACCTTTCTTCAGACTTCTGTATCGAAGCTGAAATGGACGATGCCAAGTTAACACTACACTTCTAGCATCCGAGTCATCGCTAAGTTCAACAATACACCTATGGCCATGACCGTTCCTCGACTTCCTCGTCTAAGTCGAGATGACCAATGCTAAGTTCAACATCACACCTCTAGCATTACCTCACTGTTAAGTTAAACATTACACCTATGACAGTGACATTCTGAGTTAAGTTAATATCACACCTCTGACTCACATCCTTGTCGAGTTAACACCACACTTCTGACAAGACTATCTCCAACCCGTTAAGTTAATATCACACCTCTAACGGTAAAAGCTTTACTAGATTCCTCGCGGGTCTAGTTTCACTTGTTATTCTCTTCAACAGAAAACAGGTCCACCTAAAGACATTGTTAGGTTAACATTACACCGCTGACAATGTTTTATCAAATTCCCCAGCTGACCTTGAATCAAGTCAATCCCAGACACTTGACAAAAGTTCACCTTCTCTGGGAGTACGCATTCCCCCTGTCACTTTCTTTTATAAAGTGGCGGGTCCACAAAATCATTCTTTTGCTTCTAAAACAAAACATTCAAGACAACAGAAAGAGGCAAAAAGAAAAGTGTCACTTTTATTCATATCCAAACACATGAAAGTGATACAAAACGCTCTCTTATACAATAAGATTGAGTGTACAATTAAGGAGTACAAAGAAGTCCCTCTCTCTCTCTCTCTGAGGCCGTACTCACTCCTTGAAGCCGCCTCTGATCCTAAGTGCATGATGTCTGAAGAAGTGCCAAATTGTGGCGACTGTTGGAACCGATTGCACTTTGATGCACGACGCAAACTTCGAAAGCGCCCTAGCTGACTAAGCCAGGAGCAATGGTGTTCTTGAGGTCCGGTGGCAACAGAAGAGCCTGCAACCTTCGTTCAGAGTTGATCTTTCCCCAGCAGGCCATCCAAAGGACATGGACTGTCCTTGATGTTACTTCTGGGATGGGAGAGGAAGAGGATCCTCTCCGCCACTGATTGGTAGTCAAAAGTGCATTTTTATCATCATATTTACCATCACATTTCATATTTATTCATTTAATTCTGCACATTTATTAATAATTAGTAATTATTGTGTGCAGGCCTCGAATTGTTATTTTAGCAATAAATAAAGCCTAAAGAGCCCAAAAGCCAGATCTAAGCCCATGTTTGAAGCCCAGGTGAAAAAGCGCAAATACAAAGAGTCAAAATGCAAATACAAGGGCTAAAAGTTGCAAATATCAGAGATTAGGGAAGGATAGACTTTCTATCTAACCCTAAACACATGCAGGATGAGGATAAAAGGCCAAGATAAGAAGAAAATTCGTGGGAAGAAAATTTGAAGAAATCTGGATTAAGAGTAACTTGATTACCAAGTTATCTCGAAAATCCAGATTAAAAGGCCAGGATCACACTTCTAGAAGCAGGAGCCCAGAGGAACGGACCAGGAGAGGCCACGCGCCAAAGCGCGTGGCCAGAAGCCACTAAAGTGCCGCGTTTCCGCGGCGTTTCCGCGGCAAAGTGGATGATTCAGAGTACCAGATTTCGTGGGCAAGTTCATCCAGGACTCTGTAGCCTTCTGCACCTATAAATATCACCTGCAGTGCAACGCAAAAGGGTGTCCAGCGTCCAGCAAAGGGCCAAAGTTAGGGTTTTTAGGTTTTCTTTCCACCTTTGTATATTTTTTATTTTCTTTTTGTAAACCGAGAGGAGAGGATGTTCTCATGGAGGAAGGAGATCTACTTGTACTGAGGGTGACAATCGGTGTAAGTTTTGCTTTTCCACCATTGTTAAATAAATCAACTCGAGGTTCGTTTTGTTCTTTTTATTTTATTCTTGTGTTATTGTTTCTCTAGTTTTGTTTAATCTCTGTTCTTCTATTTTTATTTTATGTGATTGTTTCTTTCTCCGATGACTTGCAAACCGTGAGATCTGATTGCTTCGAGAATACCTAACCGAAGAAGGAACCTTGACGGCCCATGGCGATGAACAGGTCTTCATAGCTTGTTTTAATTTCGTAGAGTAGATTAAGAAGGCGGACGATCCCATAAGCCGTGCTTGTACGCCTTCCAAGAAAAGGGAAATCATCGCAACGGTTCAAACGGCAAGCGGACTAAAGAGATAAGTGTTCTTTCTTTTCTTTTCTTTTCTTTTTTTTATAGATTAAATCCATCTCTCTCCAATAGTCTTTTCCACAACTCATTGTAAATACCATCGTGACTAACAAAATAACTAAAAAAGATAAATTTTTAGAGAAACTTGCTCAACGCTTCCATCGCAGTCCCTCCTTGAGGATCACGACCCGCATAGCCCTGCTACCGCGGATTAGAACTGAGAACCTTGCACATCTATTCTTAATCTAATATTCTAATTTTTGTGTGCAGAAATCTCAGTCAACAAATTGGCGCCGTTGCCGGGGAGGGACGGTAAGTTATCTCTAAAACAAAAAAATTTAATTTTTAACTAATTCTTTATTCTTTTCTGTTTGCAGGTTTGGAGAACAGGAAACAGAAAACAGCAGCTGCAGTGGACATATAGCTGCCCTGTGCCTCTGCCCTCGAAGGCAGAGCACAGGAGCCCACTGTTTTGCCGCGGATCGCGGCCAGAGCCGCGGAAACGCGGCAACAGTAAGGACTACTGATTCAATTTTTTGCAGATTGCTGAAATTTGAGATTACTGCTTACTGCTCTATTCTGTTTTGTTCTGTGATATACTTATAAATTGCTAATAATTCAACAGTAAATCATTGGTTGTTAAAAATAAAAATTGATTAGACGTTTGCATATTAGGCACGTGTCTTTTCAATTATTTATTACTGTTGAAGAGTGCTGGAGAAGCAAGGTACGTACGCATTGCATGTAGAATAGGATTCATCTCTTGGTTGATTTTCTGCTTTGAGTGATTCTTATCTATTTATCTTGTACACTTGCACTAATTCATCTTAAGGGCTAACCCATTAACAAGATAAGGTGGGGATTTCATCACCCTTCCTTAGCCCAAAAATCATATCCCGAGCACTCACTAACCCAAGCCTAACTTAAAATTAGTAGACGTTGGCCCTAGGGACATCTCGGACTCAATAGGAGATTATCCTAAGGAGGAAAAGTGCTGGAAGTTGACTCTTGCTAAATCAGTGTCTAGGAAAGGGATTGAGGGCCGAAAGCCCGAATATGGTGGTTATTTAATTAAGGAACGTCTTTGACGGAAAACCTCCCACCATTCTTGCCCTGACCTGGCTGATTAACTTGTGGTCAAAGTCTGCACCCGACCTCCCGTGGAAAGTCTAACCAGTTAGGAGTCGTCTAGGTCATAGGTCTACCCTAACTTAGGTTAGAATTTTTCTTTTTTTGTTTGTTTATTTGTTTGTGTTGTTTGTGTTGGTGTGATATGGCATATAATAATAATTCCAATTTTAATCCATATTACACCCCTAACTATTATTCGGATATTACCAACCCGGCATACCCTAATTTTGACCAATCTAGTGTGCCGGAATGGTCTTATCCGAATGAATATAACCCACACCCTCCATCTTATGACTATAACTTTCATAATAATTTCAACTCGTCACAGAGTTCATGGGGTTTCGAGTCCCCCGAGTCTAATGTTCAACCACCTGTCCTCCGTATCCACCTTGTCCACAATATTCCCAAGATTCATACTCTGATCCACCCATTCAGAATAGAATCCATCTATCTTGGAAATGATGAGTAGGAATGAGTCCAAGCAAAAATCACCATCAATTTTAGACATGATGATACGTGAGTCCACCGACTCACAACTTTATCACGAGTACCCTTCCTATTTTCAACAAGAAGCACCTATCGACTATGAAGGGATGCTTGATGCCATGACTGAGGCTCAATTAGCCCGTGATCATGACATAGATTTGATGGTTCAATGCTTACGTTCTCTCCGTCCGGCTGATTCTGATATCGCTGACCACTCTTTTAAATCCGACGAACCAAGTTGCTTTGGACAACAAGATTCTAATTCAGTACCATCATGTGAACTTGCCGAAACTTCAAATACTGATAACTTGGCAAGTCTTTCCTTTCCCGAATTAGAACTTGAACATGACCTAGATTCTCACAATCTCTTTACTTCTGAAACTGATTGTACAATTCTGATGAAAGACGTTGACCTTAGTTTTGAAGAATTGTATGGCGATGAGCTAGAATTCCTTAATATTGGAAGTAAAGAGATATCATCCATATTAGGTCATATTCCATTGTGGGAAGAAGATTGTGGACTTGAGTTTCAATTTCTTGACTTGGACCCAATTCTTGAACCTAGCCCGACTCCTGAGCCCTTACTTGATTTGAGCTTCTTCCCTGAGTCGGTATTCGTTCCCGCACCTATATTGTCCAAGTCAATCATTCCATCTTTTCATACTCCATTTTGGGACAAGGAGGTGAGACAATTAACTCTGAAATTTATTATGAAATTAGAAAATTCGATGGGGTGGAAATTCTAAAAAATGATTATATATATTTTAGTGGGTTATGTAAGGAAAATTTCTGGTGGGTTCCACCAAATTATATGTTATCTGATTGGCCGCATTTCGTGGACCAATTAGACCACCTCCGGAACCACCACCCTAAGGTAATTTCCGCCTTCCCTTGTTCTGTTTCATGCATATATGCATACATTCATACATTGAGGACAATGCATGAGATAAGTGTGGGGTGGGCTTTACTAACATACTAACATAGGTAGAAACTAACACCATTGCTAATAAAAAAAAATTTAAAAAAAAATGTTATAAAAAGGAAAATTTTGACTTATTTTTTGAAAAGAAATCTAAGTTAGTTTTAAGGATTAGGAAAATCATGATTAGGATTTCTCAAAACTTGGTCAAAATAAATAAATTGTTTAATTTTAGGTATAGGAGAGAAATTGAATAAATAATTAGTCTTGATTTTTACCTTAATGAAATGTGCATACCAAATGCATATCTAGGATTCTAAGACAAAGACCTTGTGCCTCATAAAAAAAAAAAATAATAAAAAAAAAAAGAAGAAAAAAAAAATCACCAATTAAGCTGATACATGTGCCTCAAGAAGCATAAGTATTCATGCCTAAAGGTGAGTAAATAAAATAAAGTCCTTAATTTTGGGGCCTAGTTTACTCGAATTTGAGTCCGCGGGGTGTTTTCTCACCTGGTGCCCTAAAGCCAACCGGTTTGGGAGCCACCGACTTTAAGTTCGCTACATGGGTGGATTAGAAAGCCTAAGAAAACTAAGAAATATAATATATGTATTAACACATCTAATAATCAATTAGTTAGGTATGAGGGCCTCAAGAAGCCTTGATACTTATACGAAAGAAAATTAGATGAGTTATACATGCCAAAAAAAAATATATATATATATATTAACACATCTAATAGTCAATTAGTTAGGTATGAGGGCCTCAAGAAGCCTTGATACTTACACGAAAGAAAATAGATGATGTTATAAAAATAATAATGAGGCATGAGAGTCCAAGTTAAGGAATTCCTAGATTCACAAGGGTGCGTATGACTTTTGGTAACGAAAAAGACTATATTAGAAATTCAATTTTAATCCTTACCTAAAATGAATAACAATTAACTTTATAAAGACCAGGTTTGAAGAATGAATAAAAATGATAATCCTAAAACTTATAGACTACTTAGTCTCTTCAAATATAATTCAAATATTTTCTTTTTATGGATTTTGTGGGTGTAATCGCTGAAAACCCTCACGAGACAACACTCGTCCTCTAGGGTAACCTAGGGGTTTAACGGCTTGTGCACATGCTAAGTGCAACGTGATTCCTACGAAAGTGAGTTAGCTAGGTTAGATTTTCTCTTTCTTTTTGATTTTACTCGAGGACGAGCAAAAAGATAAGTGTGGGGGTGTGATTGGTAGTCAAAAGTACATTTTTATCATCATATTTACCATCACATTTTCATATTTATTCATTTAATTCTGCACATTTATTAATAATTAGTAATTATTGTGTGTAGGCCTCGAATTGTTATTTAGCAATAAATAAAGCCTAAAGAGCCCAAAAGCCCAGATCCAAGCCCATGTTTGAAGCCCAGGTGAAAAAGCGCAAATACAAAGAGTCAAAATGCAAATACAACGGCTAAAAGTTGCAAATATCAGAGATTAGGGAAGGATAGACTTTCTATCTAACCCTAAACACATGCAGGATGAGGATAAAAGGCCAAGATAAGAAGAAAATTCGTGGGAAGAAAATTTGAAGAAATCTGGATTAAGAGTAACTTGATTACCAAGTTATCTCGAAAATCCAGATTAAAAGGCCAGGATCACACTTCTAGAAGCAGGAGCCCAGAGGAACGGACCAGGAGAGGCCACGCGCCAAAGCGCGTGGCCAGAAGCCACTAAAGTGCCGTGTTTCCGCGGCGTTTCCGCGGCAAAGTGGATGATTCAGAGTACCAGATTTCGTGGGCAAGTTCATCCAGGACTCTGTAGCCTTCTGCACCTATAAATATCACCTGCAGTGCAACGCAAAGGGTGTCCAGCGTCCAGCAAAGGGCCAAAGTTAGGGTTTTTAGGTTTTCTTTCCACCTTTGTATATTTTTTATTTTCTTTTTGTAAACCGAGAGGAGAGGATGTTCTCATGGAGGAAGGAGATCTACTTGTACTGAGGGTGACAATCGGTGTAAGTTTGCTTTTCCACCATTGTTAAATAAATCAACTCGAGGTTCGTTTTGTTCTTTTATTTTTATTCTTGTGTTATTGTTTCTCTAGTTTTGTTTAATCTCTGTTCTTCTATTTTTATTTTATGTGATGTTTCTTTCTCCGATGACTTGCAAACCGTGAGATCTGATTGCTTCGAGAATACCTAACCGAAGAAGGAACCTTGACGGCCCATGGCGATGAACAGGTCTTCATAGCTTGTTTTAATTTCGTAGAGTAGATTAAGAAGGCGGACGATCCATAAGCCGTGCTTGTACGCCTTCCAAGAAAAGGGAAATCATCGCAACGGTTCAAACGGCAAGCGGACTAAAGAGATAAGTGTTCTTTCTTTTTCTTTTCTTTTCTTTTTTTTATAGATTAAATCCATCTCTCTCCAATAGTCTTTTCCACAACTCATTGTAAATACCATTGTGACTAACAAAATAACTAAAAAAGATAAATTTTTAGAGAAACTTGCTCAACGCTTCCATCGCAGTCCCTCCTTGAGGATCACGACCCGCATAGCCCTGCTACCGCGGATTAGAACTGAGAACCTTGCACATCTATTCTTAATCTAATATTCTAATTTTTTGTGTGCAGGAAATCTCAGTCAACAGCCACCGCAACCGCCGGAACCTCCTCGCCGTCATACTTGACCTGACCCTCTCTTGCCATCAGGCAAGAGTGGTGCAGGAGATCTGAAGAGACCTTGGCGAGATTTGGGTCCTCGTCAGAGATATAATTTACTCTCTTACAAACGACGAGGACCATAATTTACTCTCTTCCAAACGAACATTGAGCAAGCTCGCCGGTTGAAGCACTCTTCCAGGAGACCAGCGAACCTGCAAAGAACAAATAAGAGAATCAGAAAATCTGGAACTTAGTATACTTTAAAAAAGAAAACTAAGTAACAGACGCGGCAGTCATTGAAGACTTCAGACGCGGAAATGATCTGCACAGTCAAACCACCGCGTCAGCAGAAACAGACGCGAGTCAAAACTGTGCCGCGCCCAGGATTCAAACGCGGTCTCAGTTTGCACCCGCGTCTAATGTACTAGACGCGAAAAACTTCAAACGCCGAAAATTGCCATCTCTCTGTTGGGTGAACAGGAGTTGCAAGATTCGGGTCTGAAACGCGCCAAGGCAATAGCCATGAGCAAAGCCAGCGTCAAGAGCCCGCGTTCAGAAAAGTTCAAGTCACCAGCACAAATTCCAGAATAGGAATGCACCAGAATTTCATTCAGATGCCTATGCCAAAATACAGGCTATGGACATCATCGGGGTGACATACCAGCAGAAACCTCTGTCCAGAGTTGACCCCTCTGCATCCAAACGCAGGTGCGCAAGATGACATGAGAGAGGGTTCCTTCTGAAGAGACCAAACAGAGGCATGAGAGCTCTCGGTCATCTTCATCCACGGGGTCACCTTCACCCATGAAGACGGTTCTCTGAAAGATAATCAAGGCGAGACTTCTCTCGGAGCAAAACAAATGAAAACAGTCTAAGTTGGATTGTTGAAGAGGGAGAGGGTGCACTCTATTTATAGGCAGTCCCTAATAACTGTCATTAATGGGGCATCAATAGGAACCGTCGCGCACAACTGTCAAAGCCCAATCAAAAACGGACGCGTGGAGCGCTGCTTTGGAAACCGTCGAAGTGCGCCGGTTTTTCAACCGCCAGCGTCGGTTCCGCATGCAAGAGCATTAACGCCTGAACCCAATAAGAGGCCGACGCGTAGATAACTGTCTTGGGAAGCAACGGATGACCCGGAACCCCAATCGACAGTGAAGACTTGACGTTCAAAGATCTCCTAAAAATCTTTTAAGTCATGCTGCATTGAACGCAGATGGGAAAGTCGCTCGAGGCTGCGTATCCCGTGTCTGATCGATCTGCGTCTTTCTTAGCAAGACAGATTCGCGTTATTCAGAGCCGCGTTTCACTCTGTGATTGACGCTGCGTCTCACTCCATGGACTGACGACGCGTCTCACTTTATGGATCAATGCTGCGTCTCATCAAGAAGACCGCGTTTCACTCTGTGATTGACGCTGCGTCTCACTCCATGGACTGACGACCGCGTCTCACTTTATGGATCAATGCTGCGTCTCATCAAGAAGACCGCGTATCACTCTGAGATTGACGCTGCGTCTCATCAAAAGGACTTGGTAAATCTAAGTTCCTGTGGACTGACGACCGCGTCTCACTTTATGGATCAATGTCGCGTCTCATTAAGAAGACTCAGAGTCAAGGCCGCGTCTCATTAACAGAACTTAGTCCTACCTAAGTGCCAGTTACCAAGGAGTTGGATTCGCCTACTGATTAGACTGGAAAGGTGTACTTATTATGTAGTAGATGTCTTCGATGTACCCTTTCTTGTCTCCGCTATAGCATAGAGCTATACCGAGTCGGATCTCAGGGAGAGCTCGCGATAGAAGCTTTAACGTATGGTAGTGAAGTGATCAAACTAGTATTCTTCTCTTGATTATAAACTTAGTGATGCAAAAGAAACTAAAAGAAGATGGATATGTTCATGTGGAAGTGGGAAAAGAAATCAAGAAGTGGTGTGGATGTTGTATTCACAAGAAAAGAATAAAGAAACTTAAAGAAAGAGATCCAAGACTAGATTACCTTGCTAGCTTGCCAAAGCTTACCAAACTCCTTGATAATGAAAGCTTGCCTAACGTTGTCACTCCGTTGGCTATGGATTCGTCTAGCGTGTCGACCTAATTACTTTCTCATTTGCAAGACGGTGGTTTAACCGTCGGAGAAGAGAAGATCATACACTTGCAAGATTAACAAAAGCAAACACCAAGAGTTATTGAAGTGGCTAAGCTAGTGGTGAACTAGTACATGGAATGAAAATCTAGCTACAAGAAGCCATTAAAGAACTAAAACAAATCTAGAAGTAAATTGCAAGAATTAAACAAAGCAAGTAAGAAAGCATGTAAAGAAAGCACAAGAACTAGAATCAAACTCAAGTAGAGGAATGGAGGATGGATCAATCCTTGCATAGCTTCAAGTGTCACCCTTGATTATACAAGCTCTCTCCCTCACAATCACTCTCTTTGTAATGAAATCTAGGGATAGAGAAGAGGGACTACAAGAACAAAAACCTAAAGAGAAATACATGAAAATTACAACTAATGAACTAATCTCCTCTCTTCTCTGATCAGTCTCAGCTCGCAGGTGATAGTCCAGTATTTATAGCAGATCTGAGAAGCCTCTGGAGAGAATTCTGTTACCACAAAATCCGGAGCCAAACAGCCACCAGATTGCCGCGCCCCTTGCCGCGCCCCGCGGCAATCTTATGGCCGTTGGATCTGATCTTCTTGTTGGAGATCAGTTGGGAAGTGGTTATCCACGTGGCATGGTTAGTTTCTTCGTTTGTTGCGAGGATCTCTCTGGATCTGGAGTGAGATTTGACTTTATCTTGGATCTTTAACTAATCACCTTAATTATTGCTAATTAAGGTAATTAATTACTTTATCTCCTTTTAATTGTGTACCTGCAAATAAGTAGAGAAGAGGATTAAAAATCATATATTTAGTTGTATTATGCATGGGGAATATGATATAAAATATGCAATATTGGATACTAATCACACCCCCACACTTATTCTTTTGCTCGTCCCGAGCAAAACAAAGAAAAAGAAAAGAAAAACTAAGCTACAAGTTTATTACACCACTTTCGCAGGTGACGCGATTGCACTGAGCATGTGCAACAAGCCGTTAAACCTCTAGGTTACCCTAGAGGAGGAGTGTTGTCTCCTGAGGGTTTTCAGCGGATTACACCCACAAAATCCATAAAGAAAGAAGACAAATGTTAGTATTTTGAAAACGCATTTGAATAAGAGACAAGTTTACGAACTATTTTTGCAAAAATATAAGTGATCCTAGGTCATAAGTCCACCTATAATCATTCTTCCTTAAACTTAGTATCCATGCAAAATCTTGTCTTCAATTAAGGTAAGAATTCAAAATTGGATTGAATATTTTTATCTTTCATAAAACCTATATAATATGCACACCGTGCTCTGTGAAAATTTCTGGGATTTCAACTCCAACCATCAAGCCATTTATTTATATCTATTCTTTTTTTTCTTTTCTTCCCTTAGTTTTATTAAGCTTTCTAATTCACCCATGTAGCGAGCCTATAACCGATGACTCCCAGACCAGATGGTCTTAGGGCACCAGATGAGGAAACATCCCTCGGGTTTAAGGACTCGAGTGAAAAAGGCCACAAAACTAAAGGGGATTATTCTTAATCACCGTTAGGCGTGAATAATCATGCTTCTTGAGGCACAATTACCCAGCTTAATAGGTGAGATCACCGTTAGGCGTGAGTCATCATGCTTCTTGAGGCACAATTTCCCAGCTTAATAGGTGATCTTTTATTTATTTTTTTTTTTTTTTTTCTCTTTTTTTTTTTTTTTATATATATATATATGGCATTTTTGATCTTTGTTTCCATCCCAAGAAATGTGTAAGTGTAAAGTGCATATTATTTAAGGCAAAAAATGCAAGATAAAAATATCTCCTCAATTTTACTTACTTAGCCTATATTTTCAAACAAGATCTATTACTTCAACTATGTTTAAGATGTCATAATTAAGGCTTCTTAATTTCTAAGATACATCTTAATTTTCTTAAAAATAGATCAAAACTTGTCTCTTATTTCAAAAGTTTTTATTTTTTATTTTTATTTTTTCTAAAAGAAAAGATAAAATCTAAAAGAAAGTGGAAAATCTAGAAAAAAATAAAATCTAAAAATAAAAGACCTAAAAAGAAAGTAAAAATCCTAAAATAAAAAATAAAAAACCTAACAAGAAAATGAAAAATCCTAAGTTAGTATCTACCCCCCCATACCTATCTCATGCATCGTCCTCGATGTATGCAAGATAAAAAGAATGCATGAAACAGGTAAAAGGTGAAAAGTCACTCCCTCCTCCTCTTTGGAACCGATGTGGTGCTCGGCCCAGCTGATTGTGTCCTCCTCAATGTCGCCTCAATAGTATCTAGCCTAGAGGATTGCTCCTCCAACCTGGAAGATTGCTCCTCCACCTTCTTTCTCAGCCTTACTTGCCCTCTAAATATTTTCTTCATGCCTTTCCATAAGGTAGACATGAAAGCACGTGTCTCTACAGGGGGTTCCTGCCTCCAAAATTCGGGTTCATCCTCCGCATCATAACTCTCCGAAGATGAGGACACTACAGGCACATTTTCTGGCTGGACAGTAGGTGTCCAGAGTGCGTGTAAACAACTAGTGTATGCACTGGTCGGTCTCTCTGGTGCAGCAAAACACTCTATCAAATGAATCAAATACATCATCTGGTAGGAAGGTCCTACACAGACGTGTAATCAGGATGGGGTGTGTGTATTTGGCACCTCTTGTTCGGGAAGAGTTGACAATTAGTGCATGGAAGATAACCTTGTTCAAACAGACCGTGCGTTGTCTAGTCATCAAGTCATGTATAATCTGTAGCACAGGCCTGTTAAAAGTTGTGGTATGGTCTAGCCCTAAAATATTGCGTAGGATCCAACGTCCTATGCAATGAACATTCCTAAACGTGGTGCTAGCCTTTAGCCCACGGTCCTGCTCCTTGCAGCGAACTCCCATAACAGTCATATAGTCAATTAAAGGGAGGGGCTCGCTATGGTGTGGGTTGGTCGGGACATGAGTGACTTCCTCAATAAGAGGAAGCGTGACAATGAAATCACCATTAGGCATGTGGACAGTGAATGGTAAGCTTGTGAATCTACCGAGGCTTGATCTAGGTGAGTGTAAAACATCTTCACCAACTCAGGACAATAGAATGACTCGATCTCAGAATTATCATAAATCAAATTGTACAATTCCTAGCCCTTATTCGTTCTAAAAATACATGTCCATACCATTATTATCAATCAAAATCCGCCCAAAGTCTTTTTCAGGAAAAATTGTGGTGCCATAACAGAGATTGAAGATTAAAGCAGTAAAGAGTAGAGATTAGAATATCGAACCACCCCCGGATTACGTGGGGGGAAGAAAACGATCTCTGTTGTGGATGCAGAGAACTCTGGAAGAAATTGTGACACCAGATCTGGAAGAAGCTCTTGAAATCGACTGGTGGGAATTTTTCTGGGCACTGGTTCTACAGAAGAGCCGCGTTTGCGCGGCTAGGCTTGTGGATCCGCGGCAATCTGAAGGAAGCAGGAGAAGGGAAAATTTGTAGAGCTGAGGTTTTGAGAGGAAATTAGGGATCTGAGGTTTGTTTCTCGGGTGAGAGAGAAAATATGTGGGAGGGGTATTTTTATAGGAGAAAGGAATTTGAGAGTCCCTAAATTATCCCTAGGTCAAAAACAAATTTACCCTAGGGATTTATGAAAAGAATCTTTGACTCCTAGGAATTTGGAAAGACCTCAAATTTAGGAATGCTTTGAAAGATGGAATTTGAGGAATCCTAAGAATTTTAGGAATCCTAGGAATTTAGAAAGAAGGAAAGAATTGAATTTTGAAAATATGGGAATTCCTAGGAATTTAGAAAGATGTAGAATTTGGAAAATGTGGGACTCTTTTGAACATGAAAATCCTCTTTTATTTTTATTTCTTTTTTTTTATTATTATTATTATTTCCTAAATTTTATGTTAGTGAATCCTATGTTAGTAAAAAAAAAAAAAATTAATAAGGAGGTGGTTCTGGGGGGGTCGGACTGGTCCACGGAACATGGCCCAATCAGCTTGGCGTTGGGGCTTCAAAAACCGACCAAAAATCACAAAAATATGACCCATGAAAATGATGCATGCGTGTGTGCTCTTAATTATGTACATAACCCATCTAATTTCAAGATTTCCTAATAATTTCAGAATCATTTTCATCAAAATCCTTGTCCCAGAATGGTGAATGAAATGATAGAACAGTTGACTTGGACTCGGAAAGTAACACCGACTCAGGGAAGTGAATGAATTCAAGATACGGTTCGGGAGTCGGAATGGATTAAGAATTGGGTCCAAGTCAAGAAATGTCAACTCAAGTCCACACGAATTGTCCAACGATGGAATGTGACTATTAAAAATTTGTGATTCCAGTTCAGGAAGGATGGGAATCAAAAACTGACTCTAGAAGGTTACTCAAATTGGGTAATATGACCGGAGTCAATAATGATTCAGGGATTTGAACTGGATCACAGATGTGCAAATCTAGGTCACATATCTCTTTTAGTTCAATTCCACAAAATGAGAACTTGCCAAAATGTCAATTGAATCTTCAGAAGTGTAGAATTGGGCAAGTTCGACATGATCCTTAGAGATGGGTGATTCAACTTCATTGTGAATTGGGAAAGGATCCAAAGTTGATTCCGGGAAAAGATTGAAGTGAGGTAAAGATACCGGAATCATTATGGAATCAGGAAAAGGATTGAATCACAAAGTTGGGGTTCAAGATCACATTCCTCATGTAGTTCAATTAAATGTGGAGAACTTGCCAATTTATCAATGGGATTTTCAGAAGTATGGAATTGGCCAAGTTCTATGTGATCATCATAAAAGATTGGTGATTCATTTTCACAATGGATGGGAAATGGATCCAATTCTGACTTGGGAAATGGATTGAAATCAGGTAAGGATATGGAAGTCATGATTGAATCAGGAAGTAAGTTGGAATCATCAAGTGAAAGTTCAGAATCAAATTCATGTTCCAGTTCAATTTCAGAAAAAGGAAAACTTGCCAAAACATCAATTGGATCTGGAGTTTGGACAAGTTTATTTTTAGGAGATGAAAAAACTTGCCAAAATGTCAATTGGATTTGAATTTTGGACAAGTTCAAGTTTAGGAAATGAAAAACTTGCTGAAATTGAATCTGGATTTCCAAGACTACATGACTCTTTGGATTTAGAGTGGCTAGTGACATTAGAAAGAGGATGAGAATGGAGAGATTGGATCATCAAATCTATGTCACGATTTCTAGCATTTTGAGCATTGTCATGTCTTCAAGCATCTTTCCATAATCGATGATTTCATTGTTTTGATGGAAAGAGGAAGTGTGGTCTTGGAAGTGTGAGTCAAAAGTGTGTGATGATGGAAAAGTTGACTCACACAAGAAATCTTTACTCGGTTCACAAGCAAATGGTTGTTCATTATGAAAAGGTGGAACTGAGTAAGATTCTTGAGAATATGGTGGAATTGGAGAGACAAATGGTTTTTGAAGTTGTTGCTCAACTCTCAGTAAATTGGCTTCTATACTCCTTTGTAACTCAGATTTTCTTCCATGGGAGGTTCAGAAAAAGGAGTATATGAAGTGGACTCAGGAAATGAATATGGTGGACAAGGTGAATATGGTGGACAAGGATTTTGAAAATTTGACTCGGGGTACTGGAATCCCCAATTACTCGGTAAAGAGTTGAAATTATTTTGGACATTATAATTATTAGATGGGGGGTATGGGTCGTAGTGATTCAGATAAGGCCAACCCGGTGTATGTGGTTGATGCATATTATAAAACACCGGGTTGGAATTATCTGAATATGGTGTGTGTGTGACATAAGGATTATGATGGAAAGAATTGTAATTGTAAGCCATATCACACAATCACAAACAAACAAACAACAAACAAACAAAAAAGAAGAAAAGAAAAATTCTAACCTAAGTTAGGGTAGACTTAGACCTAGACGACTCCTAACTGATAGACCGTCCACGGGAGGTTCAGTGTAGACTCTAACCACAAGCTAATCGGCCAGGGAAGGGTAAGGTGGTGGGAGGTTTTCCGTCCGGAGACGTTCCTTAATTAAGTAACCAGCAACCTTCGGGCTTTCGGCCCTCAACCCCTTTCCTAGACACTGATTTGCAAGAGTTAAATTCCAACACTTTTCCCCCTTAGGATAATCTCCTAATTGAGTCCGAGATGTCCCTAGGGCCAACGTCTACTTTTTATTAAATTAGGGCTTGGGTTAGTGAGTGCTTGGGTTATGGTTTTCGGGCTAAGGAAAGGGTAATGACCTCCCCACCTTATCTTATTTACGGGTATGCCCTTAGAATTGAATTGTGCAAGTGTACAAGAAAAATAACCAAGATTCACTCTAAGCCAGAAAATCAAGCAAGAGTTTGTCCTAGTCTATTATGCAATGCAAACACGTACCTTGCCTCCAGCACTCTTCAACAGTAAAAGTAAAGAATTGAAAGACACGTGCCTAAAATGCAAGTGTCTAAACAATTTTTAGCAATTATCAACCAATTTTTACTGTTTTTAATTAAGCAGGAATACAGTGAACAACACAGGATTTCAAGTATAGAAACAGCAGTATTTTTTCAGCAACAGAGCCCTGCAGAAAATTGGAGAGAAATGCTCTCAGAAGTGCCGCGTTTCACTGGATATGCCGCGGGTCCGCGGCTCTTCAGTGGAAGCCTGGTCTCTGCTTTCTTGAGCAGAGAGCCAGGTTCACTTAGATGTTACTGCAGTAAAGAATTTCCTGTTTTCTTCGCCTGAAACCTGCAACAGAGAAGAATAATAGTTTAGTACTTCACTTTAAACCAAAATATACGTCGCTCTCCCCGGCAACGGCGCCATTTTTTGATTAGACTGGAAAGGTGTACTTATTATGTAGTAGATGTCTTCGATGTACCCTTTCTTGTCTCCGCTATAGCATAGAGCTATACCGAGTCGGATCTCAGGGAGAGCTCGCGATAGAAGCTTAACGTATGGTAGTGAAGTGATCAAACTAGTATTCTTCTCTTGATTATAAACTTAGTGATGCAAAAGAAACTAAAAGAAGATGGATATGTTCATGTGGAAGTGGAAAAGAAATCAAGAAGTGGTGTGGATGTTGTATTCACAAGAAAAGAATAAAGAAACTTAAAGAAAGAGATCCAAGACTAGATTACCTTGCTAGCTTGCCAAAGCTTACCAAACTCCTTGATAATGAAAGCTTGCCTAACGTTGTCACTCCGTTGGCTATGGATTCGTCTAGCGTGTCGACCTAATTACTTTCTCATTTGCAAGACGGTGGTTTAACCGTCGGAGAAGAGAAGATCATACACTTGCAAGATTAACAAAAGCAAACACCCAAGAGTTATTGAAGTGGCTAAGCTAGTGGTGAACTAGTACATGGAATGAAAATCTAGCTACAAGAAGCCATTAAAGAACTAAAACAAATCTAGAAGTAAATTGCAAGAATTAAACAAAGCAAGTAAGAAAGCATGTAAAGAAAGCACAAGAACTAGAATCAAACTCAAGTAGAGGAATGGAGGATGGATCAATCCTTGCATAGCTTCAAGTGTCACCTTGATTATACAAGCTCTCTCCCTCACAATCACTCTCTTTGTAATGAAATCTAGGGATAGAGAAGAGGGACTACAAGAACAAAAACCTAAAGAGAAAATACATGAAAATTACAACTAATGAACTAATCTCCTCTCTTCTCTGATCAGTCTCAGCTCGCAGGTGATAGTCCAGTATTTATAGCAGATCTGAGAAGCCTCTGGAGAGAATTCTGTTACCACAAAATCCGGAGCCAAACAGCCACCAGATTGCCGCGCCCCTTGCCGCGCCCCGCGGCAATCTTATGGCCGTTGGATCTGATCTTCTTGTTGGAGATCAGTTGGGAAGTGGTTATCCACGTGGCATGGTTAGTTCTTCATTTGTTGCGAGGATCTCTCTGGATCTGGAGTGAGATTTGACTTTATCTTGGATCTTTAACTAATCACCTTAATTATTGCTAATTAAGGTAATTAATTACTTTATCTCCTTTTAATTGTGTACCTGCAAATAAGTAGAGAAGAGGATTAAAAATCATATATTTAGTTGTATTATGCATGGGGAATATGATATAAAATATGCAATATTGGATACTAATCACCTACAGCTGAGCAAAGAAGATGGAGCAAAATTTTTCAAACTTTTATTATAAACAGTAAAAGTGGATACAAACACTCTAAACAGAGTATCCTCTTCTTTACAAAAAAGGGGGAAAAGAAAAGAAGGCTAAATGTCCTGGTTCGCCAAGGTACGGATTTGTTCCCTAAGGCGGTGAATCTCGTGTTGGCGCGTCCTTTCAGCTTCCATAATAGCCCGGTTCCGCAGCTCCTCTTCGGATAAGAAATTTCTTGCGGCCAGCTGCGTTCGCAGAGATTCCACCCTGGAAGAATGTAGAGACAGACTCTCTTCAGCTCGCGCCTCTAGCAGCTTGTTGCTCCTCTAGCTGCTTTTGATGGTAGCAAGCTTTTCCTCATTGAGCGCAAGCACAACTTCTGCCTTGGAAATGGTGTCCCGAGCCCTGATGATGACTTGCTCTGTGCTCTGCATGACAAGCTCGGATTCCCTTGAATCGCCAGCTAGTTTCTGACATTCAGCCTGGGAATATTCGAGATTTGCGGATCTCTGCAGCGATTTGTGCCTCCGCCTCCTGTCGCTCTCGTTCTTGTGCAGCTAGGAGCCTAGTCAGGGTGGCCTGGGCCTCACTAAAAGAGCCAGCATCTTCCAAAGACTCCAGCTCCTGCAGGTAGTCTCCCAGTTGCTCTACCACCCGTAGACACGCCTTGGCAAGTGAAGGGCCTCCAGTTAATTCGACGTTCACGGCCAGATTTTTAAGAAGCGTCTGGGCAAATTGGAACGTGCTGTTTCCACGTAAGATGAGATCAATACATGATCCCATCGAAGCGAAGAATTGCTGCACCATCTGACGTGCCAGTTCCCCCATGTCTTCACCACCTTGGAAGCTTCCCGACCCTTTTCTGTCACAGGATAGGGGATATAAGGCGGATCTTTTCGCACAAGAGTCGTGCTGGCCGTCGAGACAGCAAGAGCTGGACCGGCCGCTGACGCTTCCGGAGGTACTACCTCTGCAGGAGCCTCCACGACCAATGAGGGAGTAGTAAGCACGACCTCCTCAGAAACCTCCACCGAGACCTGAGCTGTATGGCCTTCTGGAAGGGTGCCAACCATCGGACTCTCCACCTGAGCCCCCTCGGTCCTCTCTGCAAGTTATCGCGATGTTAGCCACAATGATAGAAGAGCTAAACATTTAAAGCATCAGAGCTGCCTTACCAGGTTGGAGGTCCGGAGACGTCAAATCCTGCGGAGCGGAAGTCTCCTCGGCTTCAGCAGTAACCTCCTCGCCTGGCAGAGTGAGAGCCTCCTCAGCCTCAGTGGTTACTTCCTCTTCTGGCAGAGTGGAAGGCTCCCCAGTTTCAACAGCTGCCCCCTTTGAGGGTATCTCAGCAGCCGAGACCTCAATCCCCTCGGGCCGGGTCAACTCTTTCACCATCTCCTCGATACGCGAGGAGGTTGTAGCCTCGGCATCTTCGGTTGGCCCTGCAGCATAAAAGAAGAATGTTAGAACATCCTCTTCAATATGCAAAGAGAAAATTAGACAGAAGATGGAAAGAATACCTTCAGTAGGGATAATCGCCAGCGATGGTGCAGTCGATGGCTCACCCTCATGTATTTCCTCCTCCGAGATGTGGAAGAATTTGCTCTGATCAGGAAGAGCGGGTTCATCGCCATAGTCGGTCTCGTCTTCGAAGTCGCTTTCCCCGATAACGAAGAAGACGACAGCGCAACGCGAGGAAGCTCCGCAACAGGAGCCTTACCTCCAATTACCCCAGTGGTAGGACTAGGGTCGACTGCCCTAAGGCTGGAAATGAAGATGCTAGGAGACCCC
This sequence comes from Agave tequilana, assembly GCA_038442645.1. Taxonomy (NCBI): domain Eukaryota; kingdom Viridiplantae; phylum Streptophyta; class Magnoliopsida; order Asparagales; family Asparagaceae; genus Agave; species Agave tequilana. Next base: position 64,092 of record JAVJIF010002400.1, read on the forward strand.
GGCTGCTGTGCCTCGTCTCTCCCATCATGAGCAAAAGAAGGCTCGGGTTGAACTGAGAGGCCTGCAATCTCAACATCCCCTCCAGTCATTATGTCAACCTCCAGTGACTCGTCATCTTCGGCGGCGGTGGACTCTTCAACAAGCTCCCCTTCCTCCACGGTCTTGCTGCGCGACCTAGGAGCACGGACTAGGGTGGGGAAATCTTCATCTTCCGACGGTTCCTCAACCCTAACAGGGACGTCTTCAGGAGGAGCCTCAACTCCGGCAGAGATGTCTCCGGATTGAGAGACTTCAGCCGTTAAGTCCCTCTGAGCCCTATTTGGGGCAGGCTCAGCGATAGAAGCAGAGCGTCGATGACGCTTGCTCGCCAACTGCTTAGACCTCCTGGCCCGCGGCTCCTCCCTTGTCGCTGGTGGCTCTGCCCTTGCCGGTCGCGGCTCCGCCCTCACTGCTGGGGGCTCCCTCCTCGATCTTCGCCCGACCTCCTTGGGCCTTCAGGTACTGTTCTACGAGTTTCGTCGGTTTACTAGAATCAGTCCTGGCCTCGAGACTTGCATTGATGCTCTCAATGCATGAAGACGCCGGAAAAAAGTCTGGCGTTTGGATGGCTTGGGAGTACCAAGTACAGAAGCTGAAACTCGTACGGCACTTGGGCCCCTCGAGAGGTAGACGGAAAGATACTCCCGTCCCTCCAGCCACACTATAGTACCAGGCCCGAGCACCCTCGAACAGGTTCCCTTCGAAGGCGAGTCTAGCATTGGGTTCCCGACATAGAGTTGATCATAGCCGAACTGTCGAGCGAAGCGACTCGGCATGTACGGCTCAATGGTACATGACGTCCCTTGCCGGAAAAGCACATATCCGGGCCGGATATTTAGCAACCACCAGAAGGCCCCCGCGGATAACCTCGTGAAGTCATCTGGGCCAACAGAATCAACAAGTAGATCCCCGAAAGATGCATCAGGGATCTGGAGGAGGCAGCGATTGAGCTGGTAGTTTGCAGGGTCTGAAAGGCACTTCCGGACGTAATATATATAAGGATCACGCCATTTTGAACCCTCCAACCGCTGTACGAAAGGGACAGAATTCTCCCTCCAACGCGCTGCCGTCATCAAAGAAGAGCAATGCATCACGTACCAAGCAATAAGGTACGTGTAAGGCAGCTCGACACGAGGGTGGGACGCTTCACCGTCGGACTCCCCTCTGAGTCAACATACGGCTTTCCCTCGGAGTCTGCAGTTTTTGGTGGCTCGCAGAAACTCTTAGTGAGCGCCCGCAGCCCGCTCTGAATACCAGCCGCCACGGCGGGGAGAAGGGCTATGGGGTTCCCATGAGCCAGGAGCACCGCCGGGTACACCACGTCAGCAACAATGACTTCATGCGGCAGTGTGGGCACCACACAGCGCTTCAGCCACAGCATCAGAAAGCCCGCCAACAGCGCCCGATCGGAGATAGGAGTCCGGGCTTGATGGTGAAAGCTTTCAAAAACCAAGTCAGGGTCGAAACCGTCCTCGTTCGACTCCGTGGTGTAGAAGCTGTTCGGAGCCTGGTCGATCCTGTCTTCAATCTCCCTGTCAGAGCTGGGATCCATCGGGTTATCCGATGGTCTTTGGTGTTGACATTATTGAACAAGTAGCTGGCCCAAGACAGTTGCTTGACTCCCTGCGACCGCCATTTGGTTATCTGGCCGCAAATGTGGAAGTGACATAGCACTTCCCAGTAGGTCTCATATATGAGGGGAAACTCCTCCTTCACATAGCGAAGCTCCACAGCGGTCGGGACATATTCCTCATAGGGAATATCCCCTGTCGACAGCCCCGAGACCTCGTGCAGCTCGTGCAGAGCAAGGCCCATCTCTCCGACCGGAGTAAAGAACGTCCCCGTCGAAGGATTATAACGCTCTAGAATCCCGAAGAAGTTCTGAGAGCTTTGAGGGATCCCCTACTGCACGGCCCTGACTGCCGAGTACAGTCCCACGCGCTTTAGCAGGCCCCCGAGCTCGGTAAGGACAAAGCCGACCATTCTGCCCCACCAATAGTTCTCCGTGGAACGGACCCATCCCGGCGCACGGAACCCAACCGGGTAGTCACCCTCCGCCTCCATGAAGGCGTTGAGGAAGGTAGTGCCAAGTTGTGGTATCTCCCCAGCTGGAACCTCAGTCCTGCGCGACCCAGGGAAAAGGCCGATAACTGACCTGTCATGGCTATCATGACGGTATACTTTGTGGGAGCCCAAATCACCGAGAGTGACCTCGGGAACATATCGAGCAAGGTCCCATTCCATCTTCCGAGGGACGGACATATGCTGGAAGTAGGACAGCGGGAACATCCTCTCCATGTCTGGAAGAAAGAATCTTCCACCCTTTATTTGACGGAGCCATTTGTAAGTTCCGTCATACACGCTATGGCCGCCCTCGTGGATACGATCTCCGAAGAAGAAGGCAGGCTTCTCCAGCTTGATGCCAGCATCTGTTGCGAATGCTGCATCAGTCATAAACACCCGAAGAGTTCTCATGTCAACATTTGAGAGCCTCTCTCTGCGATCCGGTGACTTGTCAGCAGTCACAGGAACAGTCCTTTGTAATACAAAAGTCAAATCCCGGTCAGCACCACCTACATGACCAAAGTGGCACTTCTTGGCGAGTGAAGTAGCAGGGCGTGGCGCTGCAAAAAGAAAAGGAACTTAGTTAGATACTCTATCAAAAGCATAGAAAAAAATGCTAAGTGTTCATAATCCGAACGCAGAAGAGACACTGGACGCAGGAATTATCAAATTCGCGTCTAGACCTGCGCATCCACGCAGAAGAGACACTGGACGCAGGAGTTATAAAATCCGCGTCCAGACCTACGCATCCACGCAGAAGAGGCACTGGACGCAGGAATTATCAAATCCGCGTCCAGACCTATGGGATCAGCGTCTCCACAACATTCTCCTTGATGTCACTTCTGGGGTGCGAAAAGAAGGGAGTTATCCACCTTAACCTTTCCACTACCATAATCGCCAGAAGTTAAGGAGGGTAACCCCCTTCCTTTCACATCCCCAGATGTCGAAGTACTTGGACTCGGGTGCCAGATTCATCAAAATCAGCAGCTGATGAAACAGAACGCAAGATCAAATCCGCGTTCTGTAAACTAAGTCCGCGTCTGAACCCTTCACAAATAGAAAATATTCTAAGTGAAGAATCTGAAGCGCAGGACTCAAGGGCGCGAGGGTCCAAACCCGCGCCTCGGTTATCATCCCAAAGACTGCGTCTGGGAATCAAACACGATTTGAAAATCACGTGTTAAGGGTTCTTAAAAGTTCTTTGAACTTTCTTTAATGGCGAAACTTCCGCCTAAGAGGCCTTTACCTTGGAGACCTGGGAGAACGACGTCCTGTGCAGAGGAGGAGCCGCCCCTCTGGGCCTCGGCGACGGTCGCCTTTGAGGACGATGCAGTTGGTTTAGTCTTGGGTGCCATTGATGTTCAGAAATCCGAGCAAGGAGATGAACAAGTTCGAAGATGAACAGAGAAGGAAATTCTTTTTCTCAGCGAGTGCGTTCGGAGAAGAAGATGCATCTCTCCAACTGTTGCCTTTTATAGGCACAGGGATTCGCGAAGATACGCGGCGTGTGGCCCGGTAGACGCTGCAGCGAGTCGCCGCTTGACGCGTGTAACCAAATCGTTTCTGAACGGAGAAGATCATGCGTCGCAACCCCGCCACGAGTCAGCAGTCGACACGTGGAGCAGTTCATTTAATGAACCAGGAAATCCGCGCGCCAAAAGGCGAAATTTCGCCGGTTCCCTAGGCCAGCTGGCGGCGTAATCATGACATGGCACAGAATTCGCGCCAAAGAATGCACCTCCTCGATGGACATGCCACGTCAGCCTCTCTATGAATGCATTCGGAAGGTCGCGTCTCTCTAAGAAATTCGCGTCCTTCTAGTCTGGCCAAATATCGCGTCTGCCTTATGAAGATCAGTCGCGTCTCCATTGCCAAAGGACACACATCGCGCCTTTACAGCAGTACCATCTCTGCTTTTTGAAAAAGAACCTGCGTTTGGCCTCCTGCTTCTGCAAAATCAGTTCAACAGTACACTGACGCAAGCAGACGACCAACCACTCCTGGCTTAAAGCGCGCCAGTGACAGACTAAAAGCAATCGGGAAGGTTTAGACTGTACATCTAAACGCTCAACATGATCAACTCTGGGAGCTTCAAAGAGTTCAACAGTACACTCACGAAGACCAAATCCAGATAAGATCAAACCCGGAGCATCAACAGTCTAGTCATGAAGGCGAACTCAGCTAGAGTCCAAAGTATTCCGAAATCCGTCCCAGTTAACTGCGGAATGTCGAAAAAACTTTGGAGGGGGTTCTGTAGGCTGTCTAAAAATCACCAAGACAAGCCACCAAAACACAGAGATCCAAGATCTAGGCGCAAGGCTAAATGTGACAATCAAGACGCGAGAGATAGCCCGCGTCTCAGCATCAAGGCTCGTCAGCCCGAAGCCCGCGTCTCAGCATCAAGGCGCGTCAGCCCGAAGCCCGCGTCTCAGCATCAAGGCGCGTCAGCCCGAAGCCCGCGTCTCAGCATCAAGGCGCGTCAGCCCGAAGCTCGCGTCTCAGCATCAAGACGCGTCGGCTCGACACCCACGTCTCGGTTGCAACTACCCCGATTATGGCGCCATCCACCGCCCATGTAGCGGGGAAGTTAGCCCTCATCGTGGAGCATTTTTAGGGGGCACGATCACCCCCTAAAAACCCTATAAATAGTCCCGTCACTATTGGGGACGGGCAGACAACAAGGAGAAGAGAGGACGACGATGATTATCGGGCAAGAGAGAGATTCCGAGAAAAAAAGGAGAGATCATCGACAGAGAGAGAAAACCCTTCAGCGAGCTTACTGAGTACTAGCCGCTCTTCGCCTACCTCCTCTTCTAGAGTTTTGGTAGACTGAGCTGAGTTACTCCCTCTACCGACCGAAGAGAAGATCCCCGACGGTCCGAACAGTCATCCGGTCAACGGAGAACAAGATTCACTCTCCACCGCCACACGAAGAACCCAGCACTAAACAAAGGGGGAATTCAAGATTCAATATTCCCCCTCCCTTGTAACCGGAAGATTAAGCCGGCTGTAATTTTTTCCATCTGATTCCAGGAAACGTTACGCCAGCCAACCCCCTCTCCGTGTCAAACACCTTTAGTTTCACTTTCCTTTTCTTATTAGAAGTTTACCCTGGATGCTAAGTGAGCACTGACTTTATCGGGCATAGCACTTCTAATAGTTATAGGAATAGTGTACTTTATGACCATTAGACACCTCTTGTAAGATCTCTCCCACTTACCATAATTGACCTTTTCTTTACTGAACTTTTATTAGTGATAGTAGAGATCCATCAATCTTTAAGGTGTACTCTAGGTGCATGAATTCAAGAACGATCATTTACGTGGTCTTACCACTTCTTAAAGTTTGTACCATTCAATTTAAACTATATAAATGTACAATTTCTCATCAGTTTAACATAAACATTGCATTTAATAAAATTCTACTGTAATAGCCATAAAAAAAAAATTTCAGAAAATGCAACCAGTTTAACCGATAGAGCTGCCGGTTAAACTTTCAGAACAAGTTGTGTCTCTATATGCCAACACTGTACTGGCCCAATATAGATATCCTAAAGTCTAGGTCCTATGTAAGAGAACAGCCTTCCTTTGGGCCGACTGTCACTTTATAGGATTGGTCCTAAAGTTTAAGTAATCTATATTGGCCATATAATATATGTAATGACCCGGCCATAATGACAACCTTCCTTTGGGCCGATTGCCACACGCATGGGCCACACAAATTTATGCATCTGTATTCTTGTTCCGCCATCGGACTAGTTGATGAGGGTAATGCAATATGGGCCAATAGTGTGACAACCTTCCTTTGGGCCGATTATCACACATCAAGGTTCTCCCACTTGCATTACCCACATCAAGTATCCGACGCCGTACATAATTCGGCCAAACAATAGTCTTCCTTTGGGCCGGCTATTGTCCGCATGAACTACATACGCAATTAAATAAGCTCTTTTATAAATTCTTTAGCTTGAACATGTATATATCTTTATCTGTGTGTTATTAACTGTAGTATACATCAATATTCATCATGCTAGACAATATAAGCAATAATATAAATATTGATGAAGCCGAAGCATGTAAGGGTACACATAATAATGATAAATAAATACTTTAATGCCTTCTTTATGTCAACTAACTACTATTTTTCCATGTCTAATGCCTGTAATACTGTAGTGCTCGTCAAGAGCTTCGAAACGGCTGTTTACATGCCCAAAACAGAGGTCGTATGAGCCCATAACGGCTAATTGAAGTTTCTATTGGCAAAACGGGTCTGCAGTGCTAACGGGTCTGAATCAGACCCGACCCGCAATGGTTAAGTTATTGGTTTCCTTTCTTATTGGGTTGGGTTTAAATAAACTGGATAAAACTCAATTAGTTTTATGTGAGATTGATTGGGATTAGGTCTCTTTATTTGAGTAGAATTCAACCCCAAAATATCTTTAATAGACTAGAATTATATCTCAATCACAACACCCAAATCAATCTCAACAATCCCAATTGAAATTTAATATGAGATTAATTAGTACTACGTTTCCTTATTAGAGTAAAATTCAATCTCTAAATTTTTAATTCTAATTAATCTCATAATCCCAAATTAAGGAAACCCTAAATAATTAACCAATTTTTTTTTTTAATAATTGCCCTTGTAGCCACCGGCTCATGGTGGCCGGCGTCTGTTGCCCGCCCACAAGGAGCAGCGCAGGCCGCATGGGCTGCATGTGCGCGCGCTCTGCAGAGAGCATTGCTCTCTGCAGTGCTCTCTGCAGAGAGCCATTCATGCACCATTTTTTTTTTTAACACATTAAGGCTTGCCATGCATGCATGCAGGGAAGCCCTGCATGCATGCGTCCAGTCACCCTTTTTTTTTTTTTAAAATAAAAATCTTTGCTGCATGCAAATGCTTGCATGCAGCCGACTAAGCTACCTTTATTATTATTATTTAAATTTAGAACAACACACAAAACAAATTTCATAAAATATATATACATGAAAAATTCAATAAAAATCACTCCTTTTAACCTTTTGATCCAACATATGAGGCACAAAATATTTATTGAATCAAAGGAGATATTTTTATGATATTTATAGATCGAGATCATAATTTCTGTAAATCCCTATGATCTGATAAAGAGGTGGCTCTGATACCAATTGTTAGATCTAAATTTATTCCATACAAGATCTACATATACTGTAAGTCTCTTTATCATGATCAAAGGGAAGGAGGGTTTTAGGCATACCTGATTCCATTACGAAGATGATGCCGAAGGTTGCACGATCTCGATGACGCCGGGTTGAAGGAGAGGATTCTTCTCTCCAGCCACCAAGTTCTCTTCTTTATCCTTAGAGGAGATGAGAGGCCTCTAAGAGAGAGATGATTATTATTGTTGTTGGTGGTGGAGAGGGAACCCTACTCATGGTATATATATAGCATCAAGAAACCCTAGTTCAACTCATCATAGATCTAGGCCCTTGATTTATAACACGAGTTCCACACGTGTGATGAGTCCCACATTCTAATTTAAATACACTCATGGCTAAGTGTAATTGAAAGCGTGTCTAGACCCAAACCATTTAGATTTGATCAATTCTTTATTGGGTCAAACAACATAGGTTAAGTGGGCGGGTGCAAATATCTAATTGACTTGATTAGGCCCAAAATAAATTAGACTTTAAAACATAATAAGTCTAACATTTTCTTCTCTTTTTACTTTTTTTCAAAAAATATTTCAAAACTCTTTTATCATTTTTCTATCGTTGTTTTCACCACCTTCTTGGTTCACCATTGTTTTCATCTTCTTCACAACAATTTTCTTCCTCTTTTCTATTTTTTATTAAACCCACTTTCTAAATCACTTCACTTTTCACTTCATTTCTATTTTTTTGTTTTTGTTTTACCGATTCCAAAATCACTTCTTAAAGTTTTTCACATTGACGATTTCATCGCCTCTCCACCTATCACTTCTAGATTTTGTTTCTTTTTCTTTTTTGTTTCTTTAATAAAGATGAACTTGATAACATATAACGTGAATGAATTGTTAATGCTTCTATCACCTTCCGACTCTGTGGATTCGACCTGTATAGCTAATATGCTATAACGGAAGTATTGAAGAAGCCAAAGCACACATAATTTCACTGATTTTCTAAAATACATGTTTTCGTGCATGGTTTCCTTCCGATCAAAACCACTGCAGCTAAATTAGTCGACTAGGCCAATACCCTAGTCAACTAATTGCTTCTATTAGTAGACTAGATATTTGGCCTAATCGACTAGTCTGTAGTGAAACATATTTTCTAACTTTTTGTTTGTATCATTAGTCGACTAGTCCAAATGTCTAGTCGACTAGGTCCTGTTCCTCCTGTGTAATCCATCATTGATACGACTGATACACTCTCGTATTTGACACCATTAATTGCATTGATCTTTGGCTAACCTTCAAAAGAGTTTAACAAACTCTATCAATAAGATTTTACCCTCTTTCCCCACACAAGCAAGAATATTGCAGGTTAAAACACAACAAAGTGGAGATCAAAAGAGTAAAACCACAACATGATGAGCTTATCACAAATTTTAAATTTGATACCTCTATAACAATGTTGTTGAAAACAGTGATAGTGTAAAACGTAGCGCCCCATCTCCTATAGCTAATTGCGTAAATAGCGATCGTAAAGCGTAAGCCCTATAGTTTTGATTTTTTATTTAAATAAATATAAACCAGTCTCAAATAAAGATGATAAATAGAAAAAATATAAACAAGTCCTATATACAGACTTCACCAGTGCCAGACTGAGACTCGTTGGAGTTGATCAATGTCAAAAATTGAGATCAAGACTCGTTTGAGTTGATCAATGTCAAAAATTGGGATCTCTCGTTAGAAGATTAGGGATTATTGTTGCAATATCCCCTATCTAATAATACCATATTAATATTTTTAAATATTTACTTGATTCTACCTATTATCTTATTATTATTAATTAACTTGATTTAGTATCATTATTAGTATTATTATTATTTATGACTTGTAAACTCTTATATCTTATATTTAGTTATTTTAAATTATTATTAATGGGTAGTTGTTCTTGATTTCAATTATTACTATTGTTGTTATTATTATTGTAATTATTATTATTGTTAATTATTATTATGATATTGTTAATCACTATTGGTAGTATTATTATTTTCATTCCAAGCCAAATAAGCTCAACCCATTTTCCTTTTTCTTTTATTTTCTTTTCCTTTTTATGCTAAGCTCACATTAGCCAAGCCCACTTTCTTATTTTCATTCATTTTCTTCTCCTTTTTCTATTTTTTTTAGCCTAAAAACTAAACCCGCAAGCCCACTCTCTATTTTTTTTTTATTCTTCATATTACTTATTCCTTTTAACTAAAGCCCAAATATAACCTATAACCCAAAACCCAAATTCCCATAATCCTATCTTAATTCGAATCCTAGGTCTTAACTACCTAATTCTAATCCTAATCCAAATCCTATTTTATCAAATTCTTTCATAAATCTTAACTAATCCTAATCTAAATCCTAACAATAATCATGTCTACCCTAACTTACCCAAATTCAAATCTTATTTTCAAAATTATAAGCTTAATTAATTCTATCTTAAACTACTCACTCAAGCAGTTTAAACCCAACAGAAATTCTGATTTTTAAAATCCCTAATGCCCTATAAAAAGCCTAAACTAATTCTTTTTACCTCAAAAGAAAAAATCATGATCCAACTCTCCCACCTCCTTCTTTCTTTTCTCTTCCAGCGGAGCATGAACAAAAGGGATCTTGAAGTGCAAAGATGGAGGAACATGATAGGGAAGATCAAATCTAAAATTTATTTGATATATATAGTTTATTAAAAATCATGTCTATACCATGATCTCCATGAATATTTTTTTATACATCAAAACCCAATTTAAAATCCAACTAAAATACATGTGAGGATATACCAATCCATATTTTAAATTACATAATTTTAAGAATTTTTACAGCAAAAGATTTCAAAAAAAATAAATTAAAAAAAAATAGAGGATTGGCTGCTGCTCTCGGCCTGCCTGTTCGCTGGCCCAGGCCAGGGCGAGCCTGGCCCGGGCCAGGCCGGCTGGGCCGCAGCAGGGCCATGAGCCCTATTAAAAAAAGAAAAAAAAAGAAAAATCCCAGACCAGGCCTGGGCATGGCCTGGGCCTGGGCTGCTTCATATACACATGTGTATAAAAAGAAAGAAGAAGAAGAAAGAAAGGAAGAAAGAAAAGAGAATTTGCAAATAAAAAAAATAATTAGCTAAAAATAAAAAGAAAAAAATTGAGAAAAATATAAACAGTAATCTACAATACTTATACTTTCTATGATAAAAATTTTAGACTAATACCAACATAAATAAACTCAAACCACCCACTTTAAAGCCATCTTTCTTAATGGTAAATTCAGAACCGTTAAATATTTTTATAGTTTAAAGCCTATTAAAAATTCAACAAAAAAATTAGAAATTAGTTTAAACTAAACTATTAAATTCATCAGACCCGGAGGACAATATTCCTAACCCCAAACTAATTAATTAAGATTAAAACCCCTTATAACTCTCAAGTAAAATATCCTTTAAAAATCTAACAATTTCTATTAGAATGAACCATGTAGATTTATCGGAGCCTTATAATTTCAGTGTTTTGGACTTGGAATCGAGTTCAGGTGAGTGTTCTTTTCCTCCTTCAGTTAAACAAGGACCTTGTGATAAAGAATTTTATTTTGTTATGTAATTATGCTACTAAAATTTATTAATATGATATTTGTGAGTGTTTATTCTCATGTATTTTCTTGTTTATCATCGTCAATAGCTATTTGTTTCTTACTTGTATCATTTTATGTGACCATCTGATATATTACACCAGTATGTTTACCTATATTCCTTCATGAGACATCGTTGAGTGCTAATACTATTTATTTAGTTGATCTACGTCATTTCATGTGTAGTCGTCTATCACTGTTGTTTTATGATTAGTTGTAGTATACCTTAGATCAGATTTGATCTTGTGCTTGACCTAGTGTGAAAAATCTTAGAATATAAATTGATTGATCATGAGGTTGATTGGTTCGTGATTGAGGTTAAAGGTTCATATTGGTAGATAAATAAAATATATATTTGAGGTAGTTATCAGACATTTATTTTTGATGATATTTCAGACGAGAATTTATTTGGACAATGAGGACGGATTAAATAAGATGTTACCTTAAGATTGATTTATCTTGATGCTTGAATTTATATATGGACTTAGAATTCAACATGAGATTTACGTGAGATCTTGATTCACATTTCGATGAGATAAATAATAGTTGAGTTTGATCATAATGGAAAATATTTTACCTTGATTTTGATCTATCACATAATACTGATTTTGGATTATTAGTTGCAAGTATTTTAATTGGATATATTCAATAATAAATTATCTGAGTAATGATGTTTATTGATATCGAGGTTGAGTACAGAGACTATCTAGATTTCATGTAGTTTGAGGATGTCCCACTCTTTAGTTATGATCTTGATTGGGATTGAAACTATTGGTGATGTAACTTAAACTATAATTATATTTAGATCTTGAATTTGACTGGTTCACGATGGTAGTTATGCGAGTTGATATCTGAATAACATTATCAGTAAATTTGATTATCCTTATTGATGGTAAAATAGGTAAGAGTTTGGTTAGATATTGATGATTGATTAATTTGGAGATTCTTTATTAAAAGAACGAGATATCAGACTTGGATTTATTAGTAGACTCGATTGAGTTGGAGTTGATTTTGGGTTGAGGAGTAGACGTAAATTGGTTTAACTTGACCTAATGGTATGTATATGTATAATTGACTAGTTACTTGATTTTCTGCATCTTGTGTGTGAACTTAATGAAAGTGAGAGTGTATGATGGTCTTAATTAAGATTAGATAGTGATGATTGGTTTGATATATCGATGACTTTGAGGATCTGAATTGATTAAATATTTTGCTCGGATTATTCTATTCATGCCAGCAAGTCATTACTTATTCTGAATATCATGATTTACCTGAAGAACTTGACTGATTGTACATGACATTTACCTGATAACTATATTGTCCATGTTATCATAATTGCTGGGAAAATATTGTATACGGTAACAACACTTTCATGTTACACTTGTTACATGTCCTGTTATACTGGTATCCTGTTTACTGACATTATATATCCTATTATACTGGTATCCTGATTACACATGTTGATATTGTTACCCACCGAGTTATCCTAGTGGTCTAGGTAATATGTACATTAAATAATCTTGATAATCTAAATAACCTGATATTAAATAACTTATACTGAGATTGGGGAGATTGATGGAGGAGAAAGCGTCTGCATTTTGGGTGGACCTGGGATATAGCTTACGTAACCAAAAGAGGGTTAACTGCAGGGTTCCCGTGGGGTGACTGGCACCCCGTCCTATTCTTGTTCCTATTATACATGTTATACATGTCTTTGACTAGCTTACGGTAGGGCCTGGTTTAGCGCCAGGAGTCTGGGCCGTGGTCCCAGGTATGTACGGGACCCACCTAAAGCATGGACAATGTCTCCAACCGATCAGTTGCAATAAGTTAGGACTTCGATTGTCACGTGTGATAAGCGTAGTATGGGAGCGTCTATTACAGGTGCTAATTGGTGTTCACTGACATAATAATAATAAACTGTTCATAATATACTGTGATTGATTGTAGAAACCTGATACATGCATGACATTATAGACATTTGATTATATTCATTACCTAATGTACATCTGACTCTAGTACTGACTGACTCTATCCACCTGATATATAGGCTATGATGGACACCTGATACCTGATTGTGCACCTGACTGGATACATACTCTACTGTGTGCTATCCACATTACTATTTATTTACTTATTCATGTCGTTTCTTATTCCAGTTTATACTATTATCATATGTTCACATTTATATGCATGTGCATCTTTCCTGTTTATTCTTACACATTCACTAGGAGTTCTGACTTCCTGGATTAACATATCTAGATTTGTGGCTATTTATTGCTGATTGGTATTTGGAGAGGATTACATGCGTTACGAGGAGCTGGACTCTCTCTTTTCTTGATTATAGGTATTCCTACTCTTTTATTCATGATATTTTCTGATTCTATCTATATCGTGTCCAGTTGCCATTTCTTTCTTTTATTCATCTGTTGTCATTGTGTTAAATATTTATATATCATATTACAGTGATATTGATTTATCGTAATAGATTTTATAGCTTGTTTAGGTTTCTTTAGGCTTAGCGTGTATACGTGTGGTATTCTCCTCGTGTATATACGTCGCCGACTCTCGTCGCGACTCCGTTTCCACGTATTTTAGGAAGCGGGGCATGACAATTGTCAAAGATTAAGACTCACTCATGGGTCATTAAGTTTCATTGCAATTTCTCAGCATCGAAGCCAAGACTTTATCATTCGATAAGCCCTGATTTAGGTATCTTAAGAAGACCCCTCAACCACCCACTTTAGTGATAAGAAATATATAATAGCGTAGCTATGCTATGCTACTCGGAAGCTTACATAGCGTAAGCTATTTGAAAATAGCGGATAGCTACATCGTTTCTTAGCCATTTTAGAGCGCTACGTAGCACGTGAGGAAGGCTTCGCTACAAAGCTAGCTTTTTTAGCTACGAAACTAGCTTATTTCAATATTGCTCTGCAATTAAAATGATAATGATATGTATGACTAGCGATGATAATGGGTTGGAGCCGGCCTGCGGGGACTCAAACCTGACCCGAAAAAAGCCCAAGCCCGACCTCGGCCCAGTCAAAAATGGGCAGGGATTATGGCTTTATTTTAGGCATATTTTATTTTAGGGTCGGGACCGGGCCTAGTGCCCAACCCAACCCCACTAAAGGAGGGTCATTTTAGGCTCTACTTATGAGTTCAAACCCAATATCAATTTTACTCATTTTTTAATTAATATTATCATTAAACTATAAATTAGTATTATTTATAAATTTTCAAATTTTAAAGTCAGTGTTAGAAAACATAAGGTTTGATACAAGTAAGCAAAAAAAGATGAGTGTTCTTTTTTCTTTTAAGTTTTAATTAGTATTAGGGTCCAAATGGAGGCCCGAGGGCCGGCAGCGCAGGGCCAATTGAATTAGAGCCCACAGTCGGGGTTGAGATCGGATTTAAGGCCCAAAGGGTCGGGGCCTACCGTAAGCCTGGTCCAGCCCAGCCCATTATCATCCCCATAGATGACATGTCTCAAAATGGGATAACTGATCTTAAAAAATTAGTACATATTCGTGAATAATCTATATTGTTTCTTTATACTTGTATCATTTGATAAAGTGATATTATCAAAAGGTATAGAAAAGCTAGAGGGGTTAACATCAGGCAACAAAAGTTAACATCATCTGGACCCCTGGCTCACCTTAGCAAGACCTCAAGACATTTCTGTTCAGGCCAATTAATAGTAAAAACTAGGATTCACACAAACAATGCAAGAACCTAGTATCATTCCAATATGCAGCTGAAACTGTTCGCTGACACAAAGCCACAATATACCTCCTCTTTGAGAACTTTAGAAATAGAACTCAATTCTCATTTACCTCATTTCATGAAAATTGGAATAAGAGGAATTTCAAAAAAAGTGATAAATAGGAAATAAAAGGAACCAAGAGACCCAGGTTCAAATCCTAGTAGGATGCACAGTTGCAGCTATTTCTTAATAAGCAAATGAGAAGTTCATTACCTTGAGTTGCCGAATGGCCGATGAAACACCCACTGTTTTCCTTGAGTTTAATTCAACAAAACAGGAAAACAACGAGAGAACCAAATCTTCGGCATATCAGGCAGCTGTTTGAGGTTACAGTTAAAAGATCATCAATAATTTAACCTTCTCACATTACATTTACAAACTGTTGCCAGTTCAATTGTCTTAATGAAAAATTTGACCTCTCTTTCCGCCGACCTTCAATTCTAGTCGCCAGCCAATGCTAGCTAAATTTCCATCAGTATTTGGTGGGTTAAAGGAGTAACATAAATAATTAGAGGGGCACGCGAAGTTGCTTCTGTTTATCCTTACCTGCTAAGCAGAAGTTACTATAATTCTGTAAAAGAAAGGCCTGTGCTATAACCTAGACAGGACACTCCAATTTCATTGCATTTGGAGGAGAGGAGAAATGCAAAGGGCAGGAAGATAAGCAAGGAGGTTTTCTAAGTTACATGGAGGCAAGGGGGAATTTTGAAGAAGTGAGGGGTAACTAGGGAGGCAAAATGGAGAAAACTAGTACACTTTTATGCGTGTAAAACAATAAAGAATTAGTAAAAGAACTATTACCTGAATTTTGTTGTTGTGGAGACTCCGACAGTTCATTATCCTCCATTTCCTGCAAGGGCTGACACATGAAAATTTGTTTTGCTTCTTCTGTGATACATGAGATCCCTGACGAATACTTTGGGCCTGTAAAGACTCTGGCAATTCAGTATCATCCATTTCCTGCAAGGGTTTACACATGTAAAATTGTGTTGCTTCTTTCGTGAGACATGAGATATCTGATGAATACTTTGGGCGTGTGAAGAATCTGACGGTTCAATATCCTCCATTCCCTGCAAGGGTTTACGCATAGGAAATTTATGTTGCTTCTTCTGTGATACATGAGATCTCTGACGAACACTTTGGGCCTGTGAAGACTCCGATAGTTCATTATCCTCCATTTTCTGCAAGGGCTGACGAACATACAACTTGTGCTTCTTCTGTGTTTGAGATTTCTGATGAATACTTTGGGACAACAAAGACTCAGACAAATCATTCTCCTCCATTTCATTCATAGGCTGATGTATATACAACTTGTGCTTCTTCTATGAAACTTGCAAATGGAACAATTGTTCATTTTCTGATGGATGAGAGACTTGCCCAATCCCTTGACTTAAGTATGGATGCAAAGGTTCAATTTTATGTGATACTACAACTACATAAGTTAGTAAAATCTAGAGTCATTCATAAAAATGAAGTACTTGATAGAAGATTGAATTACAGAAAGGAAAAGACTTAGAAAAGGTCCACTCATCTTTTAATGTAGAAAAGAGGCCTTAATGATTTTGCATTCCTTGCGCTAACCACTTCCTTGATTGGCCATGGCCAATGCAAAAAGCATAATCACAACAAAAAGATTATATTTTTATGCAATAACAAAATCACACACTAATTAGTCACACGCAGATGATATCAGATGATGCACGTGAAAATCATCATATATGACATGACTTTCAATTAAGAAGTTCAGGAAAATGCAACTGAACATCGGATGATGCACATGAAACCACAAAAATTGACATGAAATATGTAGTGTTGACACTAGACACATCGTGGCCCGCTTCACGTCTATCCAAAGTATAGTATTGAGAAGTAGAAGTTCTCAGTTAGAATAACATAAGAAGGAATATCAGAAGAAATGCAGCATGTGTAAGAGAAAATAAGATGCAAATTGTATGAAATAGAACATCCTACGAAAAGGTACGACCATATAGAGTTAATAATCAGCAGTTGATATCCTTAGATGATATATAGGACACAATTAAGACATGTTTCATCAAGGGGACCAATATGCTTGATCCTATTATAGCTCTTGAATGAACGAAAATGCTACAATTGTGCGCCCAGACCCCCTAAATTATTGTATAAATACAAAGGTGGAGAAGTGGGATGCCAGTGTAAGTCGAAACATGACAATATGACACAATAACTAAACAACAAATTTTAGTCACTGGCATTCAAGCCTTGATAAATTTCAGTTACTACTTTAAAAGTAAACATGACATAAATCAGCCTTGATAAATTCTAGTGACTGCATTCAATATTCATGTTATTGATGTCTTGTAATGCAAGTTTACAATCTTGTTATCTCTTGTAGTTTAACTTAAAAAAATCAAACACATTTTAAAACTTGGCAACTTATCAAATTTGATTCAATCAAAATAATAAAGTGACATTTGTTGAAGCAAAGGCACATGAATCATCATAAATTATATTTTTTATGATAAAAATCCAGATGGCATGTCTTTGAATAATTACTGAAATCTTCTAGCAGGAAGCTAAAACACAATTGAAAAGTATCTTTATGCTTTAATGTCTTCTTCCCACAAGTTCAATTTGTGTAAATCAGGAACTACTATTCTGTTAACATTAAGGAAAGAGATTGAAGAAAAAGTACAAGGAAAGGAGTTCAAATTCCCCTAAAGGAAAATTACTCCCACCTTAATTAAATATGTGACACTAATGGGTTATTGATTAATCTCGAATATTACATAATTTTTATCACATCTACACATTTATTTTATATAAAATGCTGCTAATAATGGTTTGCTTGTGTGATTCTAGGTTCATGGTGTGCAATGAAGAAGAAGACACTAAATCACCATTTAATGGGTGATTAAAGGCCTATAATATAGCCATTGAACTTGGAGAGCAGTTTCGTCAAAATCAGGGGCCCAAAACCAGAAACCGGGATATCCAGCCGACAGGGGGACAAGCGGGCAGCGCGCAGCAGGCAGCGCTGCATGCATCGCCCAGGTACAGCCACGGAAACGCGGCCTGGGCCACGTTTTCGTGGCTCTAGTGTGGAGCCGTGCGCTAGAATTTGACGCGCGACTCCGTACCCGTCCTTGGTGCCCAATTTTGCCTATAAATATTCTAGGGTTTTCCAGAGCCTAGGGAAAGGAGTTTTTGAGTAGTTTTTAGGATAGTTTTAGTTGTTTCTTCTCCATGTTGTAGTGTAGGGTACTTTAGGTTAGTTCTTCTTCTTCCTCTTTGTGTTTTTCATTTCTTTTAGATCTTGTAATAGGAGAGAGAGTGGTACATAGGTGAAAAGTAAGAATGCTTGTAATAAAAAGTGACAAGCTATGAAAGGTCCTCTCTTTACCTCTCTTTATTTTCTTCTCTAACTCTTTTTACATGTTTAGCTAATTTTTTCTCATGGCAACTAACTACTAACAACTAACTTTGTAATATCCCCTAACTAATAATACTGTATTTTAAATTTTATTAAATTTATTTAGATTTACTTATTATTATTGATTACTTTATTTTATACAGGTGTATAAATATATGTTCATACATATTAAGTGTATATGTTTTTGATTTATATTTATACTAGTATATGTATGTATTATATTTTATACCTTATGATTAGCATTATTATTATTATTATTATGTTACTGTTGGTATTATTCCTAAATGATCTTCTTGTCCAACCCATAATCCAATTATCTAATAAACCATAACCCATTTAACTCATATCCAAAACAAAGTAAAATAAAATAAATAAATAAATAAATTGGTTAAACAAAATATAGTAATAATAATAATAAAATATAAATATCCAAAACAAAGTAAAATAAAATAAATAAATAAATAAATTGGTTAAACAAAATATAGTAATAATAATAATAAAATATAAATATGTGCGTAAATTGTTTATTCTAAATTTTGAACCCTTGTCTTTTTACCAAATCTTAATACCTGAACCATAATGCCACATTGGCGTGTGGTTAGGTTGAAAATCTAAATTATTTAAATAAACCTAAAACCAAATATAAGTTTCAAATTTCAACTGAAAGATCTCTTGAGATCTTTATGGATCTTTATCTTAACTATCTATCTCTTCTGTTGAAATCTACGTATTTAAGAATCTTATCATCTTTTATTGACGTAACTCTAACGTAACCCTCTCCTTCTTCTAAAAAAAAAGAGAAAAAAGAGAAGAAAAAAGAACGACAGTAAAAAAAAAAAAATCCAAACCCAATATTCTTCCCCTCCCTCCACCTCTCCTTGGAATTGATCGTGACGGAGGAACGTGTCCGAGGCGTGGAGATTGAGGGGAAGGCTAAGGAATCATCAATTCAAGTAAGTAAAAATTTAATTTTTATGAATTAAAAATATTTAATTGAAATATCATGATTTAATAATTCAATTCTTGTTATAAAACCTGGATCTCCCCTAAAATCTAATTCAATTTATTTGAATTAGAATTTGATAACACATCATGACTTAAAATCTCTCCTTTTATGAAATTGAGGATTTATCTAATAATATAAATAAAATAAATTGGGTAATGTAACAATACCTTAAAAGAGAATTTTAATTTTAACTAAAACAAAGAAATTCAAAAAAAAAGAAAAAAAAGAAAAAAAAATTGGAGGCTGCTTTCGGCCGAAGCCGAGAGCAGCAACTCCCCCTCCCAAATCTGGACAGGTGGCCTAGGCCGCCACTGGGCCAGCCAAAACCCAATCAAAAAAAAAATAGAGAAAAAAAATAGAAACTGGGCCGCAACTGGCCAGGCCCAGGAAAAAGGGAAAAAAAGGAAAAAGGAAACTGGGCCGTCATTGGCCCAGCCCAAAAGAAAAGAAATAAAAAGGAAAAAGAATGAAAAAATGAATTGGGCCTGGCTCATTGGGCCAGGCCAGAAACCAGAAAAAGAGAAGAAAAAAGGAGTTAAATTCAGGGCCCAGATTCAGAAGCCCAATTGTAATCCAGCCCACAGATTTTGGGTTCTAATCCATTTTAACCCGACCCAAATACAAAAACAGACCCGCTAAGTTATTGAAAAACAATTCTTTTGGCTAGATAAAAATTTGAAAATAAATAAATAAAAATAGGGATAAATATCTAGATAACTCCTAGCATCTACAGAAAAAGTTTGAAATTATTTGCAGCTCATATGGGACTGAACCACTGCATTCAAAGTTGAAACCCGCTATTCTAATTTTCAGACCCGTTAAGAAAATTATATGTTTAAATCATTTAAACCCCACAAAAATCAGTAAATAAAATATGAATGATATTATAAACTCAGTGTATCATCCTACAACTTTGTTTTAAGACCTGGACCATCCATATTTAATTTAAAATACTGATTAACATCAAGTAAGATATCTTTTGTAAAATTCAATAAATGTAAATTTGATATCTTATATAAATTCATATGTATTTAATGTAGATTTCTTCAATTGGTTATCAGACTCGTGATACGTCCAGGTGAGTGTTTGTTCTTATGTCATTTTCTGCTTTACCGTTATTGTGTTTTATTCGTATTATTTCATGTGTCTTTATATTATATTTTACCAGTTTGACTTGCTGTATCACTTCATGAGACATTATTGTTCACCTTATTTGTGTAATTGATATAAGCTTGCATCTGTATCATTTCACGAGTTGGTAGATCGCCATTATTGGATTAGGCCTAGTATTGATACATCTTAAACTGTAACTTGACTCGATATATTAATTGGATGGATTAGTTCATATTGAGCATCAGATGTATATGGATCTTGTATTTGGACATTGAGACATTAGAGTTATAATATTTCATGTATAGGTGATTACCGTTTCGGATTGGGACTAATTGTAAAGGAACTTGGACTATATACTAGATTGATCTTATATTGGATTGGTTCGTGATTATGGTTTAAGATCTTTATTTTATCCGAAAATTATCAAACTTGATATTCCTTATTCGGTGATAATTCAATTAAGAATTTATTCGGGTATTTGAGGTCATATTAGATGTGATCTTACGTTGATGCTTGAATCGGTTCGTGGACTTATTCAGAGTTGGAGTTGATCTAGGATTTACACTCTTTTTATTGGATCTTGATTAGTGTTTTGATGTGATTGAGTTAGCTGGATTAATAGTCATGAGAAATTCTCAGTTTTACCCCTGATTATATCGTTTGAGTATTGAAATCTTGTTGATGTTGATTTTCAGACATAGAGGCATCTTAGATTCCATATTGCTTTAGGAATAGTAGTTGATTGGATTGACCTGACCTGGTGAATTTTTAGGTATGTTACTTGAGCTTTGGGATCCTGTGATTGGCCTTGACAGAAGTGAGAGTGTGTGAGGATTTTTGATCGGACTGGAGGGTGGAGATTTGATTAGATGTATTAGAACACGTAGTATTTCAGTTATTAAGATTTGAATATATCGATGACTTGAGGATCAGAGTTTGAGAGCAGTTACATTTTGATCTCCGTTATTGGTAGGATCAGAGTTGATCGTTAGGATGAGAGAATTGATTATTGATTTATTGGACTTGTGATTACTGTACCAGATTACCTTAATAAGGTTTGATGTTTGAGGTTCATGAGGAAAGCTTTTGAAATTATGAGTTAACAGATTAGTTATAGACATTATATCAGTGGATGTGATCTTGATCAGTTTAATATGAGATTGTATAATGACTAGAGGTGTAGGACTGTTACTGTATAAATTCATGTTACTGAAAGTTACTGGGAAAAGATTGTTTGACCATAACACCCTGTACAGTCCCATTGTTCATCGTATACACGGTTATTATTACCGTTCACTGTTACTGATATTGTTCACCGTGTATATGATTAATGATTGACTGTTACTGTACTGTTATCGTTACTGTCACCGCATCGTCCCAGTATTATAGGTAACATGAGTATTGATTGTTTTTACTGAATTCAATAATAAAGTAATTGAACAACTTACACCAGGATTGGGGAATTGATGGAGGAGATAGCTTCTGTATTTTGGGTGGACCAAGGATACAGGTTCCGCAGCCGACTGAGGGTTCCACTGCAGGGTTCCTGGGGGATGACTGACATCCCATCTGTACTGTTATTGTTCCACTGTTCATACAGTGAGATTACTGTTACTATTACTGAGTACCTAGTGGTACAGCCTGGTTCAGCGCCAGGAAACTGAGGCCGTGGTCCCGGGTATGTACGGGACCCACCTAAAGTATGGATAATGTCTCTTCTATTAATTTCAATAACTTAGGACCCTGATTGACACGTGTTGTAGGCGTAGTATGGGATGCGTCTGTTACAGGTGGCAATTGGTGTTCGTTGACATAATAAATGTTAATAAATTGTTTATAGCATATTGTGACTGACTATATCACCTGACTGTGCATATGTATACTATGATAGACATATGACTATAATTATGACCGGATTGTATACCAGACTTGTGACATGCTAGGTTACTCATCTAGACATTAGTTGTTTCCCGTTATCATGACATCAGTTGTTTGTTGACAATTATTTTACTTATCTTTTATCTGCACGCTTATTCATGTTATTGTTATTCAGTTGCTTTTTATCATATTATTTAGTAATCTTATGACTGCAGTTTATCTTGTTATTATTTTATGCACATTGTTTATATGCACGAGTTCTTCTCTTTACACACACACACTCACCAGGTCGCTTTCTGACGACCCTGGATTTGCACGTCCAGATATTGGACGCTTTGTTTCTATTGTGCAGGTGTTCATATGAGATTGTACGCTTTGCGAGGAGCTGGACGTTCTCCCTATTTGATTCTGGTATTCTTTCCTTTCTTTATTCCTGCTATTATTTTGATTCATGTACATCACACTTGGCTTTTATTCTATTCCTTATTTCATTTGAGATCATGTGTAGCCTTTATATGTACTATTGCAGAGATCGCAGATTATTAGGGTTCAGATTTATAACTTGTTCAGGTTACTTTAGGCTTAGCGTGTATACGTGAGGTATATTCCTTGCGTATATACGTCGCCGGCTCTCATCGCGACTCCGTTTCCGCGTATTTTGGGAAGCGGCGCGTGACAGGGTTTTTTTTGGTATCAGAGCCAGGTTTCGACATGAAACGGACTTGATTCTTACCGGTAACTTGAACGAGCTATAATTACACTGCAATATACATATAGGATTCACATAACGATATTAAGTCCACTTGGAATTGACTGTCCTCTCTTTGAAAATCCATCACTTTAACCTTTCGATCTCTCTGATCGCACCTCTTCTTTTAGAGTGATCTGAATTACATCTTGATTTCTATTCTTCTTTTGATTCTATCTTTCCTGATCTTATCTTTTGAAACCAATTATTCCATTCTAAAGCTGGTAGCAGAGATCAGAGCGCGCAGCGGAATCGTGGTGTCCCAGCGAAGCGACGTGGAAGCTTGTTTGTTTCTCTTTTGACATTGATTCTTTTATCATTCCCTACTTTATTGAAATTTCGGGGATGAAATTTTTAATAAGGTGGGTAGAATGTAATATCCCCTAACTAATAATACTGTATTTCTACTTTTATTAATTTTATTTAGATTTACTTATTATTATTGATTAATTTATTTTATACAGGTGTATAAATATATGTGCATACATACTAAGTGTATATGTTTTTTATTTATATTTATACTAGTTTATGTATGTATTATATTTTATACCTTATGATTAGCATTATTATTATTATTATGTTACTGTTGGTATTATTCCTAAATGATCTTCTTGTCCAACCCATAATCTAATTATCTAATAAACTATAACCCATTTAACTCATATCAAAAATAAAGTAAAATAAAATAAATAAATAAATAAATTGGTTAAATAAAATATAGTAATAATAATAATAAAATATAAATATGTGCTTAAATTGTTTATTCTAAATTTCGAACCCTTGTCTTTTTACCAAATCTTAATACCTGAACCATAATGCCACATTGGCGTGTGGTTAGGTTGGAAAACTAAATTATTTAAACAAACTTAAAACCAAATATAAGTTTCAAATTTCAACTGAAAGATCTCTTGAGATCTTTATGGATCTTTATCTTAACTATCTATCTCTTCTGTTGAAATCAACGTATCTAAGAATCTTATCATCTTTTATTGACGTAACTCTAACGTAACCCTCTCCTTCTTCTAAAAAAAAAGAGAAAAAAGAAAAGAAAAAAAGAACGACAGTAAAAAAAAAAAAAAGAAAAAAAATCCAAACCCAATATTCTTCCCCCTCCCTCCACCTCTCCTTGGAATTGAGGAACGTGTCCGAGGCGTGGAGATTGAGGGGCAGGCTAAGGAATCATCAATTCAAGTAAGTAAAAATTTAATTTTTATGAATTAAAAATATTTAATTGAAATATCATGATTTAATAATTCTATTCTTGTTATAAAACCTGGATCTCCCCTAAAATCTAATTCAATTTATTTGAATTAGAATTTGATAACACATCATGACTTAAAATCTCTCCTTTTATGAAATTGAGGATTTATCTAATAATATAAATAAAATAAATTGGGTAATGTAACAATACCTTAAAAGAGAATTTTAATTTTAACTAAAACAAAGAAATTCAAAAAAAAAGAAAAAAAAAAGAAAAAAAAATTGGAGGCTGCTCTCGGCCGAAGCCGAGAGCAGCAACTCCCCTCCCAAATCTGGCCAGGCCCAGTGGCCTGGGCCACCACTGGGCTAGCCAAAACCCAATCAAAAAAAAAAAAGAGAAAAAAAGGGAAACTGGGCCGCAACTGGCCCAGGCCCAAGAAAAAGGAAAAAAAAAGGAAAAAGGAAACTGGGCCGCAACTGGCCCAGGCCCAGGAAAAAAAAAAAGAAAAAGAAAAAAAGGAAGCTGGGCCGTCATTGGCCCAGCCCAAAAGAAAAAAAATAAAAAGGAAAAAGAATGAAAAAAATGAATTGGGCTTGGCTCATTGGGCCGGGCCAAAAACCAGAAAAAGAGAAGAAAAAAGGAGTTAAATTCAGGGCCCAGATTCAGAAGCCCAATTGCAGTCCAGCCCACAGATTTTGGGTTCTAATCCATTTTAATCCGACCCAAATACAAAAACAGACCCGCTAAGTTATTGAAAAACAATTCTTTTGGCTAGATAAAAATTTGAAAAAAAAATAAAAATAGGGATAAATATCTAGATAACTCCAAGCATCTACAGAAAAAGTTTAAAATTATTTGCAGCTCATATGGGACTGAACCACTGCATTCAAAGTTGAAACCCGCTATTCTAATTTTTAGACCCGTTAAGAAAATTATATGTTTTAAATCATTTAAATCCCACAAAAATAAGTAAATAAAATATGAATGATATTATGAACTCAGTGTATCATCCTACAACTTTGTTTTAAGACCTGGACCATCCATATTTAATTTAAAATACTGATTAACATCAAGTAAGATATCTTTTGTAAAATTCAATAAATGTAAATTTGATATCTTAATATAAATTTATATGTATTTAATGTAGATTTCTTCAATTGGTTATCGGACTCGTGATAAGTCCAGGTGAGTGTTTGTTCTTATGTCATTTTCTGCTTTACCGTTATTGTGTTTTATTCGTATTATTTCATGTGTCTTTATATCATATTTTACCAGTTTGACTTGCTGTATCACTTCATGAGACATTATTGTTCACCTTATTTGTGTAATTGATATAAGCTTGTATCTGTATCATTTCATGAGTCGGTAGATCGTCGTTATTGGATTAGGCCTAGTATTGATACATCTTAGACTGTAACTTGACTCGATCTATTAATTGGATGGATTATTTCATATTGAGCATCAGATGTATATGGATCTTGTATTTAGACATTGATACATTAGAGTTATAATATTTCATGCATAGGTGATTACCGTTTCGGATTGGGACTAATTGTAAAGGAACTTGGACTATATACTAGATTGATCTTATATTAGATTGGTTCGTGATTATGGTTTAAGATCTATATTTTATCCGAAAATTATCAGACTTGATATTCCTTATTCGGTGATAACTCAATTAAGAATTTATTCGGGTATTTGAGGTCATATTAGATGTGATCTTACGTTGATGCTTGAATCGGTTCGTGGACTTATTCAGAGTTGGAGTTGATCTGGGATTTATACTCTTTTTATTGGATCTTGATTAGTGTTTTGATGTGATTGAGTTAGTTGGATTAATAGTCATGAGAAATTCTCAGTTTTGCCCCTGATTATATCGTTTTAGTATTGAAATCTTGTTGATGTTGATTTTCAGACATAGAGGCATTTTAGATTCCATATTGCTTTAGGAATAGTAGTTGATTGGATTGACCTGACCTGGAGAATTTTTAGGTATGTTACTTGAGCTTTGGGATCCTGTGATTGGCCTTGACAGAAGTGAGAGTGTGTGAGGATTTTTGATCGGACTGGAGGGTGGAAATTTGATTAGATGTATCAGAACACGTAGTATTTCAGTTATTGAGATTTGGATATATCGATGACTTGAGGATCAGAGTTTGAGAGCAGTTATATTTTGATCTCCGTTATTGGTAGGATCAGAGTTGATCGTTAGGATGAGAGAATTGATTATTGATTTATTGGACTTGTGATTACTGTACCAGATTACCTTAATAAGGTTTGATATTTGAGGTTCATGAGGATAGCTTTTGAGATTATGAGTTGACAAATTAGTTATAGACATTATATTAGTGGATATGATTTTAATCAGTTTAATATGAGATTGTATAATGACTAGAGGTGCAGGACTGTTACTGTATAAATTCATGTTACTGAAAGTTACTGGGAAAAGATTGTTTGACCGTAACACCCTATACAGTCCCATTGTTCATCGTATACACGGTTATTGTTACCGTTCACTGTTACTGATATTGTTCACCTGTATATGATTACTGACTGGCTGTTACTGTACCGTTATCGTTACTGTCACCGCATCGTCCTAGTGTTATAGTTAACATGAGTATTGATTGTTTTTACTGAATTCAATAATAAAGTAATTGAACAACGTACATCGGGATTGGGGAATTGATGGAGGAGACAACTTCTTTATTTTGGGTGAACCTAAGATATAGGTTGCGCAGCCGACTGAGGGTTCCACTGCAGGGTTCCTGGGGGATGACTGACATCCCATCTGTACTGTTATTGTTCCACTGTTCATACAATGAGATTACTGTTAGTGTTGTTGGCCCAAAGGCCTTCCACCCTAGTTTTGATGATGATTAACTCATGTAGTTATGTTTACTAATAATCTTGTGTTGTTTAAGTTCAGATCATTAACCAAGATATTAGTTGGTGATTAGCTTCAACAAGGAGTTTAGAAGCTATTTATGGTGATTCCAGGGCTTAAGCTTCAAGATCACACATTGCCTAGCCCATGGATGGAGTTTTGGAGCAAGTCAACTTAAAGATGAAGATCATCAAGAAGACTTAGGTATCCTAGTTTAGTTTAGTGTGTTTAGATCCATTTGTAAAGCTTAGTATAGTTGATATGCTCAAGTGCACAAACACACACGTTTCATGATTTGGATTTTGGTTTTCATGAATAGTTTAAACAAAATGAGTTTAAATAACTTTTATGTATATTAGATGTGTTCAATATACATACATGCTTCATTTCTTAAACAAACTTATTTTGATATGTCTATTCATGAGTTTTAGGAATATTCAGATTTCCTATTGTGAAAAATCAAGTTTGACAAAATACCGGTTTTGGTTTTTGATAAAATTTGCAAGACTCAAAAATGAATTGATAAGTTGATATATGTCTTGAAATTTTTATCACTTGTTTATGTTTCAATATAAAATGTTAAAACAAGTTTTATGGGATTTTTAGAAAAGATAAAAGATTTTTATAAAATATTTTTCCCAGTTTTTCTGACCCAGGTTTGTGCTGACAGGCCGGTCGGTCGACCTAGACGGTAGACCGCACCATGGGCCGGTCGACCCCAAGGGTCGACCGACGTGCACAGACTTGTGCACGTCTGGCAGACACAAACTCGGTCAACCGTACGGGTCGACCGGGTCTGAGAGCAGAGCTCTCTGTTTGTTTGGGTCGACCAGGCGGGTCGACCGTGGTTGCCCAACGGTCACATTTCTGACCGTTGGCGGTCGACCCGGCCGGTCGACCGGTAACCTGTCAGGCTGCCAGCTCAGCCTAACGGCTAGTTTTCTGATGGGCCTATAAAAACCCCAATTCTTTGGGATTTTGGCCAAGATTTTTAGAGACAAAATTTTCAGACTTTCTCTACTGTTTTAAAAGAGTTTTAAAAAGAGTTTTGTGCCAAAAAGATTTATCTTTGTATTGTTTTGAGTTTTGGAAAATCAAAGAAAACTAGGTTTTTGGGATATTGTCTTGGTTTTCATTTTTTATCACCTACAAGAGATTTCCCAAGTAGTTTTTCTTTGTTGCTTGTTTCCAAAAACACCTTATTTCCACACTTGAGCTATCATCTATCCTAATCTATTTAGGATCTTGTTTTTGTGGAAAAGAGAAAAGAAAGAGAGTTTGTTTGAGGTTGTTGAGCCTCCAAGTTGTAAACCCTTTTCTTTATTGGGTGCTCCCTCTTAGGTAGAGGTTGAGGTTTGGTTTGCTCCCTCTTTGGTAGAGGTGGAGATTGGTGTTTGCTCCCTCTTGGTGAGGTGGAGTTGGTTTTTGGTTTGTATCCCTCAAGTGTGAGGTGGATTGGTTGTTGTTTGGCTACGGGCCTACCCCTCGGTTGTGAGGTGGTTGTTTGAGAGAGGAGTTTGGTACTCCTAGAGTTGTAACAAATCCTCTTCGGTAGAGGTTCCCTCGGTGGGAGATAGTGGATTGGAAATCCTACACGGTGGTGTAGGCGGGGATGTAGAGCTAGGGGCTCGAACCTCGAAACATATCTTGTCTTAGCGTTTGATCCATTGTCTCTCTAACTCTCTCACTCATTTAATTGTGCAAAGCATCATTCTTATTGCCATATCATTCATATCATATTGCTTGTGTTGCCTTGCATCTTTCATATTGTTGTATATCCTTTATATGCTTGGATTGCTTTTGTGTGTGCCTCACTTGTACTTAATCAACAAGAGCTTCACATAGCACCTCAACCCATATCTAGGGGAATCAAGAGGAGTTAGTTTCAGAGCCCTTCACGGGGAATTCGGCTACACTTGTTGATTGTACTAAGTGTGATTGCAATATTGTTTTAAGCTTCCGCATTTAGAGCATTTAGTTCACTAGATTAGCACTTGCACCTATTCACCCCCCCTCTAGGTGTTTTTCAATTGGTATCAGAGCTAGTGCTCCTGATATTAGGCTTAACATCCTAGGAGTGAGATCCATTTGATTGCTAATCTATTGTTTGCACACTCATATAGTTTGCCATGGACTTCATGACCCCACCTAGTTTTGATCCTTCCAACATTGTTGTTTGGAAGTATAGGATGTCCATGTACCTAAAGACCCTAGGTTTGCATGTCTTTCTTGCGGCCACAAAGAAATGCTATCTTGGATATCGCAATCATATAGGGGCCAATGCACAAGCCCTTGAGGCAATTAGAAGCACATTAAATAAAGAATATCTTTTGCTTGCTTCTAATTTTGATTCCGCATTTGCAGTGTGGAACATGTTGACAACCACCACCACCTCCGAGCTTCAATTGCCAAATCAACCGGAGGAGTCTAGTGGAGAATCCGACTCACAATGCTTCATGATCCAAGGGAATGACTCCCTTGAGGTACACTCGGAAACCCACTTAGACAATGATGATGCTAGTTCTTCATGTGATGATAATGTGGATCCCCATGCTTTAAATGAAGAACTTTCAATTGTTTGTGAAAAGTTAATAGAAAAATATAATTTGTTGAAAAAGAAGACTTTTGCTTTAACTAAAGAAAATGAAAAATTGTCTTCTAAACTTGACAAGGTTTTGCAAGAGAAGGTTGAGGTCTATAATGAAAGGGATTCATTAAGGTCTCAACTTGATCTTGCACTTAAAGAAAATAAATTTTTAAAATTTAAAAATGATTGTGAAACACTTTTGAAGAAAAATGAAAACTTGTCTTCAAAAGTTGATTTTGTTATAAAAGAGAATGAGTCTTTGAAAAATGAAATTGTTTTCATTACAAAAGAATTAGACATTTGTGTTAAGAAAAATGAATCTTTGAAAATTAAAATTGATTCACATGTTTGCCATGCTAGTGTAGCCTCTTCATCTAGTCTACCTAGTGCATGTACCTCCTCTTCTAGAATTAATGATGATATTTGTTTGTTAAAGAAGAGAGTAGATTGTTTGGGCTTCACTATGAGCCAATGTGCCATGAACCACACACGCTTGGAATCCTTGGTTCGAAAGAAACAAGTTCCATCTTTTCATGCACACCCTCCACGGCATACACATGCTCCACACGGACACACCCATCACCATATGTATCCTCATGTGTACACTTGTACACATTGTAGACGTAAAGGCCACCTTGCTAAATTTTACTTTGATAGATTACATAATGTAAATTTAGCAAAGAAATTTGTTTGGGTTAGAGAAGGGACTAACCCCCTTGGACCCAAAAGAGCATGGGTACCAAAGACCACCCCTCCTTTATTTGATGTAGGTGTGGGCTCTCACATGACGTGAGAGTAGCGGTACCTTGAAGTGGATGCGTTCCAAGCTTTATGGAAATCAATTGGATGCATCACTTTCAAGGGAAGATTTGGTGGAGATGACCACCATGTTTTGGAGACAAGGAGAGTTGCCTTCTAGGTTTTGGTAACAATTCCTAAACTCCCATTTATTACATGCTTTTCATTCTTATCATTATTAGCATGTTTTGATGTTTTATAGCATGTTTCATTGTCTATGGATTAGTATGTAAATACCATGTTTATTAGATCCTTGACATACATGTATAGTATTTGAGACACACATGCTTATATGAACCTATACTTAGTGTTCTCACTTTTGTTTAAGCTATAATGTACATCATGAATCTAATACATGTGAATTTACATAGTAATCATGTTTTAGTTTTATCATGATGATTTTTATATTTGTTTTTGATGCTTCATATTTGAATATATGTTTAGATGTTAGTTTTCATTAAGACTAGGAATTATACTTGTGCATATAGTGGGCCACAAGTAAATCTATATATGTTTGAGCTTGAATGCTTATTTGAACCCATTAGATGTGCTAGTATAGTCTAGTTTTGATGATTCATACATTTCAAACTTGTATTCTCATTTTTTGACATTGTTTTATGATTGTGTGTTTCACTTCATGTATATGTGTATTATTGCCAAACTTTAAGATATACATGTATACCCCTTGAGTCATTTGCCTTTCATGCAAATCTTTATATGGACTCAATTGTGTTTAGGGATATGTATGTATACTTATTGTGTTGACAATTCATACATATACCTTGAAATGAAATTTGTCTTGATGAAGATTTAGTTTTTCTTAATTTTGTGTTTAATTGTTTAACTTCATGTATATGTCTATCTTGTCCAAACTATTAGATATACATGTTTATCCTTTTTGAGCCACGTGCCTTAATGCATATATTTTGTGGACTCGTTGTGTTTTGGATATGTATGTATGCTTTAGTTTGTATAAGACATACATACACCTTGAAGATTAAATAGTTTAGATGATTTTTATGTTTTCATGTTTTCATGTTTAAGGAATAATTGAGCTTAATGAAAAAATTTCATGATTATGATCTACACATTTTATTTATACACTCATATTATATTTTGCTCATGTTTTGTTTTCATGAGTCATATTTATGCCTAATTGAATTAGAGTGTTGATTATCATGTGGACTTCATGTTTTATGAAAATTATTTTTAATTTTATTCCTTGCTTGAAGGATTTCGTACTAGTTAACAAAAATTTCCATTTTAACTTGTTCGTATTCTTCTTATGGTAGAGTTTTTCCAACAAAGCTTATTTTTCAAATCTATTTTTGAAAACTCCTACCCTTTATGGGAGGTTGGATGGGAGATCATGTTCATGAATGCTTTAAAGTGAAAATCATTTAAAACTTGAACCTTGATTGGGAGGTAGTAATATGATGTATACACTTGAACTTATTGTTATGTCAATTGGTATCATTGAACTCTTTCAATTGGTATCATTTTGATCTTTTTGTATACTCATATGATTATTGTGTATGTATATTTTCAATTGGTATCATCTATTAGTGTTTGGTACTCATTCTATTTCATACACATATACTTGTTTTATTTGTGCTCAAGATATAAATTTTCACAAATCTTGTTTATGCTAGAGCTTGAGCTTCAATTTTGTTTCATTTGATTACTTTTAAATTGGTATCAAGCATACACATTACTTTAGTTTGTATTTCATAAAGGGGGAGAAAATTTGATTTTGTCTTTTAATTGGTATTTGTACTCCCATACTTTATGATTGAAAATTCGAATTTGATATCATATGTTCAAAATGAAAAATATTTACAATTGGTATCAAAATTTTGTTTAGGCATTCAAAATTTATTATGTTTAATTTCAATTGGTATCAAGGTTTTCATGTGTTTTGCTTAAAAATTTGGTATCAATATTTTCCTTATTTGTTTCCTTTTAATTGGTATCAATATGCTATTCTTTGACATATTTTCAATTGATATCTAAATTGCTTGTCACCCCTATTTGGTTTTATTTTTGTTTTAGACAAAAAGGGGGAAAACATTATTTTTTATTGACCCTTTGTTGATTCATTGTTTCGAACAAAAAGGGGGAGAAATTTTTTTTTTGTTTTGATTGTTTACCCCTTTGTTGATGATTGACAAAAAGGGGGAGAAAGATTTGATCATAGTTTTATATATGCATAGTTATGTTTTTGCATATATTAAGTTTAATTTAGTTTATTTTTAATTGGTATCTAGAACATGTTTTGTTTTTTGATAATTGGTATCTAGAGCATGTTTTGTTTTTGAACATTTCATTGGTATCTAGAACCTCTTATTGTTTTGCATAGATATACATTCATGTTTAATATTCATTGCATATTATGTTTATTTGGTTATGCATGAGTTAAGGGGGAGCTTCTTTGAAGCTTAACTTTAATCCATGCATATATAACTCCATGAGTTTTGTCATCATCAAAAAGGGGGAGATTGTTGGCCCAAAGGCCTTCCACCCTAGTTTTGATGATGATTAACTCATGTAGTTATGTTTACTAATAATCTTGTGTTGTTTAAGTTTCAGATCATTAACCAAGATATTAGTTGGTGATTAGCTTCAACAAGGAGTTTAGAAGCTATTTATGGTGATTCCAGGGCTTAAGCTTCAAGATCACACATTGCCTAGCCCAAGGATGGAGTTTTGGAGCAAGTCAACTTGAAGATGAAGATCATCAAGAAGACTTAGGTATCCTAGTTTAGTTTAGTGTGTTTAGATCCATTTGTAAAGTTTAGTATAGTTGATATGCTCAAGTGCACAAACACACACGTTTCATGATTTGGATTTTGGTTTTCATGAATAGTTTAAACAAAATGAGTTTAAATAACTTTTATGTATATTAGATGTGTTCAATATACATACATGCTTCATTTCTTAAACAAACTTATTTTGATATGTCTATTCATGAGTTTTAAGAATATTCAGATTTCCTATTGTGAAAAATCAAGTTTGACAAAATACCGGTTTTGGTTTTTGATAAAATTTGCAAGACTCAAAAATGAATTGATAAGTTGATATATGTCTTGAAATTTTTATCACTTGTTTATGTTTCAATATAAAATGTTAAAACAAGTTTTATGGGATTTTCAGAAAAGATAAAAGATTTTTATAAAATATTTTTCCCAGTTTTTCTGACCCAGGTTTGTGCTGACAGGCCGGTCGGTCGACCCAGACGGTCGACCGCACCATGGACCGGTCGACCCCAAGGGTCGACCGACGTGCACAGACTTGTGTACGTCTGGCAGACACAAACTCGGTCGACCGTACGGGTCGACCGGGTCTGAGAGCAGAGTCTCTGTTTGTTTGGGTCGACCGGGCGGGTCGACCGTGGTTGCCCAACGGTCACATTTCTGACCGTTGGCGGTCGACCCGGCCGGTCGACCGGTAGCCTGTCAGGCTGCCAGCTCAGCCTAACGGCTAGTTTTCTGATGGGCCTATAAAAACCCCAATTCTTTGGGATTTTGGCCAAGGTTTTTAGAGACAAAATTTTCAGACTTTCTCTACTGTTTTAAAAGAGTTTTAAAAAGAGTTTTGTGCCAAAAAGATTTATCTTTGTATTGTTTTGGGTTTTTGGAAAATCAAAGAAAACTAGGTTTTTGGGATATTGTCTTGGTTTTCATTTTCTATCACCTACAAGAGATTTCCCAAGTAGTTTTTCTTTGTTGCTTGTTTCCAAAAACACCTTGTTTTCACACTTGAGCTATCATCTATCCTAATCTATTTAGGATCTTGTTTTTGTGGAAAAGTGAAAAGAAAGAGAGTTTGTTTGAGGTTGTTGAGCCTCCAAGTTGTAAACCCTTTTCTTTATTGGGTGCTCCCTCTTAGGTAGAGGTTGAGGTTTGGTTTGCTCCCTCTTTGGTAGAGGTGGAGATTGGTGTTTGCTCCCTCTTGGTGAGGTGGAGTTGGTTGTTGGTTTGTATCCCTCAAGTGTGAGGTGGATTGGTTGTTGTTGGCTACGGGCCTACCCCTCGGTTGTGAGGTGGTTGTTTGAGAGAGGAGTTTGGTACTCCTAGAGTTGTAACAAATCCTCTTCGGTAGAGGTTCCCTCGGTGGGAGATAGTGGATTGGAAATCCTACACGGTGGTGTAGGCGGGGATGTAGAGCTAGGGGCTCGAACCTTGAAACATATCTTGTCTTAGCGTTTGATCCATTGTCTCTCTAACTCTCTCACTCATTTAATTGTGCAAAGCATCATTCTTATTGCCATATCATTCATATCATATTGCTTGTGTTGCCTTGCATCTTTCATATTGTTGTATATCCTTTATATGCTTGGATTGCTTTTGTGTGTGCCTCACTTGTACTTAATCAACAAGAGCTTCACATAACACCTCAACCCATATCTAGGGGAATCAAGAGGAGTTAGTCCAGAGCCTTTCACGGGGAATTCGGCTACACTTGTTGATTGTACTAAGTGTGATTGCAATATTATTTTAAGCTTCCGCATTTAGAGCATTTAGTTCACTAGATTAGCACTTGCACCTATTCACCCCCCTCTAGGTGTTTTTCAAGTGTTACTGAGTACCTAGCGGTACGGCCTGGTTCAACGCCAGGAAACTGAGGCCGTAGTCCCGGATATGTACGAGACCCACCTAAAGCATGAATAATGTCTCTTCTATTAATTTCAATAACTTAGGATCCTGATTGACACGTGTAGTAGGCGTAGTACGGGATGCGTCTGTTACAGGTGGCAATTGGTGTTCGCTGACATAATAAATGTTAATAAATTGTTTATAGCATATTGTGACTGACTATATCACCTAACTGTGCATATGTATACTATGATAGACATATGACTATAACTATGACCGGATTGTATACCAGACATGTGACATGCTAGGTTAGTCATCTAAACATTAGTTGTTCCCCGTTATCATGACATCAGTTGTTTGTTTACAGTTATTTTACTTGTCTTTTATCTGCACGCTTATTCATGTTATTGTTATTCAGTTGCTTGTTTATCATATTATTTAGTTATCTTATGACTGCAGTTTATCTTGTTATTATTTTGTGCACATTATTTATATGCACGAGTTCTTCTCTTTAAACACACACTCACCAGGTCGCTTTCTGATGACCCTGGATTTACACGTCCAGATATTGGACGCTTTGTTTCTATTGTGCAGGTGTTCATATGAGACTGTACGCTTTGCGAGGAGCTGGACGCTCTCCCTATTTGATTCTGGTATTCTTTCCTTTCTTTATTCCTGCTATTATTTTGATTCATGTACATCGCACTTGGCTTCTATTCTATTCCTTATTTCATTTGAGATCATGTGTAGCCTTTATATGTACTATTGTAGTAATCGCTGATTATTAGGGTTCAGATTTATAACTTGTTCAGGTTACTTTAGGCTTAGCGTGTATACGTGAGGTATATTCCTTACGTATATACGTCGCCGGCTCTCATCGCGACTCCGTTTCCGCGTATTTTGGGAAGCGGGGCGTGACAAACTTGCTAACTTTTACTTGATAATCCACATGAATCTAATAGCCTCTACTTGGCCTTGCTCTTGCAAGAGCTATTGATGGCTCATGATGATGGATTCTAACACCTTAACATCCTAACTCTCTAACAAGCTAACATTACTTTACTCCATACTTACTCTTTTTTAGTTTTGATGGTTTAAGTGTAGCTTGTAGTTCTTGTGTTGAGTTTGGATGTGAAAGTTATCAGATGAGACATGCTTTGAAATGCTCTTGAACTAAGGACTAGTGATTGTCAATGATACATGTGAGGCAACTATCACTAAGA
This sequence comes from Agave tequilana, assembly GCA_038442645.1. Lineage (NCBI taxonomy): Eukaryota > Viridiplantae > Streptophyta > Magnoliopsida > Asparagales > Asparagaceae > Agave > Agave tequilana. Next base: position 100,191 of record JAVJIF010002400.1, read on the forward strand.
GGTTAGCATGGTTAGTGGAGCCATTGGTAGTTAGTAGCCATGGATTTCATTTCTTTTTCACCTTGTATTAGAAATACTATCAAAAACCAAAAATATATTCTTTTCTATGTTTCCCACTTCTTTGTGTTTCACCGTACCTCTTTTTTCATTCTTTATTTTCTTTTCTTTTCATTCTTCAAACATTGAAGAACTTTTAATATACACGTGAACATCTTATGTAAGCTTCTTGTTGGCCCAAAAGGTTACACTCTCCATTTGTTTAAGTTTTGATGATAACAAAACACATAGAAGTTATTTGGTACTAATAAGTTGTTTAGAATGAGTTTCAGGTTTGTACTAGTCATGATGGTCTTATTAAGAATATTGCAAAGATAATGGCGCTAAAAGGCAAATGACGCAAGATGACGTTTTCATAGGAGAGAAGGCTCTAGCTCGGCAACGCGGTTCAGAGACACCTTCCTATAAAGTTTTTATATTTTTAGTTTGTTAAAGAATAGTATATACGTTTGAAGCTCAAATACGCACACATAAATTCAATACGTTTGGTTTTTGATTTAATCGGTTTTGGATTTCAAGTACATATATCGGGTTTTGGATTTGAACCAGTTTTAGTTCTGCTGATCTGCTTGACACTCTTTTATAGTTGTTATCATAACTTTTTATTCTTATATTCAAATAACATGATTTAACTTGAATTTAAAAGATAACTTACAGATCTAAATTTCTTATTCAATAATCATTTTCAGATTCAAATTTTAAAGATGTCAAATATTTGGTTGAACTCTGTTCTTATTCTGAAAATAGCTTACAGTTTCTGTTTTGATACCTGTCAGTGTTTTATTGATAACTTTTTAATAAAAAATGATTTTGAGTTGATTTCAGTTGCATTAAAAGGAAGACGTAAGGATTTACAAATTATTCCTATATGCCTAATTCTGAATTCAGACGTTTGCAGCCTTAAAAATGTGCTCAAAGTTGACCAATCTGCCAGATTGGCAGTAATGGCTAATTTTCTGGAGGCTGATTTTTAACATGTTTTCAAAATGTGTTTAAGTTTAAATAAAACGTGGTTAGCTGTATTAGAGGGTCAATTTCTTCCTCTTATATTCAGATAAAACTTTTCTATGTTTACTCTTCCTAAATCCTATATAAAGGGGTCATTAGGGTAGAGGTTTTCACAATAACAAATTCAAAGATCAAAAGTTTTGAGTTTTCTTGAGAAAGAACTTTGTTTAAGTTTTGGGCTATTATTTTCAAAAGTTTTCTGAAAGTTTTTAGTTCTTAAAATCTCTCTTCTATTTTTATATCACTTACAAAACCTTGAGCTTCAATCTTATATATTATTCTCTAGGGTTTTTGTAAAGAAAGTTTTCAAGAGAGAGTTTGTGGTCTTTTGATCATCCAGTGATTCTTGTATTTGTGGCTCCACTACCTCTGGACTAGAGGAGTGTGATTGAGGAGTTGGGTACTCCGGTGTGGTTGTAACTCTTTGTGAAAGTTATAGTGGTTGGAAAATCCTTCTGGGTGAAGGCGGGGACGTAGAGCTGGGTGCTCGAACCTCGAAACAAATCTCTGTGTTTGCGATTGGTTTACTTGCTTTATTTACTTACTTTATATTCATTACTATATTTACTTGCTTCATATTCATTACTATATTGTCGATCAATACTCACACAACAAGATTGCATTGCGCACCTCAAACTCTTATCTAGAGGAATCACGAGGAAGGAGTTCAGAGCCCTTCACGGGGTATTCGGCTGCTAGTCTTGTTTCGGGTGATCGTTGTATCATATCATTTTATATTTGTGCATTGATTAGCATTATCACCTATTCACCCCCCCTCTAGGTGATTTTAATTGGTATCAGAGCCTACGCTCCTGATATTAGGTTTAACCACCTAGGAGTGAGATCTTGGCTAGCTAATCTAAGATTTGTATTTGCATACTCATTGTTTATACACACTTATGGATCCCCTTGCCCCTCCCATGATTAATGTTTGTGACTTTGAAATATGGAAGATTAGAATGAGTATTTATTTAAAATCCCTAGGTTGTTATGTTTACCTTGCTGCTACCAAGGAATCTTTTATTAGTAATAGCAAGTATAAAATGGCTAATGCTCAAGCCCTAAGGGCTATTAGAAACTCACTAAGTAAAGAATATTTATCTATGACTTCTCATTGTGATTCCGCCTTTGCAGTGTGGAACATATTGACCTCTCCCGAGCTTCAATTACAAATCAATATGGAGGAAAAATCTAGTGGAGAAGAATCCGACCAACGTTGCTTCATGGTCCAAGGGAATGACTCCCTTGAGGTATATTCGGAAACTCAACTAGATAATAGTGTTAGTTCTTCTTGTGATGATTATATAGATGCACATGCTTTATATGAAGAACCATCTATAGTTAGTGAAAAATTGCAATCAAAATATAAGGTTTTGAAAAATAAAAATTCTAAATTAAAAGAAGAAAATAAAAACTTACTTTCTAAGGTTGATTTGATTTTGCAAGAAAAGGATGAGATTTCAAATGAAAGGGACTCATTGAAATCCCAACTTGATCTTGTCATAAATGAAAATAAGATTTTAAAAAGTAAAAATAATTGTGATGGTGTTTTGAAGAAAAATGAGGTTTTATCTTCAAAATTAGATTTTATTTTAAAAGATAACCATTCTTTGAAAAATGAAATAGATTTTATTTTAAAAGAATTAGATTTAGTTTTAAATAAAAATAAATCTTTGAAAAATGAATTGTCTTCACATGTTTGTCATGCTAGTGTAGCTTCACCTAGCACACCTATTGCATGCTCCACTTTATCTTCTAGTATTGAAAATGATATAAATTTGATAAAGAAGAATAAGGATTGTTTGGGCTCCACTTTGAGCCAATGTGCCAAGAACCATGCACGTTTGGAATCTTTGTTTCGAAAGAAATAAGTTCCATCTATGCATGCACACCCTCCACGGCATACACATGCTTCGCACGTTCATGCACACAACACGATGTATACTCATGTGTACACTTGTACACATTATGGACGTAAGGGCCACCTTGCTAAATTTTGCTATGATAAGATACATGATGAAAATTTAGCAACTAAATTTGTTTGGGTTAGGAAAGGTACTAACCCCCATGGACCCAAAAGAGTATGGGTACCAAAGACCACCCCTATTGTATTTGATGTAGGTGTGGGCTCTCGCATGACGTGAGAGCGATGGTGCCTTGAGGTGGATGCATTCTGAGCTTTATGAGGACAATTTGGATGCATCACTTTCAAGGAAGTTTTGGTGGGAGGACCACCTTGGTTTGGATAACTAGAGAGGTGCCTTCATCGATTTTGGTATCGATCTCTAACTCCCGTTTATATTTACATGCTTTCCACATTATTGAGTTTTAGCATGTTTTGATTAGTATGTTAAATGCCATGATTATTAGATCATTGACATGCGTGTATAGCATTTGAGATCACCCATGTTTATATGGACCCATATGTTGTGTTCTCACCATTGTTTAGCTATTATGTATATCATAGTTCTAATAGCATGTGAATTTACATAATGATCTTATTTATGTTTATCATGTTGATTTATATCTCGTTTTATACTTCATGATTTGATTACATGTTTGGATGTTAGTTTTCATTAAAACTTGATATTTACTTGTACGTCTAGTGAGCCACAAATAGACTTCTATATGTTGTGCTTAAATGCTCATTTGTGCTTGTCAAATGTACTAGTATAGCCTAATTTTGATGATTCATGCATTCTAACTCATATTCTCTATTTTTGTAAATGTTTAGCTTCATGTATATGTTACTTTTGTCTAAACTAATAGATATACATGTGCATCCTTGAGCCACTTGCCTTCATGCAATATACTTTTGTGGACTCGTTTATATTTTGGATATGTATGTATACTCTAGTTTATACAAAATATACATGTGTCTTAAAGTTTGTTTTGTTTTAATGAAAATTAAATTTTTAAGTGTTTCATGTTTGTAAAGGAATTTCATATGAGTTTCAATGCCTATTTCCATGATTATGTTTTTCACATGACTCTTTTACACTCTATGTTTGTGTTTACTCGTGATTTTATTTCATGAGCATATATGTGCTTTGTGCTTTATAGACTTTGAGTGTCAATTATTATGTGATTTTCATGTTTTCATGGGATGTATGATTTGGTTTCATATTTTGAAGGATTTCTTACTAGTTTTTAAAATATCTTTAAACTAGTTTCTATTCTTCAAATGGTAGAGTTTTCAAACTATGCCTATTTACTTTCAAATCATAATTTTTGAAAACCCCTACCTTTTAAGGGTGGTTAGATGGGCGACCATGCCTTGTATACCCTTCTTGAATATCTTTTAAACTTGTGCATGATAAGGGTGGTAAGTTTGAGTTATACACTTGATCCTCATTATATTTCATTGATATCAAAATTGATATTTCATATATCTGTATACTCATATGTATTTTCTATATATGCCTCATATTTCAATGGTATATCCATACATAAATTTTGATTGTGCTTGTTTCACATGTCTTTACATTTTTTTTAAAAAAGCACAAATTATGTTTGCTAAGCTTGATTTAGTTCATCATTTTTAATTAGTATCTATTACAAGCTTATGCATTGTTTTTTTTAGTATTTCATAAAGGGGGAGAAAATTCTTGTTTTTAAATTGGTTTTATGTAAAATTGGTATTGGTTGTATTTTCAATTTGTATCAGTTTTCATTTTAAATTGGTATCTTACTCCCACCATTTATGATGTAAATACTTTGGTTTGATATATGCTAACATTTTCAATATTAGTATCAATGATCTTAAATTGGTATTATTCTCTATCTCGTATCCTTATTGCAAAATAATTTTAGTGTTTATCTAAAAATTTTGTTTTTACCTTTAATTGGTATCAATATTTTTCAATTTGTATCAATATGTTTATCAAAAATTTTAAATTGGTATTTAAAAAAAAACTTAAGTTTTGATCTTTAAGATTTGATGATATGACAATTGATTGTTTTTTCTCCTTAGCCCTTTGTTGATGAATTGACAAATATGGGAAGAAATATTTGAATTTATGTATGCATATATGCATGTTTATATCTTGTTTATGCATATATTGTTTATTGGTTATTTTCTAACCCTTTTTTTGATGTATGACAAAAAGGGGAGAAGTATTTGTGGTTTCATGTTTTGGTTTCATGTGTTGTACATGTTTAACTCATATATGTTTTTTATATATTTTATACTTGTTTAAATAGAGCATTATTTGAGGGAGAGTTTTACCTCTCTTTTATATCTTGTAATATAGCCTATATGTTTTGTCATCATCAAAAAGGGGAGATTGTTGGCCTAAAAGGTTACACTCTCCATTTGTTTAAGTTTTGATGATAACAAAACACATAGAAGTTATTTAGTACTAATAAGTTGTTTAGAATGAGTTTCAGGTTTGTACTAGTCATGATGGTCTTATTAAGCATATTGCAAAGATAATGGCGCTAAAAGGCAAATGACGCAAGAGGACGTTTTCATAGGAGAGAAGGCTCTAGCTCGGCAACGTGGTTCAGAGACACCTTCCTATAAAGTTTTTATATTTTTAGTTTGTTAAAGAATAGTATATACGTTTGAAGCTCAAATACGCACACATAAATTCAGTACGTTTGGTTTTTGATTTAATCGGTTTTGGATTTTAAGTACATATATCGGGTTTTGGATTTGAACCAGTTTTAGTTCTGCTGATCTGCTTGACACCATTTTATAGTTGTTATCATAACTTTTTATTCTTATATTCAAATAATATGATTTAACTTGAATTTCAAAGATAACTTTCAGATCTAAATTTCTTATTCAATAATCATTTTCAGATTCAAATCTTAAAGATGTCAAATATTTAGTTGAACTCTGTTCTTGTTCTGAAAATAGCTTACAGTTTCTGTTTTGATACCTGTCAGTATTTTATTGATAACATTTTAATAAAAAATGATTTTGAGTTGATTTCAGTTGCATTATAAATAAGACTTAAGGATATACAAATTATTCCTATATGCCTAATTCTGAATTCAGACGTTTGCAGCCTTAAAAATGTGCTCAAAGTTGACCAATCTGCCAGATTGACAGTAATGGCTAATTTCTGGAGGCTGATTTTTAACATGTTTTCAAAATGTGTTTAAGTTTAAATAAAATGTGGTTAGCTGTATTAGAGGGTCAATTTCTTCCTCTTATATTCAGGTAAAACTTTTCTATGTTTACTCTTCCTAAATCCTATATAAAGGGGTCATTTGGGTAGAGGTTTTCACAACAATAAATTCAAAGATCAAGAGTTTTGAGTTTTCTTGAGAAAGAGCTTTGTTTAAGTTTTGGGCTATTATTTTCAAAAGTTTTCTAAAAGTTTTTGGTTCTTAAAATCTCTCTTCTATTTTTATATCACTTACATAACCTTGAGCTTCAATCTTATATATTATTCTCTAGGATTTTGTAAAGAAAGTTTTCAAGAGAGAGTTTGTGGTCTTTTGATCATCCAGTGATTCTTGTATTTGTGGCTCCACTACCTCTGGACTAGAGGAGTGTGATTGAGGAGTTGGGTACTCCGGTGTGGTTGTAACTCTTTGTGAAAGTTATAGTGGTTGGAAAATCCTTTTGGGTGAAGGCGGGGACGTAGAGCTGGGTGCTCGAACCTCGAAACAAATCTCAGTGTTTGCGATTGTTTACTTGCTTCATTTACTTGCTTTATATTCATTGCTATATTTACTTACTTCATATTCACTGCTATATTGTAGATCAATACTCACACAACAAGATTGCATTGCGCACCTCAAACTCTTATCTAGAGGAATCACGAGGAAGGAGGTCAGAGCCTTTCACGGGGTATTCGGCTTCTAGTCTTGTTTCGGGTGATCGTTGTATCATATCATTTTATATTTGTGCATTGATTAGCATTATCACCTATTCACCCTCCCTCTAGGTGATTTCACTTCTATCGCCTCTCGTCCTTGTGGATTCGACTCGTTTTAGCCTCTATGCTATAACGGAAGTATCGAGGAATCCAAAGCGTACACACTTTAAATATTGATTTCAAAACATACATTTTTCGTGCGTGATTTTTCCCCGACAAATTTTGACGCCTTTGCTGGGGATGGAAACGGTTTGATTTCACATTTTTGTTAACATTTCTTCTTTGTTTTTGGTGTGCAGGTCAAATTTTTTACCATTGCAGAAGTCCACATTGCTTTTGTGTGGTTGGGTAAATTCTTGTATATTCTTATACTCTGCTGCGAATTTTTATTTATTACCTGTGCACTGTAATAATTAAGAGCTAAAATATAGAAATTGGATGCTTTAAAATGGTTTAGACATTTGCATCTAGACACGTGTCAATTTTCATTCCAATATACTATATTTTGTTCTTGTGTTGTTGTGATCTTGACGGAGGTGTACATATTGCATAGAATACAGTTGGGACAAACACATGGATTATTTACTCTCTTTGTGTGTTCATTCTTATCTATATTGGACACTTGCAAAAATTGAACTTAATGGGAAAACCCAATACAACATAAGGTGGGAAAGTCATTACCCTCCCTTAGCCCAAAAATCACCTCCCCACTCACACAACCCAAGTCTTAATAAAACTTGCTAGACGTTGGCCCTTAGGGACATCTCGGATTCATTTAGGAGATTGACCTAAGGGAAAAGTTATTAGAGTTTGACTTTTGTCAGTTCGGTGTCTAAGGTTGGGGATTGAAAGGCGAAACTTCGAAGAGCAGTGGTTTGACATAATTAGGCTCGTTGCTCCGATACGGATACCTCCTACTGATCTTGAAAAACACCTAGAGGGGGGTGAATAGGTGTAAGTGCTAATCTAGAACTAAATGCAATACTATGTGCGCTAAATGCGGAAGCTAATGCAAATCTTGCAACACACTTAGTACAATCAACAAGTGTAGCCGAATTCCCCGTGAAGGGCTCTGGACTAACTCCTCTTGATTCCCCTTGAATGGGTTGAGGTGCTATGTGAAGCTCTTGTTGATTAGGTACAAGTGAGGCACACACAAACAACCAAGCATATAAGAATGAATAGCAATATGAAATAATGCAAGGCAACACAAGCAAATTGATATGATGATATGAATGATGCTTTGCACAATTATAAGAGAGAGAGTTAGAGAGACAATGGATCAAAACGCAAACACCAAGATTTGTTTCGAGGTTCGAGCACCTTGCTCTACATCCCCGCCTACACCACCGTGTTGGATTTCCAATCCACTATCCCCCACCGAGGGAACCTCTACCGAAGAGGATTTGTTGCAACACTAGGAGTACCAAACTCCTCTCTCAAACAACCACCTCACAACCGAAGGGTAGGCCCGTAGCCAATACAACAACCAACACCTCTACCGAAGAGGGTTTACAACCAAACTCCACCTCTCACTAGAGGGAGCAAACCAATCACCCGATCACCTCTACCTAAGAGGGATACAACAAGAATAAGGGTGTTTATAACAAGTGGTTCCAAAAACCACAAACTCAATCTCTCTTTCTTTTTCTCTTTTCCACAAAACAAGATCCTAATAGATTAGGATAGGTGATAGCACAAGTGTGAAAACAAGGTGTTTGGAAAACAAGCAACAAAGAAAACACTTGAGAAAATTCTTGCAAAAGATATAGAATGAAAACCAAGACAAATCTCCCAAAATATTCTTTTCTTTGATTTTTCCAAAAACCTAAAAACAAATAAGATGAATTCTTTTTGGCTCAAAACTCTTTTAAAAACTCTTTTAAAACAATAGAGAAAGTCTGGAATTTTGTCTCTAAAAACCTTGGCCAAAACCCAAAGAGATGGGGTTTTTATAGGCCCATCAGAAAACTAGCCGTTAGAGCTGAGCTGGCAGCTCTGACAGGCAACGGTCGACCGGCCCGGTCGACCGCCAACGGTCGGAAATATGACCGTTGGGCAACCACGGTCGACCGGCCCGGTCGACCCAAACAAACAGAGAGCACTGCTCTCAATCCGGTCGACCGTCTGGGTCGACCGTCCCAAAGCTGCCAAACGTGCACAGATTTGTGCACGTCGGTCGACCGTCCCGGTCGACCGACTTCACCCAAGTCGACTAGGTCAGGTTGACTAGTCGACTGGTTGAAGCCTGGAACAGAAATCTGGGTCAGAAAAACATGTTAAAATATTTTTGAAAAATCTTTTATCTTTTCTGAAAATTCCATAAAACTTGTTTTATCATTTTACATTGAAACATAAACATGTGATAAAAATTTCAAGACAATATATCAACATATCAATTCATTTTTGTGTCTTGCCAATTTTATCAAAAACCAAAATTTGTATTTTTCCAAACTTGATTTTTCAACACATGAATAGCAATATCAAAATAAGTTTGTCTAGCAAGTTTAAAGCATGAATGTATATCTAGAACATATCTAATATACATAGGAATAAAGTAAACTTGTTTTGATCTACTATCCATGAAAACCAAAATCCAAATCATGAAACGTGTGTGTTATGTGCACTTGAGCATATCAACTATACTAAGCTTTACAAATGGATCTAAACACACTATCTAAACTATGGATACCTAAGTCTTCTTGATGATCTTCATCTTCAAGTTGACTTGCTCCAAAACTCCATCCATGGGCTAGGCAATGTGTGATCTTGAAGCTTAAGCCCTGGAATCACTTGTGAAGCTTCCAAACACCTTGTTGAAGCTAATCACCAACTAATATCTTGTTAATAGATCTGAAACTTAAACAACACAAGATAATTAGTAAACATAACTACATGAGTTAATCATCATCAAAACTAGGGTGGAAGGCCTTTGGGCCAACAATCTCCCCCTTTTTGATGATGACAAAACTCATGGAGTTATATATGCATGGATTAAAGTTAAGCTTCAAAGAAGCTCCCCCTTAACTCATGCATAGACAAATAAACATAAATATGCAATGAATATTAAGCATGAATGCATAAATATGCATAAACAATAAAGGTTCAAGATACCAATGAAATGTTCAAAAACAAAACATGCCTCTAGATACCAATTAACATACATTAAACTATATTATACTTAATATATGCAAAAACATAAATATGCATATATCAAACATGAACAAATCATGCATATTAAAAACATCTTCTCTATTAGAGATTTGATCAGTTTGATATAATGCATGTTAAACTCACAAATAATTCTCCCCTTTTTGTCAATCATCAACAAAGGGGTAAACAATCAAAACAATATAATGAGGGATAAAAATCTTTCTCCCCCTTTTTGTCAATCAAAACAATAATAAAAAAAAAAACAATGTTCTCCCCCTTTTTGTCTAAAACAAAAACAAAGTCAATAAGGGGTGACTACGAACATGATATCAATGATAACAAAAACAAAGATTTTACATAGAAACATTGATACAATTGTAAGAATTATTCATTTTAAACATATGATACCAAATTCGAATTTTCAATCATAGAGTATGGGAGTACAAATACCAATTGAAAGACAAAATCAAATTTTCTCCCCCTTTATGAAATACAAACTAAAATAATGCATAGTCTTGATATCAATTTAAAAGTAATCAATTTAAACAAAATTGAAACTCAAGCACTAGCATAAAAACATAAACATATATATGTATGGAAAATAGATACCAATAGAAATTGACATTCTTGGAATTGAAAGCATGCATATATACAAAACATATATGAGTATACAAGAAGATCAAAATGATACCAATTGAAAGAGTTCAATGATACCAATTGACATAACAATAAGTTCAAGTGTATACATCATATTACTATACCTCCCAATCAAGGTTCAAGTTTTAAATGATTTTCATTTTAAAGCATTCATGAACATGATCTTCCATCCATCCTCCCATAAAGGGTAGGGGTTTTCAAAAATAGATTTGAAAAATAAGCTTTGTTTGAAATACTCTACCAAAGTGAAGAATACGAACTAGTTAAAATGAAAATTTTTGTTAACTAGTACGAAATCCTTCAAGCAAGGAATAAACTAAAAATAATTTTCATAAAAACATGAAATCCACAAGATAATTAACACTCTAATTCAATTAGGCATAAATATGACTCATGAAAATAAAACATGAGCAAGCAATAAATGTGAGTGTACAAATAAAGTGTGAATATCATAATCATGAAAATATTTTCATTAAGCTCAATTATTCCTTAAACATGAAAACATGAAAACATCTAAACTATTTAATCTTCAAGGTGTATGTATGTCTTATACAAACTAAAGCATACATACATATCCAAACACAACGAGTCCACAAAAATATATGCATTAAGACACGTGGCTCAAAAGGATAAACATGTATATCTAATAGTTTGGACAAGATAGACATGAAGTTAAACAATTAAACACAAAGTCAAGAAAAACTAAATCTTCACCAAAACAAATTTCATTTCAAGGTATATGTATGAATTGTCAAACATGAAGTATACATACATATCCCTAAACACAATTGAGTCCATATATAGATTTGCATGAAGGGCAACTGACTCAAAGGGTATACATGTATATCTTAAAGTTTGGCAATACAAGCATATACATGAAGTGAAACACACAATCATAAAACAAATCCAAAATTGAGAATACAAGTTAAAATGTGTGAATCATCAAAACTAGATTATACTAGCACATCTAATGGGAACAAATAAGCAATCAAGCCCAACATATATAGATTTATTTGTAGCCCACTATATGCACAAGTATAAGTCCTAGTCTTAGTGAAAACTAACATCTAAACATGTAATCAACACATGAAGCATCGAAACAAGTATAAAAACCATCATGATAAAACTAAAACATGATTACTATGTAAATTCACATGTATTAGATTCATGATGTACATTATAGCTTAAACAAAAGTGAGAACACTAAGTATGATTCAAATAAGCATGTGTGTCTCAAATACTATACATGTATGTCAAGGATCTAATAAACATGGAATGAACATACTAATCCATAGACATCAAAAACATGCTATAAACAATGAATATTAAAAGCATGAAAACAATAAATAGGAGTAAAGGATAGTTACCAAAACCGAAGAAACAACTTTCCTTGTCTCCAAAACGTGGTGGTCTTCTCCACCAAATCTTCCCTTGAAAGTGATGCATCCAATTGATTTCCTTTAAGTCCGGAACGCATCCACTCCAAGGTACGGCTACTCTCACGTCATGTGAGAGCCCACACCTACATTAAACAAAGGAGGGGTGGTCTTTGGTACCCATACTCTTTTGGGTCCATGGGGGTTAGTACATTCTCTAACCCAAACAAAGTTCTTTGCTAAATTAGGAGTATGTAATCTATCATAGCAAAATTTAGCAAGGTGGCCCTTACGTCCACAATGTGTACATGTGTACACATGAGCATACATATGGTGATGGGTGTGTCCGTGAGGAGCATGTGTATGCCGTGGAGGGTGTGCATGCATAAAAGTTGGAACTTGTTTCTTTCGAACCAAGGATTCCAAGCGTGTGTGATTCATGGCACATTGGCTCATAGTGGAGCCCAAACAATCTACTCTCTTCTTTAACAAACAAATATCATCATTAATTCTAGAAGAAGAGGTACATGCACTAGGTAGACTAGATGAAGAGGCTACACTAGCATGACAAACATGTGTATCAATCTTATTTTGCAAAACAATGTTTTTCTTTAAACATACATCTAAATCATTTGAAATAGAAATAATTTTGTTTTTCAAAGCAACATTCTCTTTTAAAACAAAATCAATTTTTGAAGACAAATTTTCATTTTTCTTCAAAATATCATGGCAATCATTTTAGATTTTAAAAATTCATTTTCTTTAAGTGCAAGTTCAAGTTGAGATTTCAATGAATCCCTTTCATTAGAGATCTCATCCTTCTCTTGCAAAATAATGTCAAGTCTAGCAATCAAATTTTTATTTTCATTGTTAATGCCTAGACTTTTCTTTTTCAAAACTTTATAGTTTTCTATTAATTTTTCACAAACTAAGGATAGTTCTTCATTCAAAGCATGGGGATCAACATAATCATTTGAAGAACTAGCACAATCATCACTATCTAAGTGGGTTTCCGAGTGTACCTCAAGGGAGTCATTCCCTTGGACCATTAAGCATTGAGAATCGGATTCTCCACTAGATTCCTCCTCTTGGATTTGTACTTGAAGCTCGGAGGTGGTGGTTGTTGTCAATTTGTTCCATACTGCAAAGGCGGAATCAATGTTAGAAACACACATAAGATAATCTTTAGGTAATGTGCTTCTAATGGCCTCAAGAGCTTGTGCATTGGCCCCTATATGATTGCGATCTCCAAGATAGCATTTCTTGGTGGCCGCAAGAAAGACATGCAAACCTAGGGTCTTAAGGTACATGGACATCCTATACTTCCAAACAACAATGTTAGAAGGATCAAAGCTAGGTGGGGTCATGAAGTCCATGGTAAACTATATGAGTGTGTAAACACGCAAATGCAAACAATAGACTAGCAATCAAATGGATCTCACTCCTAGGATGTTAAGCCTAATATCAGGAGCACTAGCTCTGATACCAATTGAAAAACACCTAGAGGGGGGGTGAATAGGTGTAAGTGCTAATCTAGAACTAAATGCAATACTATGTGCGCTAAATGCGGAAGCTAATGCAAATCTTGCAACACACTTAGTACAATCAACAAGTGTAGCCGAATTCCCCGTGAAGGGCTTTGGACTAACTCCTCTTGATTCCCCTTGAATGGGTTGAGGTGCTATGTGAAACTCTTGTTGATTAGGTACAAGTGAGGCACACACAAACAACCAAGCATATAAGAATGAATAGCAATATGAAATAATGCAAGGCAACACAAGCAAATAGATATGATGATATGAATGATGCTTTGCACAATTATAAGAGAGAGAGTTAGAGAGACAATGGATCAAAACGCAAACACCAAGATTTGTTTCGAGGTTCGAGCACTTTGCTCTACATCCCCGCCTACACCACCGTGTAGGATTTCCAATCCACTATCTCCCACCGAGGGAACTTCTACCGAAGAGGATTTGTTACAACACTAGGAGTACCAAACTCCTCTCTCAAACAACCACCTCACAACCGAAGGGTAGGCCCGTAGCCAATACAACAACCAACACCTCTACCGAAGAGGGTTTACAACCAAACTCCACCTCTCACTAGAGGGAGCAAACTAATCACCCGATCACCTCTACCTAAGAGGGATACAACAAGAATAAGGTGTTTACAACAAGTGGTTCCAAAAACCACAAACTCAATCTCTCTTTCTTTTCTCTTTTCCACAAAACAAGATCCTAATAGATTAGGATAGGTGATAGCTCAAGTGTGGAAACAAGGTGTTTGGAAAACAAGCAAAAAAGAAAAACACTTGGAAAATTCTTGCAAAAGATATAGAATGAAAACCAAGACAAATCTCCCAAAATATTCTTTTCTTTGATTTTTCCAAAAACCTAAAAACAAATAAGATGAATTCTTTTTGGCTCAAAACTCTTATAAAACAATAGAGAAAGTCTGAAAATTTTGTCTCTAAAAACCTTGGCCAAAAACCCAAAGAGATGGGGTTTTTATAGGCCCATCAGAAAACTAGCCGTTAGAGCTGAGCTGGCAGCTCTGACAGGCAACGGTCGACCGGCCCGGTCGACCGCCAACGGTCGAAAATATGACCGTTGGGCAACCACGGTCGACCGGCCCGGTCGACCCAAACAAACAGAGAGCACTGCTCTCAATCCGGTCGACCGTCCGGGTCGACCGTCCCAAAGCTGCCAAACGTGCACAGATTTGTGCACGTCGGTCGACCGTCCCGGTCGACCGACTTCACCCAAGTCGACTAGGTCAGGTTGACTAGTCGACTGGTTGAAGCCTGGAACAGAAATCTGGGTCAGAAAAATATGTTAAAATATTTTTGAAAAATCTTTTATCTTTTCTGAAAATTCCATAAAACTTGTTTTATCATTTTACATTGAAATATAAACATGTGATAAAAATTTCAAGACAATATATCAACATATCAATTCATTTTTGTGTCTTGCCAATTTTATCAAAAACCAAAACTTGTATTTTTTTCAAACTTGATTTTTCAACACATGAATAGCAATATCAAAATAAGTTTGTCTAGCAAGTTTAAAGCATGAATGTATATCTAGAACATATCTAATATACATAGGAATAAAGTAAACTTGTTTTGATCTACTATCCATGAAAACCAAAATCCAAATCATGAAACGTGTGTGTTATGTGCACTTGAGCATATCAATTATACTAAGCTTTACAAATGGATCTAAACACACTATCTAAACTATGGATACCTAAGTCTTCTTGATGATCTTCATCTTCAAGTTGACTTGCTCCAAAACTCCATCCATGGGCTAGGCAATGTGTGATCTTGAAGCTTAAGCCCTGGAATCACTTGTGAAGCTTCCAAACACCTTGTTGAAGCTAATCACCAACTAATATCTTGTTAATAGATCTGAAACTTAAACAACACAAGATAGTTAGTAAACATAACTACATGAGTTAATCATCATCAAAACTAGGGTGGAAGGCCTTTGGGCCAACAGATCTTGCCCCTACCTGACCGATTAACTTGTGGTCAGATTCTGACAATGTACCCCCTGTGGACAGTCTAACCAGTTAGGAGTCGTCTAGGTCTAAGTCAACCCTAGCATAGACTTATTTTCTTTTCTTTTTAATCTTTGTTTGTTTGTTTATTTGTTTGTTTGTTTTCTTTTTTGTATATTGTGAAATGGATTTTAACAATAATAATTCTTTCAATCATAATATGAATTCATATTTCAGCCCGACCTCATTTGACTCAGATAACTCCAACCCGGCTATATACAATATGAACCAACCATACATGCCAAGTTGGGATTATCCGACTCAATATGACCCATATTCCCAATCCTATGGCTATAATTTTCAAAATAATTTTCACTCTTTACAGAGTTCATGGGGATCACCTCCCCCAAGTTAAATTTTCAACCACCTTATCCACAATTTCATTTCCCAATTTGGATTCATACCCTCCTTTTCCTGTCCCACCAACTGAAGAAAAATCTAATTTGAAAGAGTATGAAAGCCATGCTTGAGTCCCACCAATAAATTCAAAATTTGCTCAATTCACAATCCTTCCCAAATCAAACTCCATATACTCCTTTTTTAAAACATCCAATCGAAGAAGAATCTGAGTTAGAAAAGCGTTTGGAAGTCTTTTGTGAAAAAGTGCAACGATTTCAAAATATGTTGGACTCATCATCTCAACCAAATTTTCAAGAGTCCTACTCATCTTTTCCAGTCTCATCGATTCAAAATGAACAACCATCAATAGTGGACTTGAGTATGAAACCCTTGCGTGAGTCCGAGCAGCAATCACAAAATCCGATGGACTCACAATTTCACCACAATTTTCAAAATCAACTTCCATACTCACCTTTTCAAAAAGAACCAATTGCAAAGAGTATGGAAGATATGATTCAGATTCAAAATTCTGTTACCCGGCCTAGCAGAAGGTTAGACTCAATAATGAGCGATTTGATCAATGAGAGCGAGAAAAGCCTTTTTGTCAACCTTTGACCAATCCTTATATCCCTACTCTACCGATTGGACATAAGAATCATGCTATTTTAGAAACCAAGATTCAATTTCAGGAAACCCATTGAAACTTGACCAAACTCTAAGGTTTGAAAATCACATTGACATTTTGGCATGTTTCCTTTTCTCGAAATTGAACTTGAGCTTGAAAGTGATTCTGAACCTCAAGTTGGTAATTCTACTTCACTTTTTGATTCAATAATGACTCGATATTTTTACCAGATTTTTTCTCTATTCTAGAGTCAACATTGAATCATGTACTAGTACACTGTGAAATTTAATCACCAATATCTTATGATCACACTTCATTGATGGGGAAGTGTGTGAACATCAATTCTTTGGTCTGGACCCCATTTTTGAACAAATTTCGACTCTCCCTTTTGAATCTCGACTTGATCTGAGTCAAATTCCCGAGTCGGTATCGATTTTTATTCCTGTTCCATTTGAGTCCAAATCAATCATCTCCCAAAATCACACTTCATTGATGGACAAGGATGTTGAAGAAAATAACTCAGTAATTATTTTTAAAAATTAGAAATTGGATGGGGGTAAATTTTTCAATAAGATCATACAGTTCTCCAACATTTTACTGTTGGCCCGAAGGCCATTAGCCCTAAGTTTTGATGATTACAAACATATGTAGTTAGGTATTAACAAAGTTGTTTAAATAAAGTTTCAGGTAAAAACATAGGTTGATTGACAGCTCCTACACAAGACTCACATTTGGAAGCCGCGAGGTTTTAGATCCAAGAGCCTAGCACACTAGAAGAGCTCAAGGATCAATCAAACAAGTTGAAAAGACTATACAAGATTTGTATCTTTGTTTTTTTTTTTAGTTAAGATTTATAGTCTATTTATCAAAACTGAGATGATAGAGGTTGATAACATTGGGATTGCCACACACACACATTTGATATTGCTTCATGCTTTCAAACAAAACTTTATTACAAAATTTCTTATCAAGTTTCAGAAAAACGAAGTTTGGAAAATTCAGTTTTTGGAAAAACACGTTTTTGGAAAAACGGTTTTTAAGTTTAGAAAAAAGAATTTTTATCAAAATATAGTTCAAATTGTTTTGATGTTGATCTATGATCATACTATGATCTTTCTTAGCCCTAAAACTCTATTTGTATCTACCCGTCTAAAGAAAATTTATCGAAAAAATTAACACTTCAAAAGTTTTCAAAACTATAATATTTGGCCTTGTCCAGTCAACCGCACGGTCGACCGCTGACAGAGCAAAACTGCTCTGTCGGTCGACCGGGCGGTCAACCGACATGCACCAATGTGCATTGTGCACATCGGTCGACCGGCAGATAGAGCAGAGCTCTCTGTTTGTTCCGATCGACCGGCCCGGTCGACCGACAGAGAGTGGTCACTCTCTGTTTGGGACTTCGGTCGACCGGCTCGGTCGACCGCTTTCCCAACGGTCGGAAATCTGACCGTTGGCGGTCGACCGGCCCGGTCGACCGACAGCAGTCAGAGTCTGCTGACAGATTCCAACGGCTATTTTTGGTTTGTCTTTTGTTGGGGTTCTCTTAACGAATATTTTGACTTGTTTAACCATGTTTTCATCCCCTATAAATAGTGAGAGTGTTATACAACTAAAATACAACATTTACAAGAGTAAAATCAAAATTTCTCAAAGTTTAGCCTTTTAGCAAAAAGAATTTTCTTGAGCTAAAATTTTCAATCCTTTTGTGTTTTAGCTTGAAGCTTCTCTTCTACTTCTCTACTTGTTTTAGCACCACACAATCCCTAAAGTTTATCTCCTCATCTTGGTTATAGGATTGTACAAGTGAGCTTTTTTTGTGGTCAAGTGTTGACCACCGTTTCCTCATATTGAGAAGTTGTAGAGGTTGCGGCCTCAAGCGAGCTAGTGAGCTCTAAGTCGGTATTGCGACACCGTGAGAGAGGACAAGTGTGTCCGAAGAGTTCTAGTGAGAACTTGTATTGACGATCCGGTGGGATCAAGCATAGTGGAAATCCTTCATCGTATTGAAGGCGGGGACGTAGAGCAGTGGCTCGAACCTCGAAACATATTCTCGTGTTTGCGATTGTCCACTTATCTCTAAACTCTCTCTTTCCTTACTTGCACTATTATTTGTTTACTTCCTTGCAAGTTTTAATATTGTTGTTGTTTATTGTTAATTAGTTTTTTAATCCGCATTATTTGCTACTTAGACTACGATGAAGACTTTGCCATGCTCATAAGGAAGGTGGGAAAAATGTTCTATAAGAAAGGTAGACAAAGCAACTTCCGAAGAGGAAGACCTCAAGGAAGATTTGAAAAGAAGAGAGAGGAACCGGGTCTATATTTTCATTGCAAGAAAATGGGACACCTAATTACTGATTGCCCCTCTCTACAAGCTACTACCTCCAAGAACGAGCAAAAGAAGAAAAAGGCAATGGTAGCCACGTGGGATGACTCGGAGTCGGAATCCGAAGAGGAGATCGATACCGCACACATGTGCTTCATGGCACATGGCAATGATGCTTCCAAGGTATGTCTAAAAAACTCTTTAGATGATGAAGACTTAACCATGGATGAACTTGCTCATTTTTTTGAAGAATTACAAAGTAGGTATGAAATATCACTTGCTCAAAATAAAAAATTGAAAAAGAAAAATGATTCCCTAAAGAATAAATTTGAGCTTGTTTTAAAAGAGAAAAATGAATTATCAAACTCTTTTGAGAAAATGAAAAAAGATTTTGAAAAATACAAAACCTCTTGTAAAGGAAAAAGCCCTATATCTACTTGCAATAAAAATGAATTTTTAGAAATCCAAAAACGTATTAGAAATTTTGGATACAACTTTAAAGAAATGTGCTTTTGACATGACTAAATTTGCACCTATGTTTCCTAAAGGAAAATCCCAAGGGAAACATACTCATCATCATGCATCTAACACACACAAACATGCACACACGCACAAGCATGCATTTATGTATGGTAAAATTTATATATGTGCACATTGTGGCCGCAAAGGCCATTTAGCTAAATTTTGTTATTCTAAGCTAAACTTATCAAATAAAAATGTTTGGGTTCGAGAAAACACTAACCCTATAGGACCCAAAAAGATTTGGGTACCAAAAGACACACCGAGTTTAATTGATGTAGGTGCGTCGTCCTCCTCCAAGACTTAGGGGGAGGATGGTGCCTGGGTGGTGGATGCATCAAGGCTCAACGTGTACATTGTCGCTTGCATCGCTATCAAAGAGGGACCCATTTTTGGAGATTACCCACGGTTTGGTAACTTCTCCACCTAAAAATTTCCTTTTATATATATAGGATTTGCTAGTTGCATCTTTATGATAATATGCCTACATGTGTAAACTTGCATATCAATATTTTTGTATCTTAACTATCACTGGATTGTGTATTCAAGTTGTTTAGATTTCTATCACCTGCCATATTTTTGTTTGTCCATAAATCAAGATTTTGTTAACTTAATGTTTTATATGAATATTGTCAAAATAAAAATTTATTTAGCCAAATTAAGCAAATAAATAGAGATGGCAATTGCGCGCCTCAACTCTTATCTAGAGGAATTTCGAGGAGAAGTTCAGAACCCTTAACGGGGTATTCGGCTTCAACAACTCATGTTTATGGCTTAATTAATAAATAAAAATATATTGTTGATAAAAATAAAGGAAAATAAAAAAAAATCTTCTACTGGGTTTTCATGCCAAATAAAATTTTCAATGTTATTTTTATATGATATATCCTTTGTTTTAAAAAGAAATTTTTTTAAAAAACTCAACACAGTTTTTGATTTGGTTTCAGCTATACCGGTCGACCGGCTCGGTCGACCGATCTGGCCTGGCATAAGGCCCGATCGACCGGCGCGGTCGACCGATCTAGCCTGGAACAGAAATTAGTTTTCTGCCCGTAGCCGGTCGACCGACGCGGTCGACCGACTGAAACCGAGTTTGCTCTCGATTTCCACCGGTCGACCGGCCCGGTCGACCGACAGTCGGGTAAACTATTTTTTTTACCCGACTATATAATAACCCTAACCCTATTTTTTCCTCATCTCTTCCTTCCACCGCCTCCAACTCCTTTCCTCCTCTCTTCTCTCAACCCTAAACCCATTCCATCCATCTCTACCTCTCCCAACCTCAAATGTTTTCCACAAAAATTTGGAAATTGGTTTCAGGCTCCAGATCTACTCTCTCTCTCCGGTATTTCTCTATTTTTTCAAGGTATAATCTCATATTCTCTAAATCTCCTATTTTTTCTTGAAATTCGAAGTTTATTTGTTTAGATCTTGCTATATTTCGTGCCATCTTGCTAATCTATCATCATGTCTAAAAGAACCCGTTCTGAAAAGGGGGAAACCCCTCAATCTTCATCCTCGACTTTTGTATCTCAAAATGCATCCTATAGGCATGTCATAATCTCCACTAAAAATGTGAATTCAGGTAGAACTGTGGTGCTTAGTGATTTTGAGCACCTTAATCTTGCATCTATCCTAGCATCTAGCTCCTTAGAAAATTTTGTCACTATTAAAGAACCTGTCTATCCTGCTTTGGTACAATATTTCTATTCAAATCTCACATATGAACAAAATCATATCAAATCCAGAGTCTTGGGAAAAGATATAGATATCTCACTTAAACAATTTGCACGTCACCTACACCTCTCCTGTGAGGGGGTAGACATTTATAACTTCGATCTGCATGATTTTGAGTATCCTGACGGTGAGTTTGCCCACACCGCATCTACCCTACTTCATGATGATGATAACTCTGGTTTAGTTAGAAACGAGGAGGTGAAGTACTATACTCTCACCGCCCAGGTCCTGGCCAAAATCGTGTTCTATAACCTCCTGCCAAAATCAGGAGAATATAGTCACGCTAGGGGTTCTGCTCCTCTTGTCATCTATTGCTTTTTGAAAGGCATTAGAATTAACATACCTAAACTCATCATCAACTATATGACTTCTGATCATCTTCTTGTCCCAAACCGGCACTTGCCCTTTGGGATGCTCATCACACGTCTTTTGAAGCAGCTAAATTTTGATCTTTCCTCTGAACGGTCGATTGAACCGTCAGTAGATATCAACAACACCCTCCTCAAGAGGATGCGTCCTAGGGAGCGTCATCTAGCTCCTCAGCCGCAGCCTATCTTTCCTGCTGTTCCTGGATCATCCTCTGGTTCTTCTGCTCCTTTCGACCCCTATCTAGCCTTATCTTCTCAGCTTTGGGAGCACCACCAACAGATTTCAGCTGAAATAACTGTGCACCATCAGCAGATTTCCGCTGAGATGACTGAGCACCGCCAGTAGATTTTCGCTGAGATGACCGCACACTATCAGCGGATGGAGCAGCGTTTGGACAATGATCTCAGCCATATCTGTGACTCCATTCGCTATATGCATACCTGTCTCAGCGACATCTACAACAGGTTTGATTGGCCGGCTCCTCCTAGTGAACGTGCTCAGCCACTTCCTCCTTCCAGCCCTCCGTTCGCTGCCTGGGCTCATGCTTCTTCTGCTCCTCCTACTTCTGCTCCGCCACCTACTTCGCCGTAGGATGCAGATTTTGGGAGACATTGACCCTTTGATGATATCAAAAAGGGGGAGAGATTTCTGGGAGTTATTTTTGGGTTATGTTATTTTGGACATATGTTATGGACATGTGTTATGTGTTATGTTTTCTGGGTTGTTTATCTATGCTGTATTTGGATATTAGTTTACTTGGACATGTGGACATGTGTTATGTGAGTTTGCTTTCTGTATGGACATGTGGACATGTGTTATGTTTTTGGGTTTGAGGTTGGCATGAACCTCCTATCTTGTATGGACACCTTTTTATTATTATGATATGGCAGTTATTTTTGTTATCTCCATGTGGTATATATATAAATGGTTGGTTGTCTATTGCTTATTATTCTATGTTTGTTCCAACCTTCTACCACTCACTTTGGAGGATGGAGGTATTTATGGATGCATGGAGGTAACCATATATGCATACATGTTTATATTTCTGTATCTTTGGTATGCATGGATGGTTGGCATATGTGTTTATTAACATATCATATACATGCCCTTATTATGCATTTAGATTTTTATATCATATTCTTTTATATGCATATGTTAAGGGGGAGCTTCACTTGAAGTCTCCACCCAAAATATTTATAATAACTCCATATGTTTTGTCATCAACAAAAAGAGGGGAGATGCTGGCTAAAAGGCCATTAGCCCTAAGTTTTGATGATTACAAACCATATGTAGTTAGGTATTAACAAAGTTGTTTAAATAAAGTTTCAGGTAAAAACATAGGTTGATTGACGGCTCCTACACAAGACTCACATTTGGAAGCCGCGAGGTTTTAGATTCAAGAGCCTAGCACACTAGAAGAGCTCAAGGATCAATCAAACAAGTTGAGAAGACTATACAAGATTTGTATCTTTGTTTTTTTCTTTTTAGTTAAGATTTATAGTCTATTTGTTAAAACCGAGATGATAGAGGTTTGAAAACATTGGGATTGCCACACACACATTTGATATTGCTTCATGCTTTCAAACAAAACTTTATTACAAAATTTCTTATCAAGTTTCAGAAAAATGAAGTTTGGAAAATTCGGTTTTTGGAAAAACAAGTTTTTGGAAAAACGGTTTTTAAGTTTAGAAAAAGAATTTTTATCAAAATATACTTCAAATTGTTTTGGTGTTGATCTATGATCACACTATGATCTTTCTTAGCCCTAAAACTCTATTTTGTATCTACCCGTCTAAAGAAAATTTATCGAAAAAATTAACACTTCAAAGGTTTTCAAAACTATAATATTTGGCCTTGTCCGGTCGAACGCACGGTCGACCGCTGGCATAGCAGAACTGCTCTGTCGGTCAACCGGGCGGTCGATTGACATGCACCAATGTGCATTGTGCACATTGGTTGATCGTCCCGGTCGACCGGCAGATAGAGCAGTGCTCTCTGTTTGTTCCGGTCGACCGGCCCGGTCGACCGACAGAGAGTGGTCACTCTCTGTTGGGACTTCGGTCGACCGGCCCGGCCGACCGCTTTCCCAACGGTCGGAAATCCGACTGTTGGCGGTCGACCGGCCTGGTCGATCGACAGCAGTCAGAGTCTGCTGACAGATTCCAACGGCTATTTTTTGGTTTGTCTTTTGTTGGGGCTTCTCCCAACGAATATTTTGGCTTGTTTAACCCTATTTTCATCTCCTATAAATAGTGGGAGTGTTATACAACTAAAATACAACATTTACAAGAGTAAAATTGAAATTTCTCAAAGTTTAGCCTTTTAGCAAAAAGAATTTTCTTGAGCCAAAAATTTCAATCCTTTTGCGTTTTAGCTTGAAGCTTCTCTTCTACTTCTCTACTTATTTTAGCACCACACAATCCCTAAAGTTTTATCTCCTCATCTTGGTTATAGGATTGTGCAAGTGAGCTTTGTTTGTGGTCAAGTGTTGATCACCGTTTCCTCATATTGAGAAGTTGTAGAGGTTGCGGCCTCAAGCGAGCTAGTGAGCTCTAAGTCGGTGTTGCGGCACCGTGAGAGAAGACAAGTGTGTCCGAAGAGTTCTAGTGAGAACTTGTATTGACGATCCGGTGGGATCAAGCATAGTTGAAATCCTTCATCGTGTTGAAGGCGGGGACGTAGAGAAGTGACTCGAACCTCGAAACATATTCTCGTGTTTGCGATTGTCCACTTATCTCTAAACTCTGTCTCTCCTTTACTTGCGCTATTATTTGTTTACTTCCTTGCAAGTTTTAATATTGTTGTTGTTTATTGTTAATTAGTTTTTAATCCGCATTATTTGCCACTTAGTATAGCCATCACCTATTCACCCCCCTCTAGGTAATTTCATTTACTGGGTCGTATTAGAGAGGTCACTGGTGGGTTTCTGCAAGATCCATGATTTTTTTATTGGGTAGCAATGCTTGGCTCAATCAGACCACCACCGGAGCCACCACCATGAGGTAATTTTTCTTCTTTTCATTTGTTTCATGTATAAACACATTCACGATGCATTGAGGACAATGCATGAGATAAGTGTGGGGGAGGGTTTACTAACGTAGGTAAATTTTAAATTTTCTTTCTTTTACACTTCTTTTTAGGAACTTTTTAAAATTTTCTTTTGTATAAAAACTGTTTTCTTTTCTTTTTACAAAACTTTTTGAAATAAGAGAAATAGTTTTAATTTATTATTAAGAAAATTAAGATTATCTTAAGAATTAGGAAGACCCAAAATATGAATTTTTAAACCAGGTCAAAATAATAGATCTTATTTAAATTTTAGGATAAGAAAGTAAGATTTGAAAGATAATTTGATCTTGAATTTTTTACCTTAAATTTATGCACTTCACACTTACACAATTTTTGGGATTGAAACAAAACTGAAAATGACAATATATATATATATATATATATATATATATATATATATATATATATATATATATATATATAAAATAATGTTAAAATCACTTATTGAAATTGGGTAATTATGCCTCAGGAAGCATGATTATTCATACCAAAAACGGTGGACAAAAACAAAATAATATTGAAGAATGTTGAAGCCTACAAAGTAGAACAATTTTGATGATGGACAAGTGATGATGGACAAGCATTTATGATTATTCAACCTCACTTGAAGCCAGTTGAAGCTTATGGGAATTATTGGATATTTTGTGTAATTTTAGAATATTGTGAAAAGCCTTGAAAACTTACACAAAATACCCTTCCAAGTCGACTTGACCTTCTAATATAGTCGACTATCCCTTATATAGTCGACTTACCAAAAATCCCTAGTCGACTAGATCTATCCAAAACAATTGACCAAGTCTCTGTTTGTTGTCTGTCAGGAAAGTTAGTCGACTTGACTTCCATATATAGTCGACTAACAGATACCTAGTCGACTATACAATTTCCCAAGTCGACTAATAACCTATACAAATATTTCCTAACTCTCTGTTTCTGTCTGACATGAAAATTAGTCGACTTACCCTATATCTATAGTCGACTAACACATTACCTAGTCGACTAATAGTGTCAATATAGTCGACTACATTCAGTTTTCCAGAAACCAAATATCTGTATCAGTCAAAACATAGTCGACTAACCCCTTGTTGTAGTCGACTAATCAGTGAAAATTTTGTTCTGCTAATCGACTAGTCTCTTGTTCAAGTCAACTAATAACGGTTGTTAACTGCTGTGCAGTTGGTGAATTCTGGTGCGTTTTTCAACGTTTCAAAATTTGAATTAGGCCTGATAACTACCCTAACTTACTATGGATTTCACCTATAAATAGGGGTATTGTCCTAGGGCTATCACATCAATTCAAATCCAAAGTTTTCAGCCAAAACTCTGTCCAAATATTCTGTTTTCTGAAAACTTGTTTCTCTTTCAGTTTTCTTCACCAAATTCCAAAGTCCATTGTGAAGATTTCTGAAATCCCTCCTATAAGAAACCTTGTCCACAAGCACATTCAATTTCAAGGCTTATAGGTTCATTGTACTCATTCAAAGAAGTTCATTGTACAAGGCGTCTTCTTGGGAGTAGAAGAAAGTTGTACAAGGCGTTTGTTCTCTTGGTGTAAAGAGGAGTTGTGCACATTTGGCAAAGGGCGTTTGTCAAGTGGTGTACAAGGCATTGGTTGTGGGTGTACACAAATCAGGAAAGGAAAATCTCAAGCGGTTGGCTTGGGGACTGGATGTAGGTCACAAGGACCGAACCAGGATAACTCTCTTGTCTTTGCGTTTGAATTTTCTGAGTTTATCTTGTGTTTATTTTATTTCCTGCAAGTAAATTGATTTACAGTTTTTAAACACTATTCACCCCCCCTCTAGTGTCGTGTTGCTTTGATTATAGATCCTACATTTGGTATCAGAGCGGGTTCAAGGCAACAACCATACGAGGATGGCAACGGAGTTCCCTTGTCCCAATTCAAAGAAGGATATTCTACACAACGTCCACCGCTATTTGACGGATCCAATTACAATTATTGGAAGTGTAGAATGAAGATCTACTTGCAATCGCTGAACTACGACCTTTGGAACATCGTAGAAGCATCATACACCAAGCCAATAACCAACTACAACGCTTGGAGTGAATATCAAAAGAAGAACGCAAATCTTGATGCCAAGGCGATGAATGCTCTATTTTGTGCTTTAACCAAAGAAGAGTTCAACCGTGTGTCTACATCCACTTCTGCACATCAAATATGGCATACTCTTCAGGTAACTCACGAAGGAACAAATAAAGTTAAGGAATCTAAAATATTTATTCTTGTCCACAGATTTGAGTTATTCAAAATGAAGGAGAATGAAACCATATCCGAGATGGTTACAAGATTCACCGACATCACCAATACATTAGCATCTCTTGGAAAGGACTACACTCAAGTTGAAAGAGTTCGTAAGATCCTTCGTGCACTCACACCAGAATGGGAGAAGAAGACAACCGCCATTGAAGAGGCGAATGATCTCTCAACTATGACATTAGAAAACCTAATCGGTAATCTAATGGCATATGAAGTGAAGTTAGAAGAAAGAAAGAAGGACGAACAACAACATTCCAAGAAGAAAGTACTTGCCTTCCATGCATCCTCCGACACGGACAATTCGGATGAAGATGAAGAAGAAATGGCGATGCTATCCAGAAAGTTCAAAAGGTTCTTAAAACAAGGTAAATTTAAAAAGAATAAAGATACTAATGATACTCCTACTTGTTTTAAGTGTAACAAACCAGGCCACATAAAGAAGAATTGCCCATTGATGAAATCAAAAGGACACTTCAAGAACTTCAATAAGTTCAACAAGAAGAAGAAAGCCTTCCAAGCAACATGGGATGATAGCGACTCATCTTCCTCTGACGAAGAAGAAGCAACGGAAACCGCCAATATGTGCTTCATGACCCAAGAAGACGAGGTACAAGATTATGATGAGTTATTAGAAGCTTTTAATGAATTGTTTAATAATTTCAAAAATGAAAAGATTAAAAATAAAGTCTTAATAAAGGAAAATGAAAGACTCATTCATGAAAATGCATGTTTTGTTTCTCAAACATCTTCTCTAAGTTCTCAAAATGAAGATTTGAAAAAGTTATTGCATCTTTAAAAAAGGATAATGAAATTTTCTTAAAAGAAAATTCTTTACTTAAAAAGGAAACTATTTCTTTAAATTCTAGAATTTCTATTTTAGATAAAGACATGATTGTTTTCAAAATTAAGTATGAAGATCTTTTGAAAAATGTAACTAAATTTAATAAAGGAAAAGAGAATTTAAATGTTTTATTATCTTCTCAAAAGATGTCTAACAATCATTTTGGTCTTGGTTTTTCAAAAGATAAGATTTATAAACCTACTCATATTGGTATTGGATCTTCAAAAACCAATTTTGTAAAATCTACACATCTTCATAATAATAATCCATATAATTCTTTTGTGAAAAGAAATACTATTTCAAAAAGAATTAGATGCAAATTTATATGGGTTCCTAAGAATCTAAATACTGTTGATAAAAATATTATATTGCATCTTATATACATGATGTGTGTAATTCTGAGAATTATGTTTATACTAACAAGTGGAAACCAAATTCCAATTGGATTTGGATTCCTAAAGGCTAATCTTTTTCGGACCCTATCATGATGGGTACCATACAAAATTGTTTTATTTTATAGGTACCTTTTAAAGAAAAGTGGATACTTGATAGTGGGTGTTCCAAACACATGACCGGACACATTCAACTACTGTCTTCCGTTCAAATCAAAAAGGGAGGTACAGTGATATTTGGAGACAATAACAAAGGAAAGGTTATTGGTACCTGCATAGTTGGTAATATTTCAAAACCCCTTATTGAAAATGTTCTTTTGGTAAGTGGTTTAAAACACAATCTATTAAGTATTAGTCAATTATGTGATAAGGGTTATAAAATTGTTTTTGAAAAAGATGCATTCTTATTTATGATACTAATATGAAAGATGTTTATTTAAAGGTTTTCGTAACAATAACATTTATGAGTTATCAATAACATGCATTTCATCTAATGATGATTTATGTTTACTTGCTTCTAATAATGACTATTTTTTATGGCATAAAAGATTTGGTCATTTGAATATGAAAACTATTTCTAAGATTTTAAATTTGATTTAGTTAAAGGTCTTCAAAAATAACTTTTAAAAAGGATTATTTTGTGATTCTTGTCAATTAGGAAAACAAGTTAAATCATCTTTTAAATCTAAATATTTAGTTTCTACAAATAGACCTTTAGAATTGTTGCATTTGGATTTATTTGGTCCTACTCGTGTTTCTTCTTTAAACAAGAGTAGATATGTTTTTGTTATTATTGATGATTATTCACGTTTTCATGGGTAATTTTTCTAAAAAAATAAAAATGATACTTTTGATGAATTTGCAAATTTTTGTAAAAGAATTCAAAATCAAAAGTCTCTAAACATAGTCACTATTCGAAGTGATCATGGAGGAGAATTTGAAAATGAATTTTTTTCAAAATTCTGTGATAAGTATGATATTACACATAATTTTGCATTTCCTAGAGCATCTCCTCAAAATGGTGTTGTAGAGAGAAAGAATAGGACTTTGCAAGAATGTGCTAGAACTATGCTTATGGACAGTAATTTACCAAAATATTTTGGGCTGAGGCTATTGCTACTGCATGTTATGTTTTAAATCGTGTGCTTATTCGACCTATTTTAAACAAAACATCTTATGAATTGTTTTATAACAGGATTCCAAAGTTTCTTACTTTAAGATTTTTGGATGTAAATGCTTTATCTTAAATACAAAAGATGTTTTAGATAAATTTGATGCAAGATCCAATGAAGGTATTTTTGTTGGATACTCTACTCATAGTAAAGCATATAGAATATTTAATAAGAAAACATTTACTATTGAAGAATCATTACATGTTAAATTTGATGAATCCTTGACTAAGCCTATTTCTTATTCTCCACATGATGATGATCATATCATAGATACTCCTATTGATAATATTGTTATATCTTCTGTTGATACTAACATTTCTAAGGATGATGAGACTCCTACCGAGTTACCGAAAGCATATGTTGAAGTAAGGAATCATCCACGTGATTTGGTTATTGGAGATATAAATCAAGGCGTTCAGACAAGATCCAAGTTGAACTACATGACACAAATTGCCTTCATATCACTCATTGAACCGAAGAATATCAAAGAAGCATGTGAGGATGATTTTTGGACGATTGCCATGCAATAAGAGTTGAACCAATTTGTCAGAAATGATGTTTGGGATCTTGTACAACGTCCTACTGATCATCCAGTCATCGGTACCAGATGGATCTTTAAGAACAAACTTGATGAAACAGGTGAAGTCATTAAGAACAAAGCAAGGTTAGTAGCACAAGGATACAGTCAAGAAGAAGGTATTGATTTTGATGAAACTTATGCACCAGTAGCTAGGCTTGAATCTATTCGTATTTTACTTGCTTTTTCTTGTTTTATGAATTTCAAACTTTATCAAATGGATGTTAAAAGTGCCTTTTTAAACGGATTTATTTAAGAAACTGTTTATGTTGAACAACCTCCAGGATTTGAACATGAAAAATTTCCAAACCATATTTTCAACTTAAGAAAGCTTTATATGGTTTAAAGCAAGCACCCGTGCTTGTATGATAGATTAAAAAGTTTTCTTTTAAATTCTGATTTTAAGATGGGAAGAGCAGATACAACTCTCTTTATTAAACATGTTGATAAAGATATCTTAATCATTCAGATTTATGTTGATGACATTTTATTTGGATCTACTAACGATAATCTTTGTCAAGAATTTTCTAAGACCATGCAGAGTGAATTTGAGATGAGCCACATGGGCGAACTTACTTACTTTCTCGGTCTGCAAATAAAGCAAATGAAGGATGGAATCTTCATTTCCCAGTGCAAGTATGCAAAGGAACTGCTAAAAAGATTTGGCATGGAAAATTCTGGTCATAAGAATACTCCCATGAGTACGACGACATTTTTAGACAAAGATGAAAATGGTAAGAATGTTGATCAGAAACTCTATAGAGGTATGATTGGTTCTTTACTATACATTACTTCAAGTAGACCTGATATTATGTTCAGTGTATGCTTATGTGCTAGATATCAGTCAAATCCTAAGGAATCACATCTTAAAGCAGTGAAAAGAATTTTTCGATATCTTAATAACACAATCAATTATGGTTTATTTTATCCAAAATCATGATCATTGATTTACTATCGTATAGTGATGCTGATTTTGCTGGATGTAAATCTGATCGGAAGAGTACTAGTGGTACTTGTCACTTTTTGGGACATTCCCTAGTATCATGGTTCAGTAAAAAGCAAAATTCTGTATCATTATCAACAACCGAGGCAGAATATATTGCTGCTAGTGTTGCATGTGCACAAATTATATGGATGAAACAAACCCTACTTGATTATGGCATAACTATCACAAACTCTCCTATTATGTGTGATAATACCAGTACTATTAATTTATCTAAAAATCCAGTTCATCATTCACGTACCAAACATATTGATATTCGACATCATTTTCTACGTGATCATGCTTTAAAAGGTGACATTTCTTTAAATTTTATATCCACTGATAATCAAATTGCAGATATTTTCACAAAGCCTCTTAAAGAAGATACTTTTATGAAATTTAGAAGAGATTTGGGTATTTGCAATTTTTCTGATTTTTAAATATTTTTTTTAAATATTTTTTAGCATTTTTCAAAGGTATATGTTCATGTTTGTTTTTCTGCTTTTGTTAATGACAAAGGGGGAGAACATCTGTGTTATGTTGTGTGTGTTATATTTGTGTTATTTGTTACATATTCTATGTTACGTTCATATATGTGTTATGGCAATATATATATATGATGGATATTGACATATGGCAATGCAATGCAGGGGAAACTAACACTTTCTGCAGGGGCAGAATATCATTTATAACCTATTTACTGCAGGGGCAGAATATCATTTATAACCTATTTACTGCAGGGGGAGTTTATCTGCAGGGGGAGTTTATCATTTCATATCACAAGGTTGTCATCATCAAAAAGGAGGAGAATATTGAAGAATGTTGAAGCCTACAAAGTAGAACAATTTTGATGATGGACAAGTGATGATGGACAAGCATTTATGATTATTCAACCTCACTTGAAGCCAGTTGAAGCTTATGGGAATTATTGGATATTTTGTGTAATTTTAGAATATTGTGAAAAGCCTTGAAAACTTACACAAAATACCCTTCCAAGTCGACTTGACCTTCTAATATAGTCGACTATCCCTTATATAGTCGACTTACCAAAAATCCCTAGTCGACTAGATCTATCCAAAACAATTGACCAAGTCTCTGTTTGTTGTCTGTCAGGAAAGTTAGTCGACTTGACTTCCATATATAGTCGACTAACAGATACCTAGTCGACTATACAATTTCCCAAGTCGACTAATAACCTATACAAATATTTCCTAACTCTCTGTTTCTGTCTGACATGAAAATTAGTCGACTTACCCTATATCTATAGTCGACTAACACATTACCTAGTCGACTAACAGTGTCAATATAGTCGACTACATTCAGTTTTCTAGAAACCAAATATCTGTATCAGTCAAAACATAGTCGACTAACCCCTTGTTGTAGTCGACTAATCAGTGGAAATTTTGTTCTGCTAGTCGACTAGTCTCTTGTTCAAGTCGACTAATAACGGTTGTTAACTGCTGTGCAGTTGATGAATTCTGGTGCGTTTTTCAACGTTTCAAAATTTGAATTAGGCCTGATAACTACCCTAACTTACTATGGATTTCACCTATAAATAGGGGTATTGTCCTAGGGCTATCACATCAATTCAAATCCAAAGTTTTCAGCCAAAACTCTGTCCAAATATTCTGTTTTCTGAAAACTTGTTTCTCTTTCAGTTTTCTTCACCAAATTCCAAAGTCCATTGTGAAGATTTCTGAAATCCCTCCTATAAGAAACCTTGTCCACAAGCACATTCAATTTCAAGGCTTATAGGTTCATTGTACTCATTCAAAGAAGTTCATTGTACAAGGCGTCTTCTTGGGAGTAGAAGAAAGTTGTACAAGGCGTTTGTTCTCTTGGTGTAAAGTGGAGTTGTGCACATTTAGTAAAGGGCGTTTGTCAAGTGGTGTACAAGGCATTGGTTGTGGGTGTACACAAATCAGGAAAGGAAAATCTCAAGCGGTTGGCTTGGGGACTAGATGTAGGTCACAAGGACCGAACCAGAATAACTCTCTTGTCTTTGCGTTTGAATTTTCTGAGTTTATCTTGTGTTTATTTTATTTCCTGCAAGTAAATTGATTTACAGTTTTTAAACACTATTCACCCCCCCTCTAGTGTTGTGGCTTTGATTATAGATCCTACAAATAATCCCCTTTAGTTTTTTGGCCTTGTTTACTCAAGTCCTTAAGTCCGAGAGATGTTTTCTCATCTGGTGCCCTAAAACTATCTGGTTTGGAAGTCATCGGCTAAAGGCTTACTACCCGGGTAAATAAGAAATCCTAAGAAAATTAAGGGAAGAAAAAATAAATAAATAAATAAATAAAAAAGTATATATACACAAATCAATGGCATAAAAGTTAGAGTCGACATCCCAAAAATCTTCACAGTTCATAAAGTGTATATTTTTCTAAAAGTTTTATGAAAGATCAAAGAATCAATTAAAATTTAAATTCTTACATTTAATTTATAACAAGATTTTATATTTCGACTTAGTTTATGGAAGAATAATTTCTGGTTAATCTATGACCTTGGATCATTTATATTTTCGCAAAAATACTTCAATACTTTTCTTTATTTCAAAAATGTGTTTTCAAAATACTAACATTTGATTTCTTTCTTTATGGATTTTTTGGGTGTAATCCGCTGAAAATCCTCAGGAGATAAAACTCCTTCTCTAGGGAAAACCTAGAGGTTTAACGGCTTGTTGTACATGCTCGTGCAATCGCGTCACCTACGAAAGTGGTGTAATAATTTCCTTAGTTCTTTTTGTTTGCTCGGGACGAGCAAAAGATGAGTGTGGGAGTGTGATTAGTCTCTAATATTGTACAATTTTTTATCACATCTGCACATTTATTTTATATAAAATACTATTAATAATGGTTTGCTTGTGTGATTCTAGGTCCATGGTGTGCAATGAAGAAGAACACCCTAAATCACCATTTAATGGGTGATTAAAGGCCTATAATATAGGCATTGACCTTGGAGAGCAGTTTCGTCAAAACCAGGGGCCCAAAACCAGAAACCGGGATATGCAGCCAATAGGGGGACAAGCGGGCACCGCGCAGCAGGCAGCGCTGCGCGCGCTTCCCAGGTACAATCGTAGAAACGCGTCCTGGTCGCATTTCCGCGGCTCTGGTGTGGAGCCGTGCGCCAGGATTTGACGCGCGGCTCCGTACCCGTACCCTGATGCCCAATTTTGCCTATAAATACCCTGGGGGTTTCCAGAGCTCCGGGAGATGAGTTTTTGAGTAGATTTTAGGATAGTTTTAGTTGTTTCTTCTCCATGTTATAGTGTAAGGTAGTTTAGGTTAGTTCTTCTTCTTCCTCTTTGTGTTTTCCATTTCTTTAGATCTTGTAATAGGAGAGAGAGTGGTACATGGGTGGAAAGTAAGAGTGCTTGTAATAGAAGGTGACAAGCTATGAAAAGTTCTCTCTTTACTTCTCTTTGTTTTCTTCTCTAACTCCTTTTACATGTTTAGCTAATTTTCTCTTATGACAACTAACTACTAACCACTAACTTGCTAACTTCTTACTTGATAATCCACATAAATCTAATAGCCTCTACTTGGCCTTGTTCTTGCAAGAGCCATTAAAGGCTCATGATAATGGATTCTAACACTCTAACATCGTAACTCTCTAACAAACTAACATTATTTTACTCTATGCTTACTCTTGTTTAGTTTTGATGGTTTAAGTGTAGCTTGCACTTCTTGTGTTGAGTTTAGATGTGAAAGTATCGCATGGGTCATACTTTGAAACGCTCTTGAACTAAGGACTAGTGATTGCCAATGATACATGTGAGGCAACTATCACTAAGAGGTTAGCATTATTAGTAGAGCCATTAGTAGTTAGTAGTCATGGATTTTCTTTCTTTTCACTTTGTTTTAGAAATACTATCAAAAACTATAAATATATTTTTTTCTATGTTTCCCACTTCTTTGTGTTTCAACATACCTCTCTTTTCATTCTTTATTTTCTTTTTTTTTTCATTCTTTCAAACATTAAAGAACTTTTAATATACATGTGAACATACCGTGTAAGATTCTATCGCCTCCCGTCCTTATGGATTCGACTCGTTTTAACCTCTATGCTATAACGAAAGTATCGAGGAAGCAAAAGCACACAAACTTTAAATATTGATTTCAAAACATACACTTTTTGTGCGCGATTTTCCCCAATCAGCAATCTCAACAAGAGATCTCAACAAGAGATCAGCTAATGGGCTATCCCCTGTAGGAAATTTTTTTTGAGATATCTCAACAAGAGATCAGCTAGGAAAATAAGGACACTAATGGACTAAAATCCACAAACACATTCATCTTGAAATTAAACTAAGCAAACTAAGAAGTTATCAAATTGGTGCATTCCAAAAATAAAACTAAGAAAAGTTTAATACATGTGGCCTCCAATAGAGTTTGATGTTGGCTCTTGGAGGACTCTCGAGACTTCCCAAGTGACATCATGACTATGAGCAACAACAAGATAAATAGCTAAGTTGTGAAATATAATGAAAATTGATAGTAAAAAAAATAGCTAAAAGAACCAGTTAAGTATCAAATCATGAAAGTTATAACCATTACCTACAACATCTTATATCAATTATGAAAGAAATACATTAGTTCTAGACTAAAAGGACCAGTTAAGCATCATCCTCCTCCTCCTCATCATCATCATTTTCTTCATCTTCATCTTCATCTTCATCAACAACTTCATTATTAACAACAGGAAAATCAAGATTCATTACTAAGCTTATTTCAATAGTGGTTCCTTCAACTTCCCTCCTAATCCAACTAACATCTTCCTCTTCATGAAGTGTTATATTTGATAAACTTTCAATAATGCGAGTTTGTCTATGCAAATACAACCAAGTGTTGTCCGGATTTTCTTGTCCATACATATCATAAAAGTCACCAGGCTGATTTTTTACCACAACATGCCAATTGGTGTCAATAGATTCTTTGACATAGAAGACTTGCCTAATTTGAGATGTAAGCACTAAAGGATCATTTGAGTATATTGTTCGGCTGAAGTTCACACTCACAAAGCCAAATTTATCTTTCTTGCATCCTCTATCATAAGATAAAACATCAAACCATTTGCACTTGAATAACACTACTTTTTGACTAGTTGTATATTCAAGTTCAATAATATCAGTTAATACACCATAGTAGGTAACATCTGCAGCAGTTACTACAACTACACTATTCTGAGTTTTCCTTTCATAGTCAATATTATTAGTGTGGAATCTAAAGACATTCACAAGGAAACGCTTATACCCCTTTGCCATTGTGTTAGGACCGCGAGCTAGGCACCTAACATCTTTATGCATCTCAATGCCTTCAACTTAATTAAGTAATAGTAATTTTATTTGCCTTCTTTTATTTATCTAATTCATAATAAAAACATAGATTAATGCTAAAATACAACACCTTATACTTACATGATTTTTA
Organism: Agave tequilana; assembly: GCA_038442645.1. Classification (NCBI taxonomy): domain Eukaryota; kingdom Viridiplantae; phylum Streptophyta; class Magnoliopsida; order Asparagales; family Asparagaceae; genus Agave; species Agave tequilana. Next base: position 136,495 of record JAVJIF010002400.1, read on the forward strand.
AGCCATTTAAGAAAGAGAGACTTGTAAAATTTATCCCTTTCTCCTTCCTACATACAAGAATCCCTTCTAATTATGTTCATATGCTCTCTACAAGTTAGAATAATATAAGTTCCGAATAGATTTATTTTACAAATAAATAGAAGAAACAACAAAAGTCATGTGTCTTACTCAAGGAATGGGGTGTTGCAGAACAATTGAAAAGGACATAATGATCAGCTTGCATCCAAGTAGTTCGATTTAGCGGTCGTGGCTCCATTTTCCCTAGAGAACCACCAACTTGAGAGAAAATCAATGATTCTCCATGGAATCTAGATGCATTTTCATCAAAGTTCCTTATGGGTTGGTTGAACCTTGTCTCAACACTATCTAAATATCTAGAGCAAAATGTTGAGCATTCTTCTGTAAGTATCCTTCTGCAATAGAACCTTCAGAGCAACTCTTATTATGTACATATGACTTGAGTGTGCGCATGTACCTTTAACATTTAATAAATAGAAAAGATCAAAATATAATAGTAAACACATGACATTTATAGACTCAAATAAAAATCTAAAACTTAAATCACATACCACTCTATAGGGTACATCCACTGATATTGTTCAGGTCCAGCATGTTTAGCCTTACCTGCTAATTGAATCGGCAAGTGCACCATAATATCGAAGAAAGAAGGTGGAAAGATTCTTTCCAAATGGCAAAGTGTTAGTACAATTTGAGATTATAGATGCTCAAGATCGCTAATACAAAACAAGCTTTGGAACACAATCCTTTGAAGAAATTGCATAGTTCGATCAAAGCCGAGCGCGCACTCATTGGTAGAACTTTCCGTAAAGCTATGAGAAATAATACTTGTATGAGAATATGGCAATCATGAAATACACCTAGAGGGGGGTGAATAGGTGTTTTGCTAATCAAATGCAATTTTAAAACTACTTATGATGAATTATGCAAATGATCACTCAAAACAAGAATTGAAGCCGAATCCCCCGTGAAGGGCTCTAGAACTTCTCCTCTTTGATTCCTCTAGATAATTAGTTGAGGTGCCCAATTGCCTCCTTGTTGAGATGAGTATAGACCGGTAATGAAAGTGATGAAATAAAAGCAATTATAGAATGCAAGATAAATAATTACACAAGTATGAAAAATGAAAAACAATAGAGAGCTTGACACAATCAATCACAAACACAAAGAAATTTGTTCTGAGATTCGAGCCACAGCTCTACATCCCCGCCTTTACCACTATGAAGGATTTCACTATCCTCTAAGGGATCTTCCACAAAGGGACCTTACACAAAAGAATTACAACTTGGTATACACAAGACCGGAGTACACAACTCTATCAATTCAACCCTCTACACAAGAGGTAGTACAAAGCCAATTGAGATTACAAAGCACTTGGTGATCTAATAAGATCACAAACACTCTCTCTTATAACTTCCCATAGAGTATAATATGAAGTGTTAATCAAGAAGTTAAGTGACAGATGAAATTCAGTTAGAAAGAATAGAGGAGTTTTAAAACCAACTGAAAAATAGCTTGGAAAAGAAAGAACTTGGAGATTGAAAGCTAGAAAACTTTTCTCTTTTGAAACAAAATTGAAAACTTGTAAACTTGTGTGTTTCTCTTATTTAAACCAAAACCAATGACCCATATATATAGGCATTGAATAAATATCATTTATAAATCATACCAGGTCATTTGAGGTGTGTTTAGACACTTGAAAACTAAAAATTCCCGTTGGTATCTATTAAAAACAAAACAGATTCAAAAACTAGCCGTTATGGCCATCTGGCAGCCTGTCGATTGACCGGCCGGTCGACCGACAGGTCATCCAGAAAAGTGCCGTTAGCTTGGTCGACCGGGCGGTCGACCACTCAGTATTTTTAAAAAGAAAAATTTAAACTATTGGTCGACTGGGCCGGTCGATCGCCCTTGGCCAAAGGCCCGATCGACCGGACGGTTGACTGCTGTGGCCTAAAATGGTATAATTTGACAATATAATCAAGTCACACATATATGCATATATAAAGATGATACCAATATAGAATAATATGCATATATAGCCTACCATCCTTCCAATCCTCCTTCCTCCAACTACAATATATAAGCATGGTAAAGAGAATGGATATAGATTATCAAAACAACTTAATAACTCAAATATAGATATAGAATTCCAAAACAACTTAATAACTCAAATATCTCTCCCCCTTTTTGTCATACATAAAAAAAGGGTAAAGACAACAACATAAAAGATATTAATTTGAAAAATATATGTAAAAAAAATTTGAAAATATTTTCAAAACTTATGAATCCATAATACAAATAGTTAACTCATCACAAATGAATGAAAATCTATTATAATCTAGTGGTTTAGTAAAAATGTCCGCAAGTTGAAAATTGGTGGAAACATAATAAATTTCAATATCGCCTTTCTCATAGTGATCTCTAAGAAAGTGATATCGAATATCTATGTGCTTGGTCTTACTATGTTGATTTGTATTTTTAGTTATATGAATGGTGCTAGTATTATCACAAAATATTTTAATATGGTCATAATGCAAATTATAGTTAAGGAGAGTATATTTCATCCATAGGACTTGTGCACAAGAAGCCCCGACTGTAACGTACTTTGTCTTGGCGGTTGAGAGGGCTACATAATTTTATTTTTTGAAAGACCATGAAACAAGGCAATTTTCTAGAAATTAACAACTACCACTAGTGCTCTTCCTATCCATTTTACAACCGGTACAGCCAGCATCCGAATAACTCATCATGAAAAATTGACCGGTTTTCGGATACCACAAGCCTATTCCAATAACGAAATACTCAATAAATAAACAAAGAATACTCACCTGGACTTATCATGAGTCCGAATATCAATTTCTGCGATTCGAAGAAATCTATATTAAATACATTCTAATTAGATATTTTTCGAATTTTACATAAGATATCCTCTTTGATGTTATTCAGTATTTTAAATTAAATATGGACGGTCCAGATCTTAAAACTAGGTTGTATGATGATGCATTGAGTGTATAGGATTATTTAGATTTTTATTTCATGATTTTTGTGGGGTTTAAATGGTTAAAAAACGTAAAAATTTCTTAACGGGTCTGAACGTTGAAATAGCGAGTTTTAATTTAGAATGAAGTGGTTCAGTCCTATATGACATGTAATTAATCCCAAAAATTTTCAGTAGATTCTAGGGGTCATCTAAATATTTATTCTTATCTTGACTTATTTTTTTTCAAATTTTTATCTAGTCAATAAAATTGTCTTTCAATAAGTTAACGGATTTGTTTTATATTTGGGTCAGGTTCAAATAGACTAGAACTCATAATCAATGGGTTGAACTGTATTTGGGCTTGCCTGAAACTGGGTTTCAAAATATATATATTATTGTTATTATTTTTTTTGGCTGGCCCAACATGGCCAAGCCCAGGTGCTGTCTGCACCCGGGCCGGGCGGCCCAACGGCCCTGCTCTCGGCCTGCAGGCCAAATATTTCTTCTTTTGTTTGGTATGAGTTAAATGGGTTACGGTTTATTGGATAATAGGATTATGAGTTGGAAAAGAAGATCAATTAAGAATAATACCAACAATAACATCATAATAATAATGGTAATGCTAATAATAATGTATAAAATATAATACATACATATACTTGTATAAATGCAAATAAAAAACATATACACTTAATATGTATGTACATGTATTTATACACATGTATAAAATAAATTAATCAATAATAATAAGTAAATCTAAATAAAATTACTAAAGTAGAAATACAATATTATTAGTTAGGGGATATTACATTTTGAAATTTATATTTTACTTTGGGTTTGTTTAAATAAATTGAATCACCTACCTAATCACATGCCAATGTGGCGTTATGGTTTAGGTATTAGGATTTGATAAAAAGGGACAAGAGTTCAAAACTTGGCATAAACAAGGCACACAAATACATTTTATTATTATTACTATATAGATATATTGTTAATTTTATTTATTTATTTTATTTTATTTTATTTTGGGTATGAGTTAAATGGGTTATGTTTTATTGGATAATAGAATTATGGGTTGGAAAAGAAGATCAATTAAGAATAATACCAACAATAACATAATAATAATAATAGTAATGCTAATAATAATGTATAAAATATAATACATATATATAATTATATAAATGCAAATCAAAAACAAATACACTTAATATGTAGGTACATGTATTTATGCACATGTATAAAATAAATTAATCAATAATAATAAGTAAATCTAAATAAAATTAATAAAATAACAATACAGTATTATTAGTTAGAGGATATTACAGTTGTTAGTGGTTAGTTGCCATGAGAGAAAAGTTAGCTAAACATGTAAAAAGTTAGAGAGAAGAAAACAAATAGATATAAAAGAAGAACCTTTCATAGAGTATCACCCTTCATTATAAGAACTTTCTCTTATATCCTATGAATCACTATCTTCCCTATTACATGACCTACAAAAGAAAAGAAAAAAAGAAAGAAGAAGGACAACTAAACTACCCTAAAGAGAAGAAATCTACCCTAAAAACTCTATTCTCTAAAAATCTACTCAACACTAAGTATTTATAGGCAAAGGGGAAGCACCAGGGAAGCATACGGGGCCACACATCGAAGGACTACGCATGGCTCCTTAGTACTTGCTGCGAAAACACGGTTTGCTGTCTTGTCCCCTATTGGCTTCCTTATGGATTTCTGATTTTCTGCACCTTATGTTGTCAGATTCAGCTTTCAAAATCAATGGCTATATTAGGATCTAAGAATCACCAAATAAAAGGGATATTTGATCCTCTTCTTCATTCCACACTATGGATCTATAGGAACACACAAGAAAATCATTATTAGCAACATTTTTATATAAAATAAATGTGAAGACGTGGTATAAAATATGCAATATTAGAGACTGATCTCATCCCCACACTTATCTTTTGCTCATCCTGAGCAAAACAAAAAAAACTAAGTAAGAAGATTATTACACCACTTTCGCAGGTGACGCGATTGCACTGAGCATGTGCAACAAGCTGCTAGGTTCCCCCTAGAGGTGGAGTTTTATCTCCTGCGGGTTTTCAGCGGATTACACCCATAAAATTCATAAAGAAAGAAATTAAATGTTAGTACATTAAAAACGCATTTTGAAAGAGAGAAAAGTGTTGAAGTATTTTTGCAGAAAATTTAAGCGATCCAAAGTCATAGGTTAACCAGAAATTATTCTTCCTTAAACTAAGTCTAAATGCAAAATCTTATTATAAATTAAAAGTAAGAATTTAAAATTGAATTGATTCTTTAATCTTTCATAAAACTCATAGATAATATGCACTTGTGAATAGTGAAGATTTTTGGGATATCAATTCTAACTTTCATGCCATATCTGTATATTAATTTTTTTCTATTATTTTCTCTTATTTTTTTTTAGACTTTATAGTTTATCTGGATAGTGAGCCTTTAGCCTGTGACTTCAAAATCAGACGGTTTTAGGGCACCTGATGAGAAAATATCCCTCGGGCTTAAGGACTCGAATAAATAAGGCCACAAAACTAAGGGAGATTATCTTATTTTTGTTCACCATTTTAGGCGTGAATAATCATGCGTCCTGAGAAATATTTACCCAGCTTCAATAAGTAGTTTTTATTACTTTATTTATTTATTTATTTATTTATTTTTTATTTTTTATTTTTTATGGCATTTTCAGTCTTTGTTTCAATCCCAAAAATTGTGTAAGTGTGAAGTGCATATATCTAAGACAAAATATTTAAGATCAAATTATGTTTCCAATATTACTTCCTTATCCTAAAATTTAAACAAGATCTATTATTTTGATTTGGTTTAAAAATTCATAATTTTAGGTCTTCCTAATTCCTAAAAAAAACTATTTCACTTATTTCAAAAAATTTTGTAAAAAGAAAAGAAAAGGGTTCTTATACAAAAGAAAGATCTAAAATTTTCTAAAAAGAAGTGTAAAAGAAAGAAAGTTTAGAACAGCCGATGTTAGTAAACCCTCCCCCACACTTATCTTATGTATTGTCCTTAATGCATCGTGAATGTGTATATGTATGAAAAAAATGGAAAGGAAAGAAAAATTATCTCATGGTGGTGGTTCCGGTGGTGGTCTGATTGGTTCACGAAATGCTGCCCAATCCAGAGATAGTGGATCTTGAAAGAACCCACCAGTGACCTGTATAATACGACCCAATAAAAGAATAATTGAGTGAATGGTCTTATTTAAAAAATTATTCCCATCTAATTTCTAATTAAAAAAATTCTTGAGTCATTTTATTTAATACCTTTATCCAACAATGAATTGTGAGTTCGAGAGATGATTGATTTGGGCTCCAAAGGATCAAATACCAGCTCAGAAAGTTGGCTTAGATCAAGTCTGGATTCAAAAGTGGGAGTCAAAATTGGTTCAAGGGGTCCAAATCAAAAAATTGATGTTCACACACTTACCCCATTAATGAAGTGTGATTGAAAGATATTGGTGATTTTATTTTACGATGTACTGATACAAGATTCAATGTTGACTCCGGAATATGAAAAAAATCTGGTAAAGATACCGGAGTTATTATTGAATCAAAAATAAAATGGAATTGCCAACTTGTGGGTCTGGATCACATCATGCTCAAGTTCAATTTCAGGCATGGGATAACTTGCCAAAATGTAAATGTAACTTTCAAAACTTAGAGTTTGATTAAGTTTAAATGGATGAGCTGAAATTGAATCTTGGTTTCCAAAATAATATGATTCTTTGGTCCAATCGATAGGGTTAGGGATATAAGGATTGATCAAAGGTTGACAAGAAAGACTTTTCTCACTCCCATTGATCAATTCGCTCATTATTGAGTCTAACCTACTGATAGGCCGAGTGACAGAATTTTGAGTTTAAATCATGTCTTCTATACTCTTTGCAATTGGTTCTTCTTGAAACAATAAGTATGAAAGTTGGTTTTGAAAATTGTGGTATAATTGTGAGTCCATTAGATTTTGTGATTATTGCTCGAACTCACGTAAGACTTCCATACTCATTTTCAGGATGGATTTTTTTGCAGTTAGATGTTCTGAAAAAGAAGTATGTGAAGCTTGGTACTGAAAAAATGGTGAGTCCAACATGTTATGAGAATGTCGCTCGGACTCATGCAAGAGTTCCATACTCAATTCTAGGGTTGATGGTTGTTCATTTTGAATCGGTGAGATTGAAAAAGATGAGTACGACTCTTGAAATTTTGGTTGAAACGATGAGTCCAATATATTTTAAAATTGTTGCTCATTTTCAAGAAAGACTTCCATACTCTTTTCTAAATCAAATTTTTCTTTAATGGGATATCCTAGAAAAGGAGTATATGAAGCTTGATGTGGGAATGATTGTGATTGAGCAAGTTCTGAATTTGTTGTTGGGACTTAAGCATGGCTTCTATACTCTTTTGTATCTTTGATTTTTCTTCAATTGGCGGGTTAGGAAAAAGAGTAAAGCAGAATATGAGAAAGAAGATTGTAGATAAGATGGTTGAAAATTTGACTCGGGGAAGGTGAATTCCCAAGAATTCTGTGAGGAGTGAAAATTATTTTGAAATTATGGTCATAAGATTGTGGGTATGAATTATAATGAGTCAGATAAACCCAATCCGACCTATATGGTCGGTTCATGTTGTACATAGCCGAATTGGAGTTATTTGAGTCAAATGAGGTCGGAGTGAAAAATGAATTCATTTGGATGGAAAAATTTTGGTTATACTCTATTTTATCACAATAATCACAAATAAAAAGAAAAAAACAAACAAACAATCAAACAAACAAAGAAAAAGAAAAAGAAAAAGAAAATTCAAAAAATAAGCCTATACTAGGGTTGACCTAAACCTAGACAACTCCTAACTGGTTAGACTGTCCACGGGGGTACATTGTAGGAATCTGACCACAAGTTAATCGGCCAGGTAGGGGCAAGATCAGTGGGAGGTATCCGTGCAGGAGTAACGAGCCTAATTATGCCAAACCACTGTTCTTCAAGGTTTCGCCTCTCAATCCCCAACCTTTGACAATTTGACAAGAGTCAACTTCTTAAAACTTTTCCCTTAGGTTAATCTTTCAAATGAGTCCGAGATGTTCCTAAGGGCCAAGGTCTAGTAAATTTTATTTAAGCTTGGGGTGTGTGAGTGGGGAGAAGGTTTTTGTGCTAAGGGAGGGTAATGACTTTCTCACCTTATGTTGTATTAGGATATGCCCTTAAATTCAATTCGTGTAAGTATGCAATATAGATAAGAATGAACACAAAAAAGCGAGTAAATCACTCAAGTGTTTGTCCTAAGCTATATGCAATGCAATATGTACACCTCCGTCAGGATCACAACAACACAAGAATAAAATATAGTTTAGTGGAATTGAAATCGACGCATGCCAAGATGCAAATGTCTAAACTGTTTTAAAGCATCAATTACTGTATTTTAGTTCTTTAAATTATTACAATGCACAAGTAATCAAAACAGGAAACTAGTAGCAGAATACACAGATATATGCAATTGAAGATGCCCCCTGAAAAGAATCGGGCAACAACTCCCTGCTTTCTTGAGCAAAGAGAAACATGAGAATGTGGGTTTTTGCAGTTGTTAGATTCTAAAAATTGTTACCTGTACTCAGAAACAAAAAAGAAAAGTTAATATAAACATGAAATCAAACCGTTCCCATCTCCGGCAACGGCGCCAAAATTTGATCAGAGTGAAACCGCACACAAAAAGTGTCATTTTAAAATCACTAATAAAAGTGTGTGCGCTTTGGCTTTCTCTATACTTCTGCTATAGTATGGTGGCTAAACGGGTCGAATCTACAGGGACGGGAAGCGATAGAAGCGTTACCGTTCGATTCACGTGTGTGTTAAGTGTTCTTCAATATTTTAAAGAATCAAAAGAAAAGAAAACAAAGAATGAAAAGAGAAGAATATGATAGAAACAACGAAGTGAAAAACATAGAAGAGAAGTTGTGTTTTTGGGTTTTTAAAACAAATAGAAAGAAAAGATAAAAAGAGATATAAGAAAACTCATGGCTACTAACTATTAAGGGCTCCACTAACATGATAACCTCTTAGTGATAGTTGCCTCTCATGTATCATTGGTCATCACTAGTCCTTGGTTCAAGAGCTTTATAAAGTATAACCCATAAGATCACTTTCACTTCCAAACTCAACAAAAAAGAGTAAGATACACTTAATCCATCAAAACTAACTAGAGAAAGCATGAAATAAAGTAATGGTAACTTGTTAGAGAGTTAGATGTTAGAGTATTAGAATCCATCATCATGAACCATCAATGACTCTTGCAAGAGCAAAGCCAAGTAGAGGCTATTATATTCATGTAGATTATCAAGTAAGGAGTTAGCATAGTTAGTGGTTAATGGTTAGTTTCCATGAGAGAGTTAGCTAAATTGTAAAGAGTTAGAGAGAAGAAAACAAATAGAGATAAAGGAAGAACCTTTCATAGAGTATCACCCTCATTACAAGAACTTTCTCTTCTATCCTATCAATCACTATCTTCCCTATTACATAATCTACAAAATAAAAGAAAAACAAAAGAAAGAAGAATAATAACTAAACTACCCTAAAGAAAAGAAATCTACCATAAAAACACTCTTCTCTGAAAATCTACTCAACACTGGGTATTTATAGGCAAAGGGGAAGCACCGGGGAAGCATACGGGGCCACGCGTCGAAGGACGACGCGTGGCTCCCTAGTACTACCACAGAAACGCGGCAAAAGCCACATTTCCACTGTAGCACTGGTGCCGCGTGCGCGCTGCCGCCTGTCACGGTCTGCTGGCTTGTTCCCCTATTGGTTTCCCCTGCTGGTTTCTGATTTTCTGCACCTTATATTGTCAGATTCAGCTTCCAAAATCAATAGCCATAGTAAGATCTAAAACTCACCAAATAAATGGGATATTTGATCTTCTTCTTTATTCCACACCATGGACCTAGGAACACACAAGAAAACCATTATTATCAACATTTTTATAAAATAAATGCGAAAATGTGGTATGAAATATGCAATATTAGAGACTAATCAAAGAGCATGAGTACATAACTCACGTGCCCTATGCTAGCGCAGTTGGTAGTTTAATGTATGCAATGGTGTGTACAAGACCCGACTTGTCACAAGCCATCTCAATGGTTAGCAGATATATGCATGATCCCGGGAGGGGACATTAGGAGGCAGTGAAGTGGATTCTACGGTACATTAAAGGTACCATAGACATTGGTTTGATATTCAAGAAGGATGATACTAGTAAGCAGGAGTGTATCGGATATATTGATTCCGACTATGAAAGAGATCTCGACAAATGCCGGTCCACAACGAGATATTTGTTTACATTATCCCAAGCACCGGTCAGCTGGCGCTCTACTATATAGGCTACTATCGCATTGTCTACTATGGAAGCAGAGTATATGACCATGACAGAGGCTATGAAGGAAGCAATTTGGCTTCAAGGGTTGCTTGACGACTTGAGAATTGATCAGGATCCGTTGAAGATCAATTGTGATAGCATGAGTGCTATCTATTTGGTAAAGAACCAGGTATATCATGCAAGGACAAAGCACATTGATGTCAGGTTTCACTTTTTTTGGGAAATTCTTGATGAAGGTGACATCGAGTTACAGAAAATTCACACGAAGGAGAATCCCGCTGATATGCTTACCAAGGTTGTTTCTGGAGTGAAGTTTGCACATTGCAAAGAATTACTCCATATCCTTTCAGTTGTGTGAGCTCAGTGGAGCTCGTTTGGATGAAATACGTGTGGCTTGATCCCGTTGGGCATGGGTACGTAGGCAACCACAATTGTGCAGCCAATTGGAGTCGACACATGCTATATTGTATTCGGCTCAGATTTACGAAATTTTCACCGAGATTGAGAATTGTGGGGAGATAGGGTAAAATCTTGTTGATAGAGTTTTTGAAAATCTGTTGAAGGTTAGGCAAAAATTGATGAAATCAATGATGTCGAATACGACAGCATGTCGGTCGTATCAAAGTTAGATTGCACGGGAGAAACCAATGCTAGTCGACTAGGGCATGGCTTAGTCGATTAATGATTGGATACAAAGAGTTGGCAAATCTGTTTTATTACAGACTAGTCGAATAATACATGTATTAGTCGGATATATGTATTAGTCGACTAATAGAAATTATTAGTCAACTTATAGTCGACTAATACTGCTGCGCGGTCTGTTTTCAAATTGATTCTGAATTCATTTCTGATTCGAATTAGGTATTTTTGGTTTTCTTTTCCTCGTAGTTTCTTTGGTTATATAAGGAGTGGTAGTGTCCTCAATATTTGTAACATGTAATTGATTGATTCAATAAGAACTCTCTCTCCTTGCCCCGAGGACGTAGGCAAATTGTCGAACCTTGTTAAATCTTGTGTTCTCTCTTTATTTTCTTTATTTAAATTGTTTATGTGATTGACTGGTTGTTCTCTGATGGCCCTCTTCTCTGTTCCGTGGATTCCCAACAGGTTGTGCTTATGAGGCTACCAAAAAGAGGAGTACTACATGCTCTAATGATGAGTCCATATCTAATTTGCTCTAAGCAGTAAAGCTTCCTGATTTTATTTTTGATCCGGAATTTCTGAAGTTGAACACCCAGGCTTCTGAAATAACCAAGAGGCTACTGGCTAAAGAGGTAGTTGATGATCGAACAGAAGATAAAAGGTCACCCTCTCCACCACCAGTCTACAACAATTTGGGTATTAAGGTGAATTCAAGGGAGTCTAGGCTCCGTGAAAAGCTCGTGATGCAGCGACAAGCAATCATTACACATTTGGTTCACAAGTTTCCCGTTTTATACCTCCCCTGTGATTACATAAAGCCAAAGTTATGCAAGAAGATGTGCATGCCAGTAAAGGAATATCCTGGATATAATTTCATTGGCCTTATGATTGGGCCTCAGGGGACTACAAATAAGAGAATGCAAAAGGAGACAGGAGCTAGAATTCTGATGCGCGGCAAAGGTTTCATCAGAAAAGACCAGCAGTATAATCCTGCCCCCACTGATAACGAGGACTTGCAAAGGTTTCATCAGAAAATTAGATGCTGCTGCAGGTATGCAGGTATGGTGGAAAAGCTTCTCAGTCTAGCGGAAGAAGAGAGCACAATACATAAGTTTGCCCAGCCAAGAGATCAAGCTGAACAAAATAAAATAGTTAACGATATCAATTCGATTAATCACCCATGCAATGTTTGTTAAGGAAGCCATCCAACTTCTGTTTGCCTTTTGGCACCACTGACTCTAGGAGCCAACACTACTGGTGATCAATGGAGCTTCCCTGCCAACCTCGGCGGTGGAACCTCACTTTATAATTCTCCTCTGCCTCCTAGTACCACCATGCTTTCAATGGCCAATCCAGGATGTAACAATATGAAGCCCCAGAAAGTGATTGATTATTCCAATCTATATGTTAGTTATCTTCCGCAGTCTGTGAATGACGAGAAGCTGATTGAGCTATTTTTACCTTTTGGACAGATATGTTCTGCAAGATTGATGAGAGACAAGATCACGGGCTTAAGCAAAGGATAAGCCTTTGTTAAATATGCTGATCATGTCAGTGCTGCTACGGCTATAGCAAATATGAACGGGTACTCGATCGATGGCCACATGTTAGCTGTTAGAGTAGCAGGCATCATTCCATCTTCTGCCAATGTTAACATGGGGTTTCTAAGCAACAATCTACTCCCAAACTATCAATACCCTGCACCCACTGCTCAATACAATCCTATGTCAATGTATCAGCTCTACCCTCCAGGGGACAGTCTGTTTGGCCCCATGTGTTGGCAAGGGCCTCCAGGGTACATGGGGACACAACCTGATGCTTCTTACCTAGTGACCAACAGTGTTTCAATGCATGGTGATCATTTTAGTGGGCATCAGTCAGTGTCCCTTGATTCCTCGTTCCATTATGCGCCAATATCTTCTACTTTATATGGGTTTTCAGCTTCAAATGTAACTGCTCAGTTTTCAAGCAATGTGATGAACAATGGTCCTCAGACTCAGCTGTATCATGAATCTGTTTCAGTTTACAATCCATCAGCCTTACAGGCTCAATCTGTGCAGACTTTAGGTGGCCCCCAGATGACTCCGCCTTTAGATCCTGCAGGTGTGGACGATCACAAGGATGCTATTTTTTAGAGATGTGATAGGTTCGATTCTGAGATAGTTTCCATCCTGCAAGAACTGTATAGTTGCAGAAAATTTTGAAGAACCAGACTAGGTCATTGCTTTTGGTTTTACACAATTCGTCTATTGCTGGATCAGTTGATGTAAAGACTGACCTCTTAGTTTCTTAGTATCTACAGAAATCGCTTGAACTTGTCAGTACAAATGTTGTTTTATTTTGGTGTTGAATGACTTGTATATGAAAGCAACCAGGGTGGTTGTCCCTACTATGTTTAAAGATTCTGAAAGATAATTTTAGAGAACTAGGACCAGGTCATTGCTGTTTGGTTTTATGCAATCCGTCTGCTGCTGGATCAAATTATGTAAAGACTGATCTCTTAGTTTCTTAGTATCTATGAAAATTGATCAAATTTGTGATTACATATGTTCTTTTATTTTGGTGTTAAATGACTTGTACATGGAAGATGCTCCTGATCTCATAGTTTCTTAGTATCTATGCAAATTGATCATACTTGTGACTACATTTATTTTGGTGCTGACTGACTTGTATATGGAAGCAGCCTGGGTGATGGTCCCCACCATGGACTGTTTGCTGGTTTTGAAGATCAAATTCTTTAAGTTTCTACATCCATCTTGTTAAATGCGTTTGGAATTTAGCTTGCGACTGATTTGTTCATCTTGTTTTTGTAGGAATTTTCCATCAAATGTAGGTGGTAGCAGCAGTTTGAGATATCACTCAGAGGCCACACCCTGCAATTTTATGCTGTTTAATTTGATTATTTTGTCTGGAAAAAGAGGCTGAGGATGCTGAAAGTTGGTTCAGCTGCATTGCATGTCCATTGGAGATACATGAAGAACTATTGAACTTTGTGATGGAAGATTGCATCCTGAATAAAAACTTTTAACCTGAATCTAACACAAACTTCCCCAAGAATTTAGTAGCGATGAGATTGGTGTCTGTTCATCTCTCTTGCTGTCTGTGGTTTCACCAAATTGTTCGATGTACTTATCTTCTGATATGTTGGAATAGTTACTGAGCAACCAATAATAAATTAATAATACACAAACACTACGCTGGATCAAAGGGAACAAAACCTCACATAATTAATGAACTTATCACACTAGTTTTATATTGATGACAATACAATTAAACCGATGAAATGTACCATGTTTCCGCATACCATTATTGAGCTACAACAGACTCGCGGATATTCCCACAGTGTTTTTTCAGGAAACACTCAATCAGAAGGAAGAGACTTCAGTTTTGTCAAAGAAATACCCCGAAGGGCCACCCTCAGGCAGAAGGGCTAACATCACGGGGCCTCTTGCCCCTTCCTCTGGCGTTAAGTGTCCAGTGTTCCAGTTCAGGTCAGTCTTAACAAAGCCAGGACACACACAGTTAATACACGCATTGGAATACTTCTTTGCAAGAACTCTTGTGTATGCATTGACAAGTGCTTTCGATACTTTGTACGAAGCTCCTGCAGTTGGCCAACCACTGGTTTCCAGTAAACCCTCCTTGAAATCCTTCGGAAAGCGATTTGAGAGCTCCACGAATCTTTCTTCTGTTAAACCATCAGCATCGCTCAACTCTTGCTTGATACTGTCATTTGGGATGAGCTGCGTGAAAGAAATTTACTTACTTGATCTGCGATTGGAAATATGAAGGATATTTCTCGGTATATTATTGAAATAATTTACAGAACACTACTAGTCCATTACCTTGAGTTTCCCAAGGGAGGATGAAACATTAACTATTCTCCATGAGTTTGATTGCTGGAGAAGAGGAATTAGTGCTTCAACAGTCCATTTTGTACCAAAGAAGTTTGTTTTGATAGTTTCCTCTGCCATCTCATAAGTTTCTTGGATGCTTTTCTTGAACCAGTCAGGCATATCGGCTCCATCTACAATCTGTTGCGTGAATAAGAAATTTGAATACTAGCTATGACGAACATATCAATTTCTTGTAGGAGGAATATAGATAATGTTTAATGAAGAAAAACCTCATCATCCTTCGTCTTAGAGGCATTCAAAATCTCCATGTCAACTGTTAGTTTAAAGATACCGGCATTATTCACCTGCATAACATCAAGCCTAAAGTTAGTTCTTCAAACAAAATGATAAAAGAAAGCTAGCTAATACATTTATGTAAAAATCCACTGTTTTCTTGCCAAGATGTCCAGCTTCCCAAATTGAGTCTTGATGAAATTTGCCAAAGAGGCAATGCTAGAAGGATCAGCCACATCCAGCTGATGAAAGGTGATGTCAGAGAACCCAGACTGTTTGAGCTTGTCCACTGCTTCACTACCTCTCTTCTCATCTCTGGCTGTAAGAATAACTCTAATCCCATTAGAAGCCAGCTGCTTGCATATCTCAAATCCAATCCCTTTGTTTCCTCCTGTAACAACTGCAAGTCTGACATTGAAAAAAAGAAAAGAATATGCATCAAAACTCAGCATCTTGTGTATTAAGACAATCCATAGAAATTAATGTAGAGATATGTACCTCTTCTCTACGGTTCCTTCCATTGTTACAAGAATTTAGTTAATAGATACAATGGTTATGGTTAGTTAATCGCAGGGCTATTTATAGAGATGTGTAACATCAGGAGGAGGTCACACATGCCGATTAAGTTTGAGCTTAGTCAATCTAATTTTGCTTTGGTTGCAGGGTCTTTAACATAAAACGTATTGGATGACGTTAGAAAGAAATTTTCTATGGCGGTTGTTTTCACTGGGTTATTGGTCTTATGCCCTCCTTTGAAAATTACATTTTTTTTTTTTTTTTTTGTATCCACAGTCCTCAAATTACTGGCATGCAGCATCCTAGTAAGTGTCTTGATTGAGACTGAAACAGCCAATCAAAATAACCTGGGCCACACAAATGCAAGAATCAAATTATGTAGCATTAAGAGGTCTAAATCTATGAGGGCCAATTGATGTCCTTGATACTTATATCTACAAATTGTCCCCCTTATTGTAGAACAAAAAATATCATCTTATTTGAATAGAGACTTACCAGTAGTTTTTTGTGGTAGTAGCTTGGGAAAATTATGCAAAAGTACATATATGCAGTATTTATATATTTGTTTTTGACAGATAAATTAAGGAAGGCATGGATTCTCACGAGGAAAGAAAAATTCAAATCAAATCAAATCAAATCAAAATAAGGAGCCTTCAGTCAGTATTTGTCAGTTAAATTATGTAATCCAAGGCAAGCCACATCTGTTGTCAAAAGTTGCATGTATAACATGGAGAATTTTATGGAGGTTATATAATATTGACTCTCTTTGACCCAGTTTAGGTGAGTTAATGTTCTCTGTGGGACATTTCTTGTACGATGACTTTGTTAACAAAAATAGTCCCCTAGAAAATCCAGTTATTTTACGAGATTGGTGTTAGTTAATATCTCATTCTAAAAGCAGACCAGGGATATATGTATGCAATTTTCATGCTGTTGGGAATCCACGCAACAGAGAAGATGGATATCAGAGAATAGTCACTAGTCAGACGAAGAATTAAACAAAGAAAAGAAAGAGAGAACACAAGATTTAACGAGGTTCGGCAATTTACCTACGTCCTCGGGGTAAGGGGAGAGAGTTCTTATTGAATCAATCAATTACAGGTTACAAGTTTCAAATATTGGGGACACTGCCCCTCTTTATAGCCAAAGAAACCACGAAGAAAAGAAAACCAAATACACCTAATTCGGATCATAAACGAATTCAGAATCAGATTTGGAAACGGGACCGCTGCAGCTGAATTAGTCGACTAGGTACCCTAGTCGACTAATTGCTTCTATTAGTCAACTAGGTATTTATCCTAGTCGACTAGTCTGTAGTGAAACAGATTTTCTAACTTTCTGTTTGTATCATTGTAGGCTGTCTAAAAATCACTAAAAGACAAGCCATTAAAAAGCAGAGTTTCAGGTTCTAGACGCAGGACTAATGATGGCCACCCGCGTCTCAACATCAAGGCGCGTGGGCTCGACACCCGCGTCTCAACCTCAAGGCGCGTGGGCTCGACACCCGCGTCTCAACCTCAGGGCGCGAGGGTCCAAGGCCCGCGTCTCGGTTATAACCGCCCTGGTTATGGGGCCAGTCACCGCCCACATAGCGGGGAAGTTAGCCCCTCATTGTGGAGCACTTTTAGGGGGCACGTTCACCCCTGGAGCCTCTATAAATAGCCCCGCCGCTATGATAAAAAAAAAAAGAAAGAAGAGGAGGAGAGAAGGCGCTCGGAGAGAAAGAGACGCACACAGCGGCACAAGGACAATACAGAGAGACAGACAGAGACAGGAGAGAGAGAGAGCTCAACTCTTCAACAAGCTCGCTGCGTACGAGTTGCCCTTTGCCTATCTTCTCTTTGAGAGTTTTGGTAGACAGAGCTGTGTTACTCCTTCTACCAGCCAAAGAGAAGATCCCTGACGATCCCGACGGTCATCCGGTCAACGGAGAACAAGATTCACTCTCCACCGCCACTTGAAGAACCCAGCCTTAAACAAAGGGAGGATTCAAGATTCAACATCCTCCCTCCCTTGTAACTGGAAGGAAAACAGTTTTGTTGTAATTTTTCATCTGATTCAAGAAAATTTTACAGCGAACACGCTTTATTTCCTTTTTCCGGCGCGTACAAGAGATGGCGACTCCGCTGGGGACTACATTTGTCACTGATGAGCAAATCGTGGCGCAAGATGACGTCCTTCGTAAGGGAAAGATGGTCGAATCGCTTGTTGTCGAGTTTGACCAGGCGAAATACGAAGAGTTTCTCTCTGCCGGCTCCAAGAGCCCAAAGACCCGCGTCTGCCGCAGGGT
This sequence comes from Agave tequilana, assembly GCA_038442645.1. Taxonomy (NCBI): domain Eukaryota; kingdom Viridiplantae; phylum Streptophyta; class Magnoliopsida; order Asparagales; family Asparagaceae; genus Agave; species Agave tequilana. The sequence continues at coordinate 154,483 of JAVJIF010002400.1, forward strand.
CTCGACAGGGAATGGTCCCGAAGCCCGATCCGAGGTTCTCTCGGGCGCTGCTGCTGCCAACTGTGCCAAGCAAGATACACGCGCCAACGCCTCTCAGAAGGCCCGCGTGATCTCAGGCACAACTGCCGCTGCGATCAACCGCGCAGCACAGAATACCCGCGTCAGCGTCTCTCGGGAGACCCGCGTGGTCAAAATCTCTGGTGTTCAGCATCAGGTCGTCGTTGGTCACTCTCCACCTCTACGACGCAACCGAAACGCTGAGCGTCGACAGAGGAGACGTGCGCGTCAGCTACAAGTTGGAACCTCTGGTTGTCCGACTGAGGCTGGACGCGACGTACAATCTGGCGCCTTGCCCGCGCCACATCTAGCACGTGAAGTCCGCGTTTGGCGGCCCAAACGCGAGACTCCTCAAGCTGGGTCCTCTGAAGACCAACTCATCAAACGCTAAGGTGAAGCCTCTGCGCCTCGTCAAGCGCGAGAGGCACGCGCCTATAGGCGTTGGGCCCAGCAGCCCATCCTCTCTCAAACGTCTCTGCCCCGACGCACTAAGCGGCAACGCGACAATCGCGTCTCGTCTCAACTGAGACGCCAGACGCGCGTCTTACAGCCGCAGCGCGAAAGTCGCGTCCCTGAAACCCGCGTCCAGGCTGTACAGCATATGGATGCCTCCCGTCTTCGACGTTGCGAGGTTAATCTCTTCGATCCCCCTCCCGTGGATCTGAGGGATTACTTGACGAAGAAAAGAAGTGCCAATCAGGTCACTTCATCATGTTGCTGCCAACGGCTCATCTCTATGCTCTCCGAGTGCCGTTGTGGTTCAGGTGTGCACCAGCAGTCTTTAGTTAGACAGCTGACCCTGATTCCCCCGTCAGCCAAAAGAAGGGGCTCCCACAGAAGGAGGACCTTCTCTGACATTGAGTACCCAGAGCTCACTGCGAATATGACGAGCAGGAGTAAGGGAAAACAACCTGCAGTCAGCTCGGATGAGTCTGACTCTGAACCGGAAGGGGTGTATCAACACACTCGCACCCGGACTGGGGCCATTCCCCCGATTGATTATAATGCCTTAGCCCATAGCATTAAAGTGAATGATTCTCACTCCGCCGTAGTGGAATCACGGGCTTCAAACTCTTCCGTTGAGAAGGAGGCCTCCGCCTACATGATAGGCACTCCTGAGGAAACGGCTAGACGTTTAGAACAAATCCAGAAGGCACAAATGGATATGATTCTTTCTCAGCAGGAATCTATCGACTCCCTCAAGCAGATGCTTGCACAGTTGCTCGAAGACAGGAGGAAATCTCCTCCTAAAAAGACGAAGGGCAAAGGGAAAAAGGGAGAAAGCTCATCTTCCGAACCTTCTGAGGAGAGGCCGCGATCTACTTCTAGTTCGTCCAAATCCCCGTCGCAAGTAAAGGGCGACCAAGACCAGGGAAAGGCTCATGCTAAAAGAATGAGTCAATTGGAGCAACGCCTTGAGGCCCTTACCAACCGTAAAGGCCTCCAAGAAGCTGGAGTGGTCCGGCCTTATCCGGCCGAGTGGGACTTGGTTCCATACCCGTCCAAGTTCAAGGCTCAACCCTTCAAGCATTCGATGGGAAAGGGTCACCCAACCAACACATCTACTACTTTAAATCCCAAACCGGGAATGTAGTAGATAACGATGCTATCCTGGCTCGTCTGTTCATCGGCACCCTGAAAGGGCTGGCCTTTGAATGGTTCATGAAGCTCCCAAAAGGTTCTATCAAGAACTGGGGCGATTTGGAGAAGCTTTTCTTAACGCGCTTCTTCGAGGATGACTCGGAAGTCACGATGCCCACCCTTTTGGCTACTAAACAGCGAAAGGGAGAGTCCGTCAAGTCTTTCATGGAAAGATTTCGGAACGTGGCACTCCGGTGTCCAAGCGGCATGACCCAGGTCACTCTGGTGGAAACATGCCGCCACAATCTCCAAACCTCACTCCTTGCTCAAATAGGAGTTGCTGAAAGCCGCACCTGGAAGCAATTAGTCCAACAAGGTGAACAGGCTGAGGAGATTGTCGCCCGCGTCAGAGCGGAGGAAGGTAAGCCCAGGCCGGAAAGGTCGACAAGGCGTGCGCCAGACACATCCCTCTAAACAAAGCGGAAGGATAATTTGGCAACGGAGACCAAATCTCCCGCCAAACCTCAATCAGGCAAGGCGAGTGGCTCTTCAAGCCAGCCACGCGCCAACAAGCAATATTCCTTCAAGGAGGAACATGTCGATTCACTCTTTAAACTACTCAACAAGAGTAACCGACTGAAGCTCCCTGAAGCTAGGCGCCCCGAGGAAGTCGGCAAGACCGACAATCCCACCTATTGCTTGTACCACAGGATGCTGGGGCACCCTACCAAAAGCTGCTACGTCTTCGAGGACATCCTTCAAGCTCTGATTGACGCGGAGGTGTTAAAGCTCTAACCAGAGCAGAAGAAGGTGACGGCTAACATGACGTCAGTTCTTCAGTTCGGAAGACAACCCCCAACGCCTTCGGGGGTGGTCCCTGTTCCGAAAGGAGAGCTAAGAGTGGTCAACACGGATCCTCACCAGCAACAAGAGAAGGGCCTAGTACCCGTTCCTACGCCTCGAGGGGAAATCATGTGGGTCCACCCTGACCTTGTTGATGCCCAGCAATGGACTACTGTAACTAATAAGAAGTCCAACGGCAAGGCAAAGGCGTCATCCTACAATGTGGTGTGTGCCTCTTCTCGAGAAACGGATACCGATATTCCTTCGCTAACCGACTCAGAAGAGGAGACAATAGTTCTGGCCGCAGAACCCAATCGGCTAGTGGCAGAAACCCGCTCAGGACAGCCGTACTTGAAGCAGTATGGCGAGATGGCGGTAGCCCCTCCACAACCAGCTGTAGAGCCAACCAAGCCCTCCACAAAACAACTTGTGGAGAAACAGAAAGAAACTCAGTTTTCTCGAGTTCTTTCGAAAGGTGTAGCGAAAGGATCCACGACACCTTACCGCTTTGATGTCCTGGCTCAACTAGCCAACATCCCGGCACGCATTACCTTGTATGAACATCTTAGACTATCAAAGTCGACCAGAGAAGCTCTACAAGAAGCTCTGGCAAATGCTGAGGTCTTCATGACCCAGGTGCCGAAGGAGGAAGATGTAGAGGATTGCCTCCACACCTCCCCAAATGCTCCCTGCATTACCTTCACAGCAGATGATATGCAGGTTAAAGGGAAGCATGATCGACCCCTGTACTTCACAGGGTACATTGGATCGTCTGAGGTGAACCGCATTCAGGTAGATCCGGGGTCCGCGTTGAGCATCATGCCTCGCCGGGTCATACAACATCTGGGCATCCCCACCTATCGTCTGAGCCCTACCCAGACAACCATTTACGGGTTTAATGCCAATGGCACCCGTCCTATGGGGAAGATTAAGCTCAAATGCCAGATTGGAAGTTTAAAGTCGGAAGTGACATGCTACATCATTGATGCCGACACTTCCTACAACCTATTACTGGGACGGCCATGGATTCACCGCAACTCCATCGTTCCCTCTACTCTCCATCAAGTCATGAAATACATTGACGAGAATGGAAAGGTACAGACGTTGATTGCCGAAAGGCATCCATTCAAAGGGGTCGAGAATTATTTCACAGACTCCTTACTGTACCAAGATCCCGGGGAGACGGATGAAGTCCCGCAACGGGAAGAACCAGACTCTGGCAATGAAGCCGATACTGAGCTGGAGGAAGATGAGTGTGTGTGGGAGCTAGATCCACCTGTAAAGAGCATTGATAAGCTCGATGTTGATAATACCACCGACGATGTAGGCGGTTGGTACATTAATGAAGAATTAGATTTAGCGTATTTTTCTGTGGTTGCTTCTGATTCAATACCGTCAGATACTAGCACTGATGTAGATGATGATCTCTGGTCGGCAATGGATGCTTTGACATCGTTGCATGTACCAGTAAAATCATCCTTCGGGACATACCAAGATAATGGTAATGCGCAAGAACCTATATTTATGGTTCCAGCCAGACGGAAAGGCCAAAAACCAATTCTTTTTGGGCGAATCTCGTCTGAACCAACGCCCCGCGAAGAATCGTAAGGCGAGGAGGAATCCCCTCAGTTCGGTCAATATGAACCAAAAGCGCTCAAAATGATGAAGTGCATGGGGTATGATCTAACCAACAGACCTGGGTTGAACTTCGGCAAAGGAAGGAGAATGCTACTTCGATCTTTTGTGCCGAAAGGGAAAGCCCCCGATTATTATCATCGGACGCGCCGGGGGTTGGGCTATGTATCAACTCCGATCCCATCAGCCTCTGATTCTGGAGGGCCATCAGGTCATAATTACTCTTCAGGCACGTCATCGTAGGAGTCGGATGTCAGTGTCGGCAACATCTTCAGAGAACTTTCAGTGAACATGGTTTCAACAAGCCACCTGGAAGACGGAGATGAAGAAATGATCCAATCTGATACAGATCCTTGGATCAAACATTTAAATACTCTTTGGGATACCCGCTTTGAACAGCACGAGCCACCCACAGAAGACAAGGTTGTTCAAGTCAATCTAGGAGATGAGGCCAATCCTAAGCCCATCTTCATAAGTGACGGCCTGTCACCTTCGGAGAAGAAGGATCTAATATCTCTTGTATAAGAGTATATAGACGTCTTCGCCTGGAATTACGAGGACATGCCTGGACTCGATCCTCAAGTGGCTATGCACCGCCTCAACATCAATCCGGACGCAAAACCTGTCAAACAACAGCAGCAACGGTTCCGTCCAGAAATAATGGAGGCAATTCAATCAGAAGTCAGAAAACTTATTGATTCTGGCTTCATCAAGGAAGAACAACATCCCGACTGGGTAGCCAACATTGTCCCAGTTGCCAAGAAGAACGGGAAGATCCGGATCTGCATCGACTTCCGTGATCTAAACGAGGCTTGCCCCAAAGACGAATTCCCACTGCTGATCACAGATGTCATGATTGACAATACTTGTGGATTCGAACGAATGTCCTTCATGGATGGATTCTCAGGATACAATCAAATTAAAATGTATCCTGACGACGAAAGCATACCTCCTTCAGGACACCTCTAGGGGTCTACTGCTATACCGTCATGCCCTTCAGGCTGAAGAATGCAGGGGCAACATATCAAAGGGCCATGAATGCCATTTTCCATCAGCAAATACGCAAAACGGTGGAGTGTTATGTTGACGACATCGCAGTAAAAAGTCGCACTAAAGATGATCACATATCTGACCTGAAGGTTGTCTTTGATATCATGCAGGCTCATCAATTGAAGATGAATCCCACCAAGTCCTTTCTGGGGGTGGCCAGTGGCAAATTCCTAGGATTTGTTGTAACCTCCACAGGAATTCATCTGGACCCGGAAATGGTTCGCGCTATCCAGGAGATGCAACCTCCGAGAAATCTCAAGGAACTCAGGGGATTGCAAGGACGATTGGCGTACATCCGTAGGTTCATCTCAAACCTCTCCGGAAGATGCCAACCCTTCACTAAGCTAATGAAGAAGGGTGTCTCGTTCATTTGGGACGACGCTTGTCAACAAGCATTTGAGGAAATCAAGCAATACCTCACCCAACCACCAGTCCTTGCAGCTTCGATATCTGGAAAACCTTTCCTGGTATACGTCCGGGCAATGGATCATTCTTTGGGAGCTCTACTAGCTCAGCATGATGACCATGGATGTGAGCAAGCGATCTACTATCTGAGTAGAACAATGATCGGAGCCGAACATCGGTACAACCCGATCGAGAAGGAATGTTTGGCACTGGTGTTCGCCATTCAGAAAATGAGACACTACCTGGCGGGCCAAACCATAAATGTCATATCAAAAGTCAACCCCTTGAGGTTACTCATGACAAAACCTTCATCGCTAAATGGCCGACTGGCAAAATGGGCCATATTGTTATCTCAATATGAAATGCACTTTTTACCACAGAAGGCCATTAAAGGACAAGCGGTGGCGGATTTCCTGGCTGAGCATCCAGATCCGAGGGCAACCAAACTTTACGACGATCTCCCAGATGAGGTCGCTGAAGCCTGCCTAACTCAGACATCGTTCGAAAGTCAAGTGTGGCAACTCTTCTTTGACGGTGCATCCAGAACAAGCCCAAAAGGACACATCGTAGCGGGGGTAGGAGTAGTACTCGTCTCGCCACAGAACTATGTGATTCCTCAAGCTGTCTCGCTAACTGAGCCTTGCTCCAACAATGTAGCAGAATACAACGCTCTTTTGATTGGGATGCAGCTCGCCGATGAGATTGGCGTTAAAAATCTCGAGGCATACGGTGACTCCAAACTCATTGTTAGCCAAGTTCGCGGGGAGTACGAAGTCAGACATGAGGACCTAGTACCCTACTACAATGTAACTATCCACATGGCCGAGAGGTTCACAAACTTCTACATCGATCATGTACCGCGCAGGCAAAATGCGCATGCAGATGCACTGGCGTCCCTCGCGGCCTCCTTAGCTCTTCCAGCTGGAGCAATGGAGAAGATATTCGTCTACAGCCACGACCTGTATTGCCCGAGAACTGCCCTCGAAGACTATCAGGAGTCAAAGGGAGAGTGTCAAGGCAAAGAAGCGCTGGAATTGTCAACCGGGCCAAAGCTTAAAGACTGGCGATTCCCCTATATCGACTATGTCTTGTATGGCATCCTGCCTGAGGACGCCAAGGAAGCGGCTGCCATTCGAAGGAAAGCCCCTAAATTTTACTACAATGCGATTACACGAACATTATATCGTCGATCGCATGACGGAGTCTTGCTCCGGTGCCTCTCACCAAAGGAGGCCCAAGAGGTATTGAAAGAAGCCCACGATGGTATGTGTGGAGCCCATCAACCTGGCCCAAAACTGGCACATCGACTCCAAAGATTGGGTTACTACTGGCCCAAGATGATTGCCGATGCCATCACTTATGCCAAAAGATGTCACGCCTGCCAAGTGCACGGCGATTTCATCCATCAAGCACCAGGGTACCTCCACTCTACGACCTCTACCTGGCCATTTGAAATGTAGGGGATGGATGTGGTTGGTCCTATCAGCCCACCATCATCAAAGGGACATCGGTTTGTTTTGGCAATAACCGATTATTTCTCTAAATGGGCCGAAGCTATTCCTCTGAAGGAGGTAAAATCGTCTAACGTGATCAAGTTCGTGAAACATCACGTTATTTACCGTTTCGGTGTACCTCGGCGAATTATCCATGACAATGGACCCCAGTTCATCAGCCAGGCGTTCCAGAGATTCTGCGCTAAGTTTAGAATCCAGAGTGTGTCCTCAACGGCATACTATCCTGCCGTTAACGGTCTCGCAGAAGCTTTCAACAAGACTATTGGCAAGCTTCTCAAGAAGTTAGTCTCGAAAAGTCAACGAGACTGGGACGATAAGTTAGGTGAATGCTTATGGGCTTATCGCACAACTGTGCGAACCCCAACTAAAACCACACCATTTTCTTTGGTATATGGATGTGAAGCCGTACTTCCACTGAAAATCCAAATTCCATCTCTACGCGTCGCCTTGACAGCGGAGATGACAACCGAGGAGAAGCATCGACAGCGACTCCAGGAATTGGAGGCCTTAGACGATATGCGTCTGCAGGCCCAACAGCAAATCGAGCTTTACCAAGCTCGAATTACCAAAGCCTTCAACAAGAAAGTTAAGGTGCGGACTTTCAGGAAAAGCGATCTTGTCTTAACCGTCAGAAGACCCATGGTGATGACGCACAAGACAAAAGGAAAATTCCAACCCAAATGGGAAGGGCCATTTGTAGTATAGTCAGTCTACTCAAACGGGTCATATCGTCTCATAACTTCAAATGGCGATACACTCATGATGCCAATCAATGGCAGATTCTTGAAAAAGTACTATCCTTAATAGTACTCCTCCTCCGATCAAGTTCAAAATTACACCTCTGATCAGAACAAGAAGAGCTTCTTCATTAATATCCGACGCCTCCGATGGCTAAGGATAGAGGAAAATGTTGGCCTTTAACCCCAACATAAGTCTTCGACAACTCATCATGCTGAGGGGAATAGCATGGCTAGCCCAACTCAAACGGTAGTTGGTAAAGGCACCTCAAATCCGTTGACAGCTGAGGATTTGCTAAAAATCCTAAGTGGACTTGGCTCCACTCTTTTCTCCAAAATCCCTTACCAATTCTCACCCACAGAATGGTAGGTCTACCAAATACAATCATTATCAAGTTAACACTATACCTCTGGTAATTACTCTTGCTTGTCAACTCTACATAGAGTAACAAACTTTCAGATTTGCCAAGTTAACACTATACCTCTGGCACTCCAAATTCCACCTGTCAGTTCTCATCAATAGAATGACAGGTCCTCAAACCGTTTTTTGGCACGAGCCAATTCTTTTCAAGTTAATATCACACCTCTGACAAAATTACTGTTTAAGTTAACATCATACTTCTAAACAGTACATCAAGCTTCTGTCAAGTTAATATTACACCTCTGACAGTCACTTTCCTTCAGACTTCCGTATTGAAGCTGAAACGAATGATGCTAAGTTAACACTACACATCTAGCATCTAAGTCATTGCTAAGTTCAACAATACACCTATGGCCATGATTTTTCCTCGACTTCCTTATCTAAGCCGAGATGACCAATGCTAATTCCACATTACACCTCTAGCATTACCCTCACTGTCAAGTTAAACATCACACCTATGTCAGTGACACTCTCAGTTTTCCCAAAACAAAACTGAAATACTTTTGAGTCAAGTTAATATTACACCTCTGACTCACATCCTTGTCAAGTTAACATCACACTTCTGACGAGACTACTTTCAACCGTTAAGTTAATATCACACCTCTAACGGTAAAGACTTCCCTAGATTCCCCATGAGTCTAGTCTTACTTATTATTCTCTTCAATAGAATAACAAGTCTACCTAAAAACAATGTTAGGTTAACAGTACACCATTGACAGTGTTTCCATCAACTCCCCGGCTGAACTTAATCAAGTTGATCCCAAACCCTTGATAAAAGTTCACCTTCCCTGGGGGTACGTGTTCCACCTGTCACTTTTCTTATAAAGTGGCTGGTCCACCAAACATTATTTCATCTCTGTCAAGTTAATATTACACCTCTGACAGTATTGTGAAAGTTCCTGAAATAGGATCTTTCCCTATAAAATTTGACTTATTAAGATTATCATCATAATTTTGACGAAGTCAAAGATCTTCTGCTTCTATGCGTCTAACTGAAGATAAAAGGTTCAAGACAATAGAAAGAGGCAGAAAGAAAAATGTCACTTTTATTTATATCCAGGCATATGAAAGTGATACAAAACGCTCTCTTATACAATAAGATTGAGTGTTACAATTAAGGAGTACAAAGAAGTCCTCTCTCTCTCAGAGGCCGTACTCACTCCTTGAAGCCGCATCTGATTCCAAGTGCACGATGTTTGGAAAAGCGCCAAACTGTGGCGACAATTGGAGCCGATTGCACTATGGTGCATGACGCAAACATCGAAAGAGCCCTAGCTGACTAAGCTAAGAGCAATGGTGTTCTTGAGGTCCGGTGGCAGCAGAAAGCCATGCAACCCTTCATTCATGAGCATCTCTTTCGCCATAAGGCCATCCAACAAACATGGAGTGTCCTCGATGTCACTTCTGGGGTGAGAGAGGAAGGGGATGCTATCTGCCACTATATCCACCGTAACCCCCCGCCGCCATACTCACTCTGACCATGCCATGCCAGCAGGCATGACTGGTGCATTGAATCCAATGAGATCTTGGCGAGGGTTAAGTCCTCGTCAAGGACCATGATTTCTTCCCTTGTGGACGACGGGGACCATGATTTCTTCCCTTGTGGACGAACATCGAACGAGTTCGCCGGCCGAAATATTCTTCCAGGAGCCCAGCGAACCTGAAAAAGGACGATCAAGCCTACCTGCAAGGAATAAACAAAGGAATCAGAACATCTGGAACTTAGTACACTTCAACAGAGAAAACTAAGTGACAGACGCAGTTATTGCCGAAGACTACAGACGCGGGAATGACCCACGCAGTGAGCCAAAACTTTCGCGGTGGCAGAAACAGACGCGAGTTAAAACTGTGATACACGCAGGGTTCAAACGCAGTCTAATTTTTTGCATCTGCGTCTAACACACCAGGCGCGAAAAGACTCAGACGCCGAAAAAATTGCCATCTCCTGTTGAATGAACAGGAGTTGCAAGATTCGGGTCTGAAACCTTCAACCCGAGTTGGAATTCATCCAAGTCAGTGGCCTTAAAACGCGAGCTTCATGAGCAAAGCCAGCGCCAAGTGCCAAAGACTTCTGTACTCGCGTCCAGAGAAGTTCAAGTCGATGACGCAAATTCAAAAAAAAAAGGGAATGCACCAACTAAGACTTCATCCAGATGGTGATATCTCTTTAAGAGATGCCAAGGTGCAAGCCTGGGTGGACTAAAATGTCATGGCAAGTCGGGACGGCATACCCGCAGAGACCTCTATCAAGAGTTGAACTCTCTACATTAGAACGTGGACATAAAAGATGATCAAAGAGACGCTTTCTCCTGAAGAGACCAAACAGAAGCATGAAAGCTCTGGGTCATCTTCATCCACAGAGTCACCTTCATCCATGGAGACAGACCCCTGTTAGAAACTCTGAAGAAGGCGAAATTTCTCAGAGCAAATCAAAAGAAAACAGTCTAAGTTCAGGTTGTTAAAGAGGGAGAGGGTGAGCCCTATTTATAGGCAGCCCCTGATAACTGTCATTAATGGTTCATTAATCAAAACCGTCAGCCTTAATGACCGCACGACCGTCAAAGTCCAATAGGAGTCTGACGCGTGGAACGTTGCTTCGGGAAGCGTCGCAGACGCTGGTCTCAAACCGCCAGCGCCGCTTTTGCATTAAAAGGCATTAACGCTTGAGTCCAATGAGGAACCAACGCATGGACAACTGCTTCGGGAAACAACGGACGACCCGGTTTCCCAATCGTCAGTGAAGACTTGACGTTTAAAGCTCTCATGAAATCTTTAAGTCAGGCCGCGTTTAACGCCTGGGAAGTTACATCAAGACGCAGATGAGAAAGCCGCGTTCGGGAATCCGCGTCCCCTTTCAGACTGAATGACGTCCACCTGCATTCCAGAGGAATGTCCGCGTGACCCAAAGTTGCGTCCCTTCAGCAAACGGGGCCCATTTTAAGGGAAAGCACTTAACTCAGCAAAAGACTTAGGCCATTGTGGGATTAGTCGGAAAATACGCAAGGCTGCGTCCCTCGCGTCCGCTCAAACTGCGTCTTCATCAGAGGAGCTGCGTCTGCATGGGTAGTGATGGGTTTTTGCACCTAGTCAAAAGACCCAGCGCTGCATCCTTAAGGACTGCGACCAGTGAGTCACACTCAAAAACTGCGTCCTTCGCGTCCACTTGAACCGTGTCTTCATTAGCAGGACAGATTCGCGTTAATTAAACCGCGTTTCTCTCTCAAAAAAGAAAATCAGCACCTGATGTCATAGAACGCAAGGATCAAGTCCGCGTCCGAACCCTTCACAATTAGAAATATTCTAAGTGAAGAATCCGAAATGCAGGGTTTACTGGCACTGGGTCATCAAACCCGCGCCTTGGTTATCAACTCAAAGACCGCGTCTGAGACCGCGTCTGAGAATCAAACACGGTTTATATTCTGTGTTGACGGTTCTCCTCCAAAAAAAAAAGATTTTTTTAGGGGTTCCATGAACTTCCATTAATGGTGAAGTTTAAGCCTAAACGACATTATACCTGGGAAAAGGACTTCCTGCGCGGAGGAACCGCCCCTCTGGGCCTCGGCGACGGCCGCCTTTGAGGATGATGCGGTTGGCTTGGCCTTGGGTGCCATTGGTGATCAAGAGTCCGATGAAGGAGAAATGAAAAGTGATGAACAAAGATCCTCTTTCTAAAACCCTAACAGATGCGCTCGGAGAAGAAGAGGATATCTCTCTGACTGTTGCCATTTATAGGCACAAAGATTTGCAAAGATACGCGGCGCGTGGCTCGATTAGCTCTACAGCGAGTCATCGCTTGACGTGTGGAACAGATCATTTAATGAACCGGGAAGTCCGGCGCCAAAAGGTGATGTCCCGACGGTTCCCTAGGATAACTGGCAGTGCACTCATGACATGGCACAGATTCGCACCTGACGGCCGCGTCTCTTCGATGGACGTGCCCTGTCAGCACCGCCATAAATGCATCCAGAAAGTCGCATCTTTATTTCAAAAAGGCGCGTCTCTCCGAAGTTCGCGTCCCTCCAATCTGGCCTAGCATCGCGTCTGCCTGACGAAATATCAGTCGCGTTTCCATTGCCAAAAGACGCACCCCATGAAAGTCGCGTCTTTAAAGCAGTACTATCTCTGCTCTTCAAAAAGAACTGGCGTTCAGTCCTTGCCTCTGCAAATCAGTTCAACAGTACACTGGCACAAGCAGACGACTGTCCACTCCTGGCTTAAAGTGCACCCACGACAGACTTAAAGCAATCGGGGAGGTTTAGACTGTGTATCTAAACACTCAACTCGATCAACTCTGATGGCTTCAAAGAGTTCTACAGTACACTCACGAAGACCATACTCCAGATAAGATCAAACCTGGAGCATTAACAGTCCAGTCATAAGGGTAAGCTCAGCTAGAGTCCAAAGTATTTCGAAATCCGTCCCAGTTAACCGCGGAATATCGAAAACTTTGGAGGGGGTTCTGTAGGCTGTCTAAAAATCACTAAAAGACAAGCCATTAAAAAGCAGAGTTTCAGGTTCTAGACGCAGGACTAATGATGGCCATCCGCGTCTCAACATCAAGGCGCGTGGGCTCGACACCCGCGTCTCAACCTCAAGGCGCGTGGGCTCGACACCCGCGTCTCAACCTCAAGGCGCGTGGGCTCAACACCCGCGTCTCAACATCAAGGCGCGTGGGCTCGACACCCGCGTCTCAACCTCAGGGCGCGAGGGTCCAAGGTCCGCGTCTCGGTTATAACCGCCCTGGTTATGGGGCCAGTCACCGCCCACATAGCGGGGAAGTTAGCCCCTCATTGTGGAGCACTTTTAGGGGGCACGTTCACCCCTAGAGCCTCTATAAATAGCCCCGCCGCTATGAGAAAAAAAAAGAAAGAAGAGGAGGAGAGAAGGCGCTCGGAGAGAAAGAGACGCACACAGCGGCACAAGGACAATACAGAGAGACAGACAGAGACAGGAGAGAGAGAGAGCTCAACTCTTCAACAAGCTCGCTGCGTACGAGTTGCCCTTTGCCTACCTTCTCTTTGAGAGTTTTGGTAGACAGAGCTGTGTTACTCCTTCTACCAGCCAAAGAGAAGATCCCTGACGATCCCGACGGTCATCCGGTCAACGGAGAACAAGATTCACTCTCCACCGCCACTTGAAGAACCCAGCCTTAAACAAAGGGAGGATTCAAGATTCAACATCCTCCCTCCCTTGTAACTGGAAGGAAAACAGTTTTGTTGTAATTTTTCATCTGATTCAAGGAAATTTTACAGCGAACACGCTTTATTTCCTTTTTCCGGCGCGTACAAGAATCATTAGTCGATTAGTCCAAATGCCTAGTTGACTAGGTCCTGTTCCTTCTGTGTAATCCACTATTGATACGACTGATACGCTTTCGTATTTGACACTATTGATTGTATCGATTTTTGGCTAACCTTCAAAAGAGTTTAACAAACTCTATCAACAAGATTTTACCTTCTCTCCCCACAATTCTCCACCTCGATGAAGATTTCTCAAATCTGAGCCGAACACAAAATAGCACCATATCGACTCCAATTGGCTGCACCATTATGATTGCCTATGTACCCATGCCCCACGGGATCAAGCCACACATAGTTCGTCCAAACGAGCTCCATCAAGCTCAAGTAACTGTGACTAAATCTTTAGCAGTGAACCAAACTGGCTGAGTCATATGAACCTCCTTATCAATACTGTCATGGAGAATAATGGCCTTCAATTTGAGCTTGTCACACTCACCAACTTGAGATTCATGCTTCTTCATCCACTTTCGCAGATTTTTCTTGGGTCCAATAGCTGCAAATAATTTAACATTCTCATCAACGTCTTCAACCTGTTCAACATTAAAACTGGCTATATGATCTCTACCCGGTGTCACATCCGGTGAAGTCCTTACTGATGTCGAACCAACTGGAGGTGGTGGAGTAGTATCAACCTCACGCGCTGTAATACATCCTTGGTCTTCATCCTCTCCACCTACTGAGAGACGGTAGACTTCAACAATGAAGAGTGACATGCTTACTTAACATAATCTTTTTATTTTCGGGATCCCATAACTTGTAGCTTTTCATATTTCTCTTGACACCCAAAAATACAAACTTCTTTACTCGCGAATTTACCTTGTCATATTTGGCACTAAAGTAGACTGAACTTTTAAATACCTGCAGCAAATCATAATCCTGAGCAGCTCTACCTGATAAATATCCAACAAAGTTTTGTCTCCTATCGCAGTCGATGACAGTCCATTCATGAGATAGCTAGTATATTCAATCGCCTCAGCCCAAAACGTTTTATCTAATCATGCATTAGATAACACACACCGAACCTTCTCTAGCAAGGAGCAGTTGATTTTTTTAACCAACCCATGTATTTCATTTTTGAAGTGAGTACCAATACCAGTGTTCTGGTCAAATTGTAGGAATTGATTCTTATATTTTTCAACATTACCAATTTAGAGCTCCTTAATCTTCCACCAGTCTGTTTCTCTATCATATCCTTCCACTTCATCAGCATACCTAAGACTTCAAATCTTTGTCTCATGGGATATATCCAACAATGCCTAGATAAGTTATCAATAAAAGAGACAAAGTATCGATGACCTCCAAGCGATGCAGTCTTAGCAGGTCCCCAAATACTAACGTGAACACAACTAAGAAGACCTTCCGAGCGGTGAGTAGAGGTGCCAAATTTTACCTTTGTCTTCTTGTCCATAACGTCGTGTCCACCCAATTCCATGTTGCAGGTAGATGCACCTTCCAACAATCCCTTCTTTGCTAGAGCTTGCAAAGACTTTTCTCTTGTATGTCCAGGCCTCATATGTCAAACCTGTGTACAAACATCACCTGAAGAAATAGAGGTCGCCACTCGCCCTGTAACCGTACTACCCATCAAGTAGTATAGGTTATTGTGTCGGATGCCCTTCAACACCACTATCGAGCCTTTAGTCATCTTGAGAACATCATCTCTTATAGATACTCTATGGCCCAATGCTTCCAAGGTACCAACAGAGATAAGATTTCTTTTCAATTGAGGTATATACCTTACTTTCTTCAGTTCACATACTATCCCATCAAATATTTTTACATGGACTGTACCTATCCCTTCCACTTTACACGGATGATCATCACCCATGACAGCGAAACATCCATCTAGTTTCTCAAAGTTAGAAAACCAATCCCTATTCGGGCACACATAATAAGTAACTCCTGTATCTAATACCCACTCAGAATTACATGAGTAACCAATAGTATTAGTAATGAAGAACGAGAATAACGATGAGTCTGAGTCTGATCCACCTGCCTGTGAAGTATCAGCTTGTGTACTGATCACCTGTGTGAGATTTGCCTCGATCTTTGACTCCTTCTTCTTATCTTTGATCCTTGGACAATCAACCTTTCAGTGCCCTATCTCTTTGCAGAAGGCATACTTGTTCTTCTTCAGATCTCTAAAACCTGGTTTATACTTGGATCTCTCATGTTCGCCTTTGCCCTTCCAATCGGAACCTCTGCCTCTTACCATCAACACCTCTGCTGATGCACTATTAGAAGAAGACTGCTTGTCCTTTCTCTTCACTTAATTTACAAGAGAAGCCGACACATTATTATAGTTAAGTGATTGTTTCCTTTCAATCAAGGTAAGGACGAAGTCTCATACTCTTCATCAGGAAGAGAATTCAAAAAAATTAATGCCTTATTCTCTTCTTCGATATCCACATCCACATTAATCAAATCTGCTAGAAGCTTTGTGCAGTTGTTCACGTGCTCAGCAATAGAGAGTCCCTTCTTCAACTAGAAGCGATAAAGCTTCCTCTTTAGAAGCAGTCGAGACTCGATACTCTTCGTCAGATATTTCTTCTGAGAATCTCCTATATCTTCATTGCAGACATCTCATATACACATGGCACTTGATGTTTTGTGTCAAACAAGACCTTTTAAGACCACACGCCGTCCTATTTATCTTGTCCCAATCCTTTTCAGAGGTCTCTTTCGGCTTTTCTTTCAATCGTAGAGTGTCTTCAAGGTTTGATACTGTCAATGGATCCATCACCTCACACCTTCATATCCTAAAATTGTTCGTACCATCAAACTTTATTACATCGATCTTCATCGGATGTGGGTTCACAAATTTCACCATGGATTAACTTTCTCCGGACATCTTCTCAATAGATTTCTCAACACAATGAGGAAAACAATTAGTGAAAATAAATTCAAATAGGAATTATCAGATCTTTTTCTCCAAACAAAACTGTAGACAATCTCCAAATTGATTTGCTCCACCGAACAAAAAACTCCCCCATTGAACCCGGAAAGCTCTGAAACCACTTGTTGGGAATCCATGCAACAGAGAAGAAGGATACCATAGAATAGTCACCAATCGCATGAACAATTAAACAAAGAAAAGAAAGAGAGAACACAAGATGTATTGAGGTTCGACAATTGCCTACGTCCTCGGGGCAAGGAGAGAGAGTTCTTATTGAATCAATCAATTACAGGTTACAAGTTTTAAATATTGGGGATACTACCCCTCTTTATATAACCAAAAAAACAATGAATAAAAGGAAACCAAAAACACCTAATTCGGATCAGAAACGAATTCAGAATCAGATTTGAAAACAGGGCCATGATTAGTCTACGTTTCTACATCTTCATATCACATTTTTCTACCGGTTATAAATAAAACATCACTTCTGAATTGTGTTTTGGCCTATTTTGCAGATAATCGAGAGTTCAAGGGCAAAATCAGAATAAGAGCCAATTAAACCCAATTTCGGGTAAGTAAATCACATTACTTGGAGCCCAAGCTAGAGAGCTTCTAGAAGATATATTGGATCAAAAAGTTGGACGCGAATCTGAAGAAAACCGGATCCAATTTACCCAAATTCAGAACCATCTGGAAGGTCCTCGCAGCTGGACGAAACCACAGAGCGAAACCAAGGAAGTCCCTGGTATTGCTGCGAAAACGGGCCCACACGTCAATTTTCAACGCGTGGCCTTGTCTCGTCTTTTAGAATCTCTTTTTGCCTATATATATCCCTGCAGAGAGCCAGAAACATGGTGGAACAACGAGAATTAGGGTCTCTCTCCTTAGGATTAGTTTTAGGTTTTATTTTTCTTTTTTCTTTTTCTATTTTTTTTAGTTCATGTAGTAAGGCTGAGATAGATTCAGAGGAGGAGGGATATTATATTAGAGAGTGACAATCTATGTAAAGATGTCTCCTTTCTTCTCTATTGTAATCTTCTCCATCTTCTACATGGTGCTCAGCTAACTTTTCTTCTCATGGCATCTAACTACTAACTTGTTGCTTGATAATCCACATGAATCTAATAGCCTCTACAAGACCTTGCTCTTGTAAGAACCATTGATGGCTCATGATGATGGATTCTAACATCCTTACTTGCTAACTTACTAATAAGCCAACTCTCTTATTTCATGCATTCCTCCAAGAGTTTTGATGATCTAATGTTTACATTAGCTTGCTCTCAATGCAACTTTGAATGTGAATAACCAATTTCATGTGCCATGCTTTGTACTGTCTCTTGAAGAAGCCAAGAATTAGTGATGGCCAAGGATCCATGTAAGGAAACTATCACTAAGAGATTAGCATGATTAGTATAGCACTTAGTAGTTAGTAGCCATGAATTTTCTTCTCTTTTTACTTTTTTCAAAAAATATTTCAAAAACTCTTTTATCATTTTTCTATCGTTGTTTTCACCACCTTCTTGGTTCACCATTGTTTTCATCTTCTTCACAACAATTTTCTTCCTCTTTTCTATTTTTTATTAAACCCACTTTCTAAATCACTTCACTTTTCACTTCATTTCTATTTTTTGTTTTTGTTTTACCGATTCCAAAATCACTTCTTAAAGTTTTTCACATTGACGATTTCATCGCCTCTCCACCTATCACTTCTAGATTTCATTTCTTTTTCTTTTTTGTTTCTTTAATAAAGATGAACTTGATAACATATAACGTGAATGAATTGTTAATGCTTCTATCACCTTCCGACTCCGTGGATTCGACCTGTATAGCTAATATGCTATAACGGAAGTATCGAGGAAGCCAAAGCACACATAATTTCACTGATTTTCTAAAATACATGTTTTCGTGCATGGTTTCCTTCCGATCAAAACCGCTGTAGCTAAATTAGTCGACTAGGCCAATACCCTAGTCAACTAATTGCTTCTATTAGTAGACTAGATATTTGGCCTAGTCGACTAGTCTGTAGTGAAACATATTTTCTAACTTTTTGTTTGTATCATTAGTCGACTAGTCCAAATGCCTAGTCGACTAGGTCCTGTTCCTCCTGTGTAATCCATCATTGATACGACTGATACACTCTCGTATTTGACACCATTAATTGCATTGATCTTTGGCTAACCTTCAAAAGAGTTTAACAAACTCTATCAATAAGATTTTACCCTCTCTCCCCACACAAGCAAGAATATTGCAGGTTAAAACACAACAAAGTGGAGATCAAAAGAGTAAAACCACAACATGATGAGCTTATCACAAATTTTAAATTTGATACCTCTATAACAATGTTGTTGAAAATAGTGATAGTGTAAAACGTAGCGCCCCATCTCCTATAGCTAATTGCGTAAATAGCAATCGTAAAGCGTAAGCCCTATAGTTTTGATTTTTTATTTAAATAAATATAAACCAGTCTCAAATAAAGATGATAAATAGAAAAAATATAAACAAGTCCTATATACAGACTTCACCAGTGCCAGACTGAGACTCGTTGGAGTTGATCAATGTCAAAAATTGAGATCAAGACTCGTTTGAGTTGATCAATGTCAAAAATTGGGATCTCTCGTTAGAAGATTAGGGATTATTGTTGCAATATCCCCTATTTAATAATACCATATTAATATTTTTAAATATTTACTTGATTCTACCTATTATCTTATTATTATTAATTAACTTGATTTAGTATCATTATTAGTATTATTATTATTTATGACTTGTAAACTCTTATATCTTATATTTAGTTATTTTAAATTATTATTAATGGGTAGTTGTTCTTGATTTCAATTATCACTATTGTTGTTATTATTATTGTAATTATTATTATTGTTAATTATTATTATGATATTGTTAATCACTATTGGTAGTATTATTATTTTCATTCCAAGCCAAATAAGCTCAACCCATTTTCCTTTTTCTTTTATTTTCTTTTCCTTTTTATGCTAAGCTCACATTAGCCAAGCCCACTTTCTTATTTTCATTCATTTTCTTCTCCTTTTTCTATTTTTTTTTTAGCCTAAAAACTAAGCCCGCAAGCCCACTCTCTATTTTTTTTATTCTTCATATTACTTATTCCTTTCAACTAAAGCCCAAATATAACCTATAACCCAAAACCCAAATTCCCATAATCCTATCTTAATTCGAATCCTAGGTCTTAACTACCTAATTCTAATCCTAATCCAAATCCTATCTTATCAAATTCTTTCATAAATCTTAACTAATCCTAATCTAAATCCTAACAATAATCATGTCTACCCTAACTTACCCAAATTCAAATCTTATTTTCAAAATTATAAGCTTAATTATTTCTATCTTAAACTACTCACTCAAGCAGTTTAAACCCAACAGAAATTCTGATTTTTAAAATCCCTAATGCCCTATAAAAAGCCTAAACTAATTCTTTTTACCTCAAAAGAAAAAATCATGATCCAACTCTCCCACCTCCTTCTTTCTTTTCTCTTCCAGCGGAGCATGAACAAAAGGGATCTTGAAGTGCAAAGATGGAGGAACATGATAGGGGAGATCAAATCTAAAATTTATTTGATATATATAGTTTATTAAAAATCATGTCTATACCATGATCTCCATGAATATTTTTTATATATCAAAACCCAATTTAAAATCCAACTAAAATACATGTGAGGATATACCAATCCATATTTTAAATTACATAATTTTAAGAATTTTTACAGCAAAAGATTTCAAAAAAAATAAATTAAAAAAAAATAGAAGATTGGCTGCTGCTCTCGGCCTGCCTGTTCGCTGGCCCAGGCCAGGGCAAGCCTGGCCCGGGCCAGGCCGGCTGGGCCGCAGCAGGGCCATGGGCCCTATTAAAAAAAGAAAAAAAGAAAAATCCCAGACCAGGCCTGAGCATGGCCTGGGCCTGGGCTGCTTCATATACACATGTGTATAAAAAGAAAGAAGAAGAAGAAAAAAAGGAAGAAAGAAAAGAGAATTTGCAAATAAAAAAAATAATTAGCTAAAAATAAAAGAAAAAAAAATTGAGCAAAATATAAACAATAATCTACAATAGTTATACTTTCTATGATAAAAATTTTAGACTAATACCAACATAAATTAACTCAAACTACCCACTTTAAAGCCATCTTCCTTAATGGTAAATTCAGAACCGTTAAATATTTTTATAGTTTAAAGCCTATTAAAAATTCAACAAAAAAATTAGAAATTAGTTTAAACTAAACTATTAAATTCATCAGACCCGGAGGACAATATTCCTAACCCCAAACTAATTAATTAAGATTAAAACCCTTATAACTCCCAAGTAAAATATCCTTTTAAAAATCTAACAATTTCTATTGGAATGAACCATGTAGATTTATCGGAGCCTTATAATTTCAGTGTTTTGGACTTGGAATCGAGTTCAGGTGAGTGTTCTTTTCCTCCTTCAGTTAAACAAGGGCCTTGTGATAAAGAATTTTATTTTGTTATGTAATTATGCTACTAAAATTTATTAATATGATATTTGTGAGTGTTTATTCTCATGTATTTTCTTGTTTATCATCGTCAATAGCTATTTGTTTCTTACTTGTATCATTTATGTGACCATCTGATATATTACACCAGTATGTTTACCTATATTCCTTCATGAGACATCGTTGAGTGCTAATACTATTTATTTAGTTGATCTACGTCATTTCATGTGTAGTCGTCTATCACTGTTGTTTTATGATTAGTTGTAGTATACCTTAGACCAAATTTGATCTTGTGCTTGACCTAGTGTGAAAAATCTTAGAATATAAATTGATTGATCATGAGGTTGATTGGTTCGTGATTGAGGTTAAAGGTTCATATTGGTAGATAAATAAAATATATATTTGAGGTAGTTATCAGACATTTATTTTTGATGATATTTCAGACGAGAATTTATTTGGACAATGAGGACGGATTAAATAAGATGTTACCTTAAGATTGATTTATCTTGATGCTTGAATTTATATATGGACTTAGAATTCAACATGAGATTTACGTGAGATCTTAATTCACATTTCGATGAGATAAATAATAGTTGAGTTTGATCATAATGGAAAATATTTTACCTTGATTTTAATCTATCACATAATACTGATTTTGGATTATTAGTTGCAAGTATTTTAATTGGATATATTCAATAATAAATTATCTGAGTAATGATGTTTATTGATATCGAGGTTGAGTACAGAGACTATCTAGATTTCATGTAGTTTGAGGATGTCCCACTCTTTAGTTATGATCTTGATTGGGATTGAAACTATTGGTGATATAACTTAAACTATAATTATATTTAGATCTTGAATTTGACTGGTTCACGATGGTAGTTATGCGAGTTGATATCTGAATGACATTATCAGTAAATTTGATTATCCTTATTGATGGTAAAATAGGTAAGAGTTTGGTTAGATATTGATGATTGATTAATTTGGAGATTCTTTATTAAAAGAACGAGATATCAGACTTGGATTTATTAGTAGACTCGATTGAGTTGGAGTTGATTTTGGGTTGAGGAGTAGACGTAAATTGGTTTGACTTGACCTAGTGGTATGTATATGTGTAATTGACTAGTTACTTGATTTTCTGGATCTTGTGTGTGAACTTAATGAAAGTGAGAGTGTATGATGATCTTAATTAAGATTAGATAGTGATGATTGGTTTGATATATCGATGACTTTGAGGATCTGAATTGATTAAATATTTTGCTCGGATTATTCTATTCATGCCAGCAAGTCATTACTTATTCTGAATATCATGATTTACCTGAAGAACTTGACTGATTGTACATGACATTTACCTGATAACTATATTGTCCATGTTACCATAATTGCTGGGAAAATATTGTATACGGTAACAACACTCTCATGTTACACTTGTTACATGTCCTGTTATACTGGTATCCTGTTTACTGACATTATATATCCTATTATACTGGTATCCTGATTACACATGTTGATATTGTTACCCACCGAGTTATCCTAGTGGTCTAGGTAATATGTACATTAAATAATCTTGATAATCTAAATAACCTGATATTAAATAACTTATACTGAGATTGGGGAGATTGATGGAGGAGACAGCGTCTGCATTTTGGGTGGACCTAGGATATAGCTTACGCAACCAAAAGAGGGTTAACTGCAGGGTTCCCGTGGGGTGACTGGCACCCCGTCCTATTCTTGTTCCTGTTATACATGTTATACATGTCTTTGACTACCTTACGGTAGGGCCTGGTTCAGCGCCAGGAGTCTGGGCCGTGGTCCCAGGTATGTACGGGACCCACCTAAAGCATGGACAATGTCTCCAACCGATCAGTTGCAATAAGTTAGGACTTCGATTGTCACGTGTGATAGGCGTACTATGGGAGCGTCTATTACAGGTGGTAATTGGTGTTCACTGACATAATAATAATAAACTGTTCATAATATACTGTGATTGATTGTAGAAACCTGATACATGCATGACATTATAGACATTTGATTATATTCATTACCTAATGTACATCTGACTCTAGTACTGACTGACTCTATCCACCTGATATATAGGCTATGATGGACACCTGATACCTGATTGTGCACCTGACTGGATACATACTCTACTGTGTGCTATCCACATTACTATTTATTTACTTATTCATGTCGTTTCTTATTCTAGTTTATACTATTATCATATGTTCACATTTATATGCATGTGCATCTTTCCTGTTTATTCTTACACATTCACTAGGAGTTCTGACTTCCTGGATTAACATATCTAGATTTGTGGCTATTTATTGCTGATTAGGTATTTGGAGAGGATTACATGCGTTACGAGGAGCTGGACTCTCTCTTTCTTGATTATAGGTATTCCTACTCTTTTATTCATGATATTTCCTGATTCTATCTATATCGTGTCCAGTTGCCAATTCTTTCTTTTATTCATCTGCTGTCGTTGTGTTAAATATTTATATATCATATTATAGTGATATTGATTTATTGTAATAGATTTTATAGCTTGTTTAGGTTTCTTTAGGCTTAGCGTGTATACGTGTGGTATTCTCCTCGTGTATATACGTCGCCGACTCTCGTCGCAACTCCGTTTTCACGTATTTTAGGAAGCAGGGCATGACAATTGTCAAAGATTAAGACTCACTCATGGGTCATTAAGTTTCATTGCAATTTCTCAGCATCGAAGCCAAGACTTTATCATTCGATAAGCCCTGATTTAGGTATCTTAAGAAGACCCCTCAACCACCCACTTTAGTGATAAGAAATATATAATAGCGTAGCTATGCTATGCTACTCGGAAGCTTACATAGCGTAAGCTATTTGAAAATAGCGGATAGCTACATCGTTTCTTAGCCATTTTAGAGCGCTACGTAGCACGTGAGGAAGGCTTCGCTACAAAGCTAGCTTTTTTAGCTACGAAACTAGCTTATTTCAATATTGCTCTGCAATTAAAATGATAATGATATGTATGACTAGGGATGATAATGGGTTGGAGCCGGCCTGCGGGGACTCGAACCTGACCCGAAAAAAGCCCAAGCCCGACCTCGGCCCAGTCAAAAATGGGCAGGGATTATGGCTTTATTTTAGGCATATTTTATTTTAAGGTCGGGACCGGGCCTAGTGCCCAACCCAACCCCCCTAAAGGAGGGTCATTTTAGGCTCTACTTATGAGTTCAAACCCAATATCAATTTTACTCATTTTTTAATTAATATTATCATTAAACTATAAATTAGTATTATTTATAAATTTTCAAATTTTAAAGTCAGTGTTAGAAAACATAAGGTTTGATACAAGTAAGCAAAAAAAGATGAGTGTTCTTTTTTCTTTTAAGTTTTAATTAGTATTAGGGTCCAAATGGAGGCCCGAGGGCCGGCAGCGCAGGGCCAATTGAATTAGAGCCCACAGTCGGGGTTGAGATCGGATTTAAGGCCCAAAGGGTCGGGGCCTACCGTAAGCCTGGTCCAGCCCAGCCCATTATCATCCCCATAGATGACATGTCTCAAAATGGGATAACTGATCTTAAAAAATTAGTACATATTCGTGAATAATCTATATTGTTTCTTTATACTTGTATCATTTGATAAAGTGATATTATCAAAAGGTATAGAAAAGCTAGAGGGGTTAACATCAGGCAACAAAAGTTAACATCATCTGGACCCCTGGCTCACCTTAGCAAGACCTCAAGACATTTCTGTTCAGGCCAATTAATAGTAAAAACTAGGATTCACACAAACAATGCAAGAACCTAGTATCATTCCAATATGCAGCTGAAACTGTTCGCTGACACAAAGCCACAATATACCTCCTCTTTGAGAACTTTAGAAATAGAACTCAATTCTCATTTACCTCATTTCATGAAAATTGGAATAAGAGGAATTTCAAAAAAAGTGATAAATAGGAAATAAAGGAACCAAGAGACCCAGGTTCAAATCCTAGTAGGATGCACAGTTGCAGCTATTTCTTAATAAGCAAATGAGAAGTTCATTACCTTGAGTTGCCGAATGGCCGATGAAACACCCACTGTTTTCCTTGAGTTTAATTCAACAAAACAGGAAAACAACGAGAGAACCAAATCTTCGGCATATCAGGCAGCTGTTTGAGGTTACAGTTAAAAGATCATCAATAATTTAACCTTCTCACATTACATTTACAAACTGTTGCCAGTTCAATTGTCTTAATGAAAAATTGACCTCTCTTTCCGCCGACCTTCAATTCTAGTCGCCAGCCAATGCTAGCTAAATTTCCATCAGTATTTGGTGGGTTAAAGGAGTAACATAAATAATTAGAGGGGCACGCGAAGTTGCTTCTGTTTATCCTTACCTGCTAAGCAGAAGTTACTATAATTCTGTAAAAGAAAGGCCTGTGCTATAACCTAGACAGGACACTCCAATTTCATTGCATTTGGAGGAGAGGAGAAATGCAAAGGGCAGGAAGATAAGCAAGGAGGTTTTCTAAGTTACATGGAGGCAAGGGGGAATTTTGAAGAAGTGAGGGGGTAACTAGGGAGGCAAAATGGAGAAAACTAGTACACTTTTATGCGTGTAAAACAATAAAGAATTAGTAAAAGAACTATTACCTGAATTTTGTTGTTGTGGAGACTCCGACAGTTCATTATCCTCCATTTCCTGCAAGGGCTGACACATGAAAATTTGTTTTGCTTCTTCTGTGATACATGAGATCCCTGACGAATACTTTGGGCCTGTAAAGACTCTGGCAATTCAGTATCATCCATTTCCTGCAAGGGTTTACACATGTAAAATTGTGTTGCTTCTTTCGTGAGACATGAGATATCTGATGAATACTTTGGGCGTGTGAAGAATCTGACGGTTCAATATCCTCCATTCCCTGCAAGGGTTTACGCATAGGAAATTTATGTTGCTTCTTCTGTGATACATGAGATCTCTGACGAACACTTTGGGCCTGTGAAGACTCCGATAGTTCATTATCCTCCATTTTCTGCAAGGGCTGACGAACATACAACTTGTGCTTCTTCTGTGTTTGAGATTTCTGATGAATACTTTGGGACAACAAAGACTCAGACAAATCATTCTCCTCCATTTCATTCATAGGCTGATGTATATACAACTTGTGCTTCTTCTATGAAACTTGCAAATGGAACAATTGTTCATTTTCTGATGGATGAGAGACTTGCCCAATCCCTTGACTTAAGTATGGATGCAAAGGTTCAATTTTATGTGATACTACAACTACATAAGTTAGTAAAATCTAGAGTCATTCATAAAAATGAAGTACTTGATAGAAGATTGAATTACAGAAAGGAAAAGACTTAGAAAAGGTCCACTCATCTTTTAATGTAGAAAAGAGGCCTTAATGATTTTGCATTCCTTGCGCTAACCACTTCCTTGATTGGCCATGGCCAATGCAAAAAGCATAATCACAACAAAAAGATTATATTTTTATGCAATAACAAAATCACACACTAATTAGTCACACGCAGATGATATCAGATGATGCACGTGAAAATCATCATATATGACATGACTTTCAATTAAGAAGTTCAGGAAAATGCAACTGAACATCGGATGATGCACATGAAACCACAAAAATTGACATGAAATATGTAGTGTTGACACTAGACACATCGTGGCCCGCTTCACGTCTATCCAAAGTATAGTATTGAGAAGTAGAAGTTCTCAGTTAGAATAACATAAGAAGGAATATCAGAAGAAATGCAGCATGTGTAAGAGAAAATAAGATGCAAATTGTATGAAATAGAACATCCTACGAAAAGGTACGACCATATAGAGTTAATAATCAGCAGTTGATATCCTTAGATGATATATAGGACACAATTAAGACATGTTTCATCAAGGGGACCAATATGCTTGATCCTATTATAGCTCTTGAATGAACGAAAATGCTACAATTGTGCGCCCAGACCCCCTAAATTATTGTATAAATACAAAGGTGGAGAAGTGGGATGCCAGTGTAAGTCGAAACATGACAATATGACACAATAACTAAACAACAAATTTTAGTCACTGGCATTCAAGCCTTGATAAATTTCAGTTACTACTTTAAAAGTAAACATGACATAAATCAGCCTTGATAAATTCTAGTGACTGCATTCAATATTCATGTTATTGATGTCTTGTAATGCAAGTTTACAATCTTGTTATCTCTTGTAGTTTAACTTAAAAAAATCAAACACATTTTAAAACTTGGCAACTTATCAAATTTGATTCAATCAAAATAATAAAGTGACATTTGTTGAAGCAAAGGCACATGAATCATCATAAATTATATTTTTTATGATAAAAATCCAGATGGCATGTCTTTGAATAATTACTGAAATCTTCTAGCAGGAAGCTAAAACACAATTGAAAAGTATCTTTATGCTTTAATGTCTTCTTCCCACAAGTTCAATTTGTGTAAATCAGGAACTACTATTCTGTTAACATTAAGGAAAGAGATTGAAGAAAAAGTACAAGGAAAGGAGTTCAAATTCCCCTAAAGGAAAATTACTCCCACCTTAATTAAATATGTGACACTAATGAGTTATTGATTAATCTCGAATATTACATAATTTTTATCACATCTACACATTTATTTTATATAAAATGCTGCTAATAATGGTTTGCTTGTGTGATTCTAGGTTCATGGTGTGCAATGAAGAAGAAAACACTAAATCACCATTTAATGGGTGATTAAAGGCCTATAATATAGCCATTGAACTTGGAGAGCAGTTTCGTCAAAATCAGGGGCCCAAAACCAGAAACCGGGATATCCAGCCGACAGGGGGACAAGCGGGCAGCGCGCAGCAGGCGGCGCTGCATGCATCGCCCAGGTACAGCCACGGAAACGCGGCCTGGGCCACGTTTTCGTGGATCTAGTGTGGAGCCGTGCGCTAGAATTTGACGCGCGACTCCGTACCCGTCCTTGGTGCCCAATTTTGCCTATAAATATTCTAGGGTTTTCCAGAGCCTAGGGAGAGGAGTTTTTGAGTAGTTTTTAGGATAGTTTTAGTTGTTTCTTCTCCATGTTGTAGTGTAGGATACTTTAGGTTAGTTCTTCTTCCTCTTTGTGTTTTCATTTCTTTTAGATCTTGTAATAGGAGAGAGAGTGGTACATAGGTGAAAAGTAAGAATGCTTGTAATAAAAAGTGACAAGCTATGAAAGGTCCTCTCTTTACCTCTCTTTTTTCTTCTCTAACTCTTTTTACATGTTTAGCTAATTTTTTCTCATGGCAACTAACTACTAACAACTAACTTTGTAATATCCCCTAACTAATAATACTGTATTTCTAATTTTATTAAATTTATTTAGATTTACTTATTATTATTGATTACTTTATTTTATACAGGTGTATAAATATATGTTCATACATATTAAGTGTATATGTTTTTGATTTATATTATACTAGTATATGTATGTATTATATTTTATACCTTATGATTAGCATTATTATTATTATTATGTTACTGTTGGTATTATTCCTAAATGATCTTCTTGTCCAACCCATAATCTAATTATCTAATAAACCATAACCCATTTAACTCATATCCAAAACAAAGTAAAATAAAATAAATAAATAAATAAATTGGTTAAACAAAATATAGTAATAATAATAATAAAATATAAATATCCAAAACAAAGTAAAATAAAATAAATAAATAAATAAATTGGTTAAACAAAATATAGTAATAATAATAATAAAATATAAATATGTGCGTAAATTGTTTATTCTAAATTTCGAACCCTTGTCTTTTTACCAAATCTTAATACCTGAACCATAATGCCACATTGGCGTGTGGTTAGGTTGAAAATCTAAATTATTTAAATAAACCTAAAACCAAATATAAGTTTCAAATTTCAACTGAAAGATCTCTTGAGATCTTTATGGATCTTTATCTTAACTATCTATCTCTTCTGTTGAAATCTACGTATTTAAGAATCTTATCATCTTTTATTGACGTAACTCTAACGTAACCCTCTCCTTCTTCTAAAAAAAAAGAGAAAAAAGAAAAGAAAAAGAACGACAGTAAAAAAAAAAATATCCAAACCCAATATTCTTCCCCATCCCTCCACCTCTCCTTGGAATTGATCGTGACGGAGGAACGTGTCCGAGGCGTGGAGATTGAGGGGCAGGCTAAGGAATCATCAATTCAAGTAAGTAAAAATTTAATTTTTATGAATTAAAAATATTTAATTGAAATATCATGATTTAATAATTCAATTCTTGTTATAAAACCTGGATCTCCCTAAAATCTAATTCAATTTATTTGAATTAGAATTTGATAACATATCATGACTTAAAATCTCTCCTTTTATGAAATTGAGGATTTATCTAATAATATAAATAAAATAAATTGGGTAATGTAACAATACCTTAAAAGAGAATTTTAATTTTAACTAAAACAAAGAAATTCAAAAAAAAAGAAAAAAAATTGGAGGCTGCTTTCGGCCGAAGCCGAGAGCAACAACTCCCCCTCCCAAATCTGGCCAGGTGGCCTGGCCGCCACTGGGCCAGCCAAAACCCAATCAAAAAAAAAATAGAGAAAAAAAAACAGAAACTGGGCCGCAACTGGCCCAGGCCCAGGAAAAAGGGAAAAAAAGGAAAAAGGAAACTGGGCCGTCATTGGCCCAGCCCAAAAGAAAAGAAATAAAAAGGAAAAAGAATGAAAAAATGAATTGGGCCTGGCTCATTGGGCCAGGCCAGAAACCAGAAAAAGAGAAGAAAAAAGGAGTTAAATTCAGGGCCCAGATTCAGAAGCCCAATTGTAATCCAGCCCACAGATTTTGGGTTCTAATCCATTTTAACCCGACCCAAATACAAAAACAGACCCGCTAAGTTATTGAAAAACAATTCTTTTGGCTAGATAAAAATTTGAAAAAAAATAAATAAAAATAGGGATAAATATCTAGATAACTCCTAGCATCTACAGAAAAAGTTTGAAATTATTTGCAGCTCATATGGGACTGAACCACTGCATTCAAAGTTGAAACCCGCTATTCTAATTTTCAGACCCGTTAAGAAAATTATATGTTTTAAATCATTTAAACCCCACAAAAATCAGTAAATAAAATATGAATGATATTATAAACTCAGTGTATCATCCTACAACTTTGTTTTAAGACCTGGACCATCCATATTTAATTTAAAATACTGATTAACATCAAGTAAGATATCTTTTGTAAAATTCAATAAATGTAAATTTGATATCTTATATAAATTCATATGTATTTAATGTAGATTTCTTCAATTGGTTATCGGACTCGTGATACGTCCATGTGAGTGTTTGTTCTTATGTCATTTTCTGCTTTACCGTTATTGTGTTTTATTCGTATTATTTCATGTGTCTTTATATTATATTTTACCAGTTTGACTTGCTGTATCACTTCATGAGACATTATTGTTCACCTTATTTGTGTAATTGATATAAGCTTGCATCTGTATCATTTCACGAGTTGGTAGATCGCCATTATTGGATTAGGCCTAGTATTGATACATCTTAAACTGTAACTTGACTCGATGTATTAATTGGATGGATTAGTTCATATTGAGCATCAGATGTATATGGATCTTGTATTTGGACATTGAGACATTAGAGTTATAATATTTCATGTATAGGTGATTACTGTTTCGGATTGGGACTAATTGTAAAGGAACTTGGACTATATACTAGATTGATCTTATATTGGATTGGTTCGTGATTATGGTTTAAGATCTATATTTTATCCGAAAATTATCAGACTTGATATTCCTTATTCGGTGATAATTCAATTAAGAATTTATTCGGGTATTTGAGGTCATATTAGATGTGATCTTACGTTGATGCTTGAATCGGTTCGTGGACTTATTCAGAGTTGGAGTTGATCTGGGATTTACACTCTTTTTATTGGATCTTGATTAGTGTTTTGATGTGATTGTGTTAGCTGGATTAATAGTCATGAGAAATTCTCAGTTTTACCCCTGATTATATCGTTTGAGTATTGAAATCTTGTTGATGTTGATTTTCAGACAGAGAGGCATCTTAGATTCCATATTGCTTTAGGAATAATAGTTGATTGGATTGACCTGACCTGGTGAATTTTTAGGTATGTTACTTGAGCTTTGGGATCCTGTGATTGGCCTTGACAGAAGTGAGAGTGTGTGAGGATTTTTGATCGGACTGGAGGGTGGAGATTTGATTAGATGTATTAGAACACGTAGTATTTCAGTTATTAAGATTTGAATATATCGATGACTTGAGGATCAGAGTTTGAGAGCAGTTACATTTTGATCTCCGTTATTGGTAGGATCAGAGTTGATCGTTAGGATGAGAGAATTGATTATTGATTTATTGGACTTGTGATTACTGTACCAGATTACCTTAATAAGGTTTGATGTTTGAGGTTCATGAGGATAGCTTTTGAAATTATGAGTTGACAGATTAGTTATAGACATTATATCATTGGATGTGATCTTGATCAGTTTAATATGAGATTGTATAATGACTAGAGGTGTAGGACTGTTACTGTATAAATTCATGTTACTGAAAGTTACTGCGAAAAGATTGTTTGACCATAACACCCTGTACAGTCCCATTGTTCATCGTATACACGGTTATTATTACCGTTCACTGTTACTGATATTGTTCACCGTGTATATGATTAATGATTGACTGTTACTGTACTGTTATCGTTACTGTCACCGCATCGTCCCAGTATTATAGGTAACATGAGTATTGATTGTTTTTACTGAATTCAATAATAAAGTAATTGAACAACTTACACCAGGATTGGGGAATTGATGGAGGAGATAGCTTCTGTATTTTGGGTGGACCAAGGATACAGGTTGCGCAGCCAACTGAGGGTTCCACTGCAGGGTTCCTGGGGGATGACTGACATCCCATCTGTACTGTTATTGTTCCACTGTTCATACAGTGAGATTACTGTTACTATTACTGAGTACCTAGTGGTACAGCCTGGTTCAGCGCCAGGAAACTGAGGCCGTGGTCCCGGGTATGTACGGGACCCACCTAAAGCATGGATAATGTCTCTTCTATTAATTTCAATAACTTAGGACCCTGATTGACACGTGTTGTAGGCGTAGTATGGGATGCGTCTGTTACAGGTGGCAATTGGTGTTCGTTGACATAATAAATGTTAATAAATTGTTATAGCATATTGTGACTGACTATATCACCTGACTGTGCATATGTATACTATGATAGACATATGACTATAATTATGACCGGATTGTATACCAGACTTGTGACATGCTAGGTTACTCATCTAGACATTAGTTGTTTCCCGTTATCATGACATCAGTTGTTTGTTGACAGTTATTTTACTTATCTTTTATCTACACGCTTATTCATGTTATTGTTATTCAGTTGCTTGTTTATCATATTATTTAGTTATCTTATGACTGCAGTTTATCTTGTTATTATTTTGTGCACATTGTTTATATGCACGAGTTCTTCTCTTACACACACACTCACCAGGTCGCTTTCTGACGACCCTGGATTTGCACGTCCAGATATTGGACGCTTTGTTTCTATTGTGCAGGTGTTCATATGAGATTGTACGCTTTGCGAGGAGCTGGACGCTCTCCCTATTTGATTCTGGTATTCTTTCCTTTCTTTATTCCTGCTATTATTTTGATTCATGTACATCACACTTGGCTTTTATTCTATTCCTTATTTCATTTGAGATCATGTGTAGCCTTTATATGTACTATTGCAGTGATCGCAGATTATTAGGGTTCAGATTTATAACTTGTTCAGGTTACTTTAGGCTTAGCGTGTATACGTGAGGTATATTCCTTACGTATATACGTCGCCGGCTCTCGTCGCGACTCCGTTTCCGCGTATTTTGGGAAGCGGGGCGTGACAGGGTTTTTTTTTGGTATCAGAGCCAGGTTTCGACATGAAACGGACTTGATTCTTACCGGTAACTTGAACGAGCTATAATTACACTGCAATATACATATAGGATTCACATAACGATATTAAGTCCACTTGGAATTGACTGTCCTCTCTTGAAAATCCATCACTTTAACCTTTCGATCTCTCTGATCGCACCTCTTCTTTTAGAGTGATCTGAATTACATCTTGATTTATATTCTTCTTTTGATTCTATCTTTCCTGATCTTATCTTTGAAACCAATTATTCCATTCTAAAGCTGGTAGCAGAGATCAGAGCGCGCAGCGGAATCGTGGTGTCCCAGCGAAGCGACGTGGAAGCTTGTTTGTTTCTCTTTTGACATTGATTCTTTTATCATTCCTTACTTTATTGAAATTTCGGGGATGAAATTTTTAATAAGGTGGGTAGAATGTAATATCCCCTAACTAATAATACTGCATTTCTACTTTTATTAATTTATTTAGATTTACTTATTATTATTGATTAATTTATTTTATACAGGTGTATAAATATATGTGCATACTGTAGGCTGTCTAAAAATATCCAACAGACAAGCTACTAAGAAAGCAGAGTTCCAGCATCAAGGCGCGTCGGCCCGAAGCCCGCGTCTCAGCATCAAGGCGCGTCGGCCCGAAACCCGCGTCTCAGCATCAAGGCGCGTCGGCCCGAAGCCTGCGTCTCAGCATCAAGGCGCGTCGGCCCGAAGCCCGCGTCTCAGCATCAAGGCGCGTCGGCCCGAAGCCGCGTCTCAGCATCAAGGCGCGTCGGCCCGAAGCCCTTGTCTCAGCATCAAGACGCGTCGGCTCGACACCCACGTCTCGGTTGCAACTACCCGGAAATAAGGGGCCAGTCACCGCACATGTAGCGGGAAGTAGCCCCTCATTGTGGAGCATTTTCAGGGGGCACGTTCACCCCCTGAGACCCCTATAAATAGCCCAGTTGCTATGGGGAGAGGACAATTATCGGGCGCACACATACACACAGAGAGAGACGGGCACGAGAGAGAGATCATCAACAGAGAGAGAGAGCTCGACTCTTCAAGCCAGCTTGCTACGTACAAGTTGCTCTTCGCCTACTTTCTCTTTTAGAGTTTTGGTGGACGGGGCTAAGTTACTCCCTCTACCGACCGAAGAGAAGATCCCCGACGGTCCAAACAGTCATCCGGTCAACGGAGAACAAGATTCACTCTCCACCGCCACCTGAAGAACCCAGCACTAAACAAAGGGGGAATTCAAGATTCAATATTCCCCCTCCCTTGTAACCGAAAGATTAAGCCGGCTGTAATTTTTCATCTGATTCAAGGAAACGTTACACCAGCCACCCTTTTCCGTGTCAAACAAGAGATGGCGACTCCGCTGGGGAACCTGTTTGTTACCGACGAACAAGCCGTGGCGCAGGATGATGTTCTCCGTAAGGGGAAGATGGTCGAAACACTCGTTGTCGAGTTCGACCAGGCGAAGTATGAAGAGTTCCTCTCTTCTGGCTCCAAGAGCCCAAAGACCCGCGTCTGCCGCAGGGTCTCAACTGAAAAGCTACCCGAAGCCCAATCTGAGGCTCTGCCGGGTGCCGATGCCCACTGTGCCAAGACAAGTTCACGCGCCAACGCCGCCCAGAAGGCCCGCGTGACCTCAGGCACTGCTGTTGCGATCAACCGCGTCGCACAGAACACACGCGCCAACGCCTCCCAGAAGGCCCGCGTGGTCCCAGGCACCACTGCTGCTGCGATCAACTGCGTCGCGCAGAATACCCGCGTCAACGTCTCTCAGGAGACCCGCGTGGTGAACACTCTTGGTTCTATAAACCAGGATGTTGTTGGTTTCTCTCCACCTCCTCGACGCAACCGGAATGCTGAGCGTCGACAGAGGAGACGCGCGCGTCAACTCCAAGTCGGAACCGTTGGTTGTCTGACCGGGGGTGGACGCGGCGTACAATCTGATGCCTTGCCCGCACCTCGTCCAGTGCGTGAGATCCGCGTTTGGCGACCCAAACGCGATACTCCTCAAGTTGAGTCCTCCGAGGACCAACTCATCAAACGCCAGGGTGAAACCTCCGCGTCTTTCCAAACGCAGGAAGTACGTACTCATAGGCGTGGGGCCCAGCAGCCCACTCTCTCTCAAGCAACTCTGCCTAAACGCATCAGGCAGCAATGCGAGACTCGCGCGCGCGTCATACAGTCGCGTCATGAGAGCCGCGTCCCTGAAGTCTGCGTCCAGGCTGAACAGCACATGACTGTCTCCCGTCTTCGACGTTGCGAGACCAGTCTCTTTAATCCCCCTCCCACGGATTTGAGGGATTATTTGACAAGGAAAAGAAGTGCCAATCAAGCCACTTCGTCATGCTGCTGTCAACAACTCATCCATATGCTCTCTGGATGCCATTATGGATCAGGCGTGCACCAGCAGTCCTTAATCAGACAGCTGACCCTGATTCCCTCGTCAGCCAAAAGAAGACGCTCCCACAGGAGGAGAACCTTCTCAGATGTTGAATACCCAGAGCTTACTGCAAACATGACTAGCAGAAGCAAGGGAAAACAACCAATGGTCAACTCAGAGGAATCTGACTCTGAGCCGGAGGGGGTGTATCAACACACTCGCACCCGGACAGGGGCCATTCCCCCAATTGACTATAATGCCTTAGCCCGCGGCATTAGAATGGGTGATTCTCACTCCGCTATAGTGGAGTCGCAGGCTTCAAACTCTTCCGTCGAGAAGGAGGCTTCCGCCTACATGGCAGACACTCCTGAGGAGACGGCCAGGCGTTTAGAACAGACGCAGAAGCACCAGATGGATATAATCGCCTCTCAACAGAGATCCATTGACTCCCTCAAGCATATGCTTGAGAAATTGCTTGAAGAAAGAGCGAGATCTCCTCCTAGACGGCCGAAGGGGAAAGGGAGAAGGGGAGGAACCCCACCCTCCGAACCTTCCGACGAGACACGACGATCTACCTCAGATGTGTCTAAGCCCTCGTCGCAGGCAAGAAGCGACCCAGACCCGGAAAAGGCTCATGCTAAAAGAATGAGCCTGCTGGAGCAACGACTCAATGCCCTTGCCAGTCGTAAAGATCTCCAAGAGGCTGGAGTAGTCCGGCCCTATCCGGCCGAGTGGGACTTAGTCCCGTACCCTTCTAAGTTCAAGGCTCCAACTCTCCAAGCATTTGACGGGAAGGGGTCACCCAACCAGCACATCTACTACTTCAAATCCCAGACCGGGAATGTAGTAGATAACGACGCTATACTGGCACGACTGTTCATCGGCACCCTGAAAGGGTTGACTTTTGAGTGGTTTATGAAGCTCCCGGAGGGTTCTATCAAGAACTGGGGGGATCTAGAGAAGCTGTTCTTGACACGCTTCTTCGAAGATGATTCGGAAGTAACAATGCCCACCCTTTTAGCTACCAAACAGCGAAAAGGAGAGTCCGTTAAGTCTTTCGTAGAAAGATTTCAGAACGTGGCACTCCGATGTCCAAGCGGCATGACCCAGGCCACCCTGGTGGAAACATGCCGCCACAATCTCCAAACCTCACTCCTTGCTCAAATAGGAGTTGCTGAAAGCCGCACCTGGAAGCAGTTAGTCCAACAAGGTGAACAGGCTGAGGAGATTGTTGCCCGTGTCAGGGCAGAGGAAGGCAAGCTGCGGCCGGAAAGGTCGACAAGGCGTGCACCGGCACCAGACACCTCCCTCCAAACGAAGCGGAAGGATAACCTGGCGACGGAAACCAAATCTCCCACCAAACCTCAAACAGGCAGGGCAAGTGGCTCTTCAAGCCAGCCACGCCCTAACAAGCAGTA
The DNA here is from genome assembly GCA_038442645.1 of Agave tequilana. Lineage (NCBI taxonomy): Eukaryota > Viridiplantae > Streptophyta > Magnoliopsida > Asparagales > Asparagaceae > Agave > Agave tequilana. The sequence continues at coordinate 191,104 of JAVJIF010002400.1, forward strand.
TTCCTTCAAGGAGGAACACGTCGATTCGCTCTTCAAGCTACTCAACAAGAGCAATCGACTGAAGCTCCCTGAAATTAGGCGCCCGGAGGAAGTCGGCAAGACCGACAATCCCAACTACTGCATGTACCACAGGATGTTGGGACATCCTACCAAAAGCTGCTACGTCTTCAAAGACATCCTTCAGGCTTTGATTGACGCGGAGGTGCTCAAGCTCCGACCAGAGCAGAAGAAGGTCACGGCCAATGTGACGTCGGTTCTCCAGTTCGGGAGACAACCTCCAACGCCTGCGGGGGTAACTCCTATTCCAAGGGGAGAATTAAGAGTGGTCAACACAGACCCTCACCAGCAGCAGGAGAAGGGCTTGGTAGCCGTCCCTACACCTCAGGGGGAAACCATGTGGGTCCACCCTGACCTCGTCGATGAACAACAATGGACTACTGTAACCAATAGGAAGTCCAAAGGCAAGGCAAAAGCTTCGTCCTGCCATGTGGTATGTGCTTCCTCCCGAGAAGCAGAGGATGATGTTCCCTCGCTGACTGATTCAGAAGAGGAAACAATAGTCCTGGCCGCAGAGCCCAGCCAACCGATGGCGGGGACCCGTTCAGGACAGGCATACTTGAAGCAGTACGGCGAGACGGCAGCGGCTTCTCCGCAACCAGCCGTAGAACCAGCCAAGCCCTCCGCAAAACCACCTGTGGAGAAACAGAAAGAAACCCGGTTTTCTCGGGTTCTTTCAAAAGGTGCAGCGGAAGGATCCTCGACACCTTACCGCTTCGATGTCTTGGCTCAACTAGCCAACATCCCGGCACGCATCACCTTGTATGAACTCCTGAGGCTATCAAAGTCAACCAGAGAGGCTCTGCAAGAAGCTCTGGCAAATGCTGAGGTCTTCATGACCCAGGTGCCGAAGGAGGAAGATGTAGAGGATTGCCTCCACGCTTCCCAGAATGCCCCCTGCATCACCTTCACGGCAGATGATATGCAGGTGAAAGGGAAGCATGATCGACCCCTGTACTTCACAGGTTACATCGGATCATCTGAGGTGAACCGCATTCAGGTAGATCCAGGGTCCGCATTGAGCATTATGCCCCGCCGAGTCATGCAACACCTCGGCATCCCTACCCACCGTCTGAGCTCTACACAGACGACCATCTACGGGTTCAATGCCAACGGCACCCGTCCGATGGGGAAGATCAAGCTCAAGTGCCAGATTGGGAGCCTCAAGTCGGAGGTGACATGCTACGTCATCGATGCCGACACTTCCTACAATCTGCTGCTAGGACGACCATGGATCCACCGCAACTCCATCGTTCCCTCCACTCTTCACCAAGTCATGAAATACATTGACGCGAGTGGGAAGGTGCAAACGTTGGTTGCCGAAAGGTATCCGTTCAAGGGAGTCGAGAATTATTTCACGGATTCCCTTTTATATCAGGATCCGGTGGATGAAACCCCGCAACTGGAGGCGCCAGACTCTGGTAATGAGGCTGACACTGAGCCCGAGCAAGAAAAGTGCCTGTGGGAGTTAGAACCACTTGTAAAGAGCACTAATAAGCTCGATGTTGATAATACCACCGACGATGCAGGCGGTTGGTATATTAATGAAAGTCTAGACTTTGAATATTTTTCTGCGTGTGCATCCGATTCAATACCGTCGGATACTACTACCGACGTAGACGATGACATCTGGTCGGCAATGGATGCTTTGACATCATTGCATATACCAGTAAAATCATCTTTCGGGACATACCAGGATAATGGCGATGCGCAGGAATCTATATTCTTGGTTCCGGCAAGACGAAAAGGCCAAAGACCAATACTTTTCGGGCGAATCTCGTCTGAACCAATGCCCCGCGAAGAATCGGAAAGCGAGGAGGAATCCCCTCAGCTCGACCATTATGAATCGAAAGCACTCAGAATGATGAAGCAAATGGGGTACGATCTAACCAACAAGCCCGGGTTGAACTTCGGCAAAGGAAGGAGGACGCTACTTCGATCCTTTGTGCCAAAAGGGAAGGCCCCCGATTATTATCATCGGACGCGCAGGGGGTTGGGCTACGTATCAACTCCGGTCCCATCAGCCTCTGATTCTCAAGAATCGTCGAGCAACGATTGCTCTTCAGACACGTCATCATGGGAGTCAGATGTCAGTGTCGGCAACATCTTCAAAGGGCTTTCAGTAAACATGGTTTCAACAGGCCATCTGGAAGATGAAGTTGAAGAAATGATCCAACCTGATACAGATCCTTGGATCAAACATTTGAATGCTCTTTGGGATATCCGCTTTGAACAGCGTGAGCCACCCACAGATGACAAGGTTGTTCAGATCAACCTAGGAGATGAGACCAACCCCAAGCCCATCTTCATAAGTGACGGCCTGTCGCCTCCAGAGAAGAAGGATCTAATATCTCTTGTACAAGAGTATATAGATGTCTTCGCCTGGAATTATGAGGACATGCCTGGACTTGATCCTCAAGTGGCTATGCATCGCCTCAACATCAATCCGGACATGAAGCCTGTTAAACAACAGCAGCGACGGTTCCGTCCAGAGATAATGGAGGCAATTCAATCAGAAGTCAGAAAGCTCATCGATTCTGGCTTCATCCGGGAAGAACAACATCCCGACTGGGTAGCCAACATCGTCCCCGTCGCCAAGAAGAATGGGAAGATCCGGATCTGCATCGACTTCCGTGATCTAAACGAGGCCTGCCCCAAAGACGAATTCCCATTGCCAATCACAGATGTCATGATTGACAATACTTGTGGATTCGAGCGAATGTCCTTTATGGACGGGTTCTCAGGATACAATCAAATCAAGATGTATCCCGATGACGAAAAGCATACCTCCTTCAGGACTCCTCTAGGGGTATATTGTTACACCGTCATGCCCTTCGGACTGAAAAATGCAGGGGCAACATACCAAAGGGCCATGAACGCCATTTTCCATCAGCAAATGCGGAAAACGGTGGAATGCTATGTCGATGACATCGCGGTGAAGAGTCGCACTAAAGGTGATCACATAGCAGACCTGAAGGTGGTCTTCGACATCATGCGGGCTCATCAATTGAAGATGAACCCCACCAAATCCTTCCTGGGGGTAGCCAGTGACAAATTCCTAGGATTTGTTGTGACTTCCACAGGAATCCATTTGGATCCAGAGAAAGTCCGCGCTATCCAAGAGATGCAACCCCCCAGAAGCCTCAAGGAGCTCAGGGGATTACAAGGACGATTGGCGTACATCCGCAGGTTCATATCAAACCTTTCCAGGAGATGCCAACCCTTCGCCAAACTGATGAAAAAGGGTGTTTCATTCATTTGGGACGACGCTTGTCAAAAAGCATTTGAGGAGATCAAACACTACCTCACCCAACCACCAGTTCTTGCAGCTCCGGTGTCCGGAAAGCCTTTCCTGGTGTACGTCCGAGCAATGGATCATTCCCTGGGAGCTCTACTAGCTCAGAATGATGAACAAGGACGAGAACAGGCAATCTACTATCTGAGTAGAACAATGATCGGAGCCGAACATCGGTACAACCCGATCGAGAAGGAATGTTTGGCACTAGTGTTCGCCATTCAGAAAATGCGACACTATCTGGTAGGCCAGACTATAAATGTCATATCAAAAGTCAACCCTCTGAGGTTACTTATGACAAAGCCTTCTTCACTAAATGGCCGGCTGGCAAAATGGGCCATGTTGCTATCCCAGTATGATATGCATTTTCTGCCACAAAAGGCTATTAAGGGACAAGCGGTGGCGGACTTCTTAGCTGAACACCCAGATCCCAGGGCAGTCAAACTCTACGAGGATCTCCCAGATGAAGTTGCCGAAGTCTACTTGACTCAGACATCGTTCGAAAGTCAAGTATGGCAACTTTTCTTCGACGGTGCATCAAGGACAAGCCCAAAGGGACACGTGGTAGCAGGGGTAGGAGTGGTACTCGTCTCCCCACAAAATTATGTGATTCCCCGAGCTGTCTCACTGACCGAGCCCTGCTCCAACAATGTGGCAGAATACAACGCTCTTTTGATTGGGATGCAATTCGCCGATGAGATTGGCGTTAAAAATCTCGAGGCATACGGTGACTCTAAACTCATCGTCAGCCAAATTCGCGGGGAGTACGAAGTCAGACATGAAGACTTAGTACCCTATTACAACGCAACTATCCGTATGGCCGAGGGGTTTGCTAACTTCTACATCGACCATGTACCGCGCAAGCAAAATGCGTACGCCGATGCACTCGCATCCCTTGCAGCCTCCCTAGCTCTTCCAGCTGGAGCAATGGAGAAAATATTCGTCTACAGCCACGACCTGTACTGTCCAAAAATTTCACTCGGAGACTGCCCAGGGTCAACGGGAGACCATCACGACAAGAAAACACTTGAAGTGTCAACCGGTCTAGAGCTTAAAGACTGGCGATTCCCTTACATCGACTATGTCTTGTACGGCATCCTGCCTGAGGACACCAAGGAAGCGGCTGCCATTCGAAGGAAAGCCCCAAATTCTACTATAATGCGATTTCGCGAACATTGTATCGTCGTTCGCATGACGGGATCCTGCTCCGATGCCTCTCATCAAAAGAAGCCCAAGGAGTATTGAAAGAAGCCCACGATGGTACTTGTGGAGCTCATCAACCTGGCCCGAAATTGGCACATCGACTCCAAAGGTTGGGTACTATTGGCCCAAGATGGTCGCCGATGCTGTCGCTTATGCTAAGAGATGTCACGCCTGCCAAATACACGTCGATTTCATCCATCAAGCACCAGGGTACCTCCACTCTACGACCTCTACTTGGCCGTTTGAAATGTGGGGGATGGACGTGGTTGGCCCTATCAGCCCACCATCATCGAAAGGACATCGGTTCATTCTAGCGATAACCGATTACTTCTCAAAGTGGGCCGAAGCTATCCCTTTGAAAGAGGTAAAATCTTCTAACGTGATCAAGTTCGTGAAACATCACGTTATTTACCGCTTCGGTGTGCCTCAGCGTATCATCCATGACAATGGACCCCAGTTCATCAGCCAGGCTTTCCAGAGATTCTGCGCGAAGTTCAGAATCCAGAGTGTGTCCTCAACGGCATACTATCCTGCTGCTAACGGTCTTGCAGAAGCCTTCAATAAGACTATTGGCAAGCTTCTTAAAAAGTTCGTCTCGAAAAGTCAACGAGATTGGGACGACAAGTTGGGTGAATGCTTATGGGCTTATCGCACAACTGTGCGAACCCCGACTAAGGCCACGCCGTTTCCTTGGTATACGGATGTGAAGCCGTGCTTCCCCTGGAGATCCAAATTCCATCTCTATGCGTCGCCTTGACAGCGGAGATGACGACCGAGGAGAAGCATCGACAGCGACTCCAGGAACTGGAGGCCTTAGACGACAAGCGTCTGCAAGCCCAACAGCAAATCGAGCTCTACCAGGCTCGAATCACCAGAGCCTTCAACAAGAAAGTTAAAGCGCGAACTTTCAAGAAAGGCGACCTTGTCTTAGCTGTCCGAAGACCTATGGTCATGACGCACAAGACAAAAGGAAAATTTCTGCCCAAATGGGAGGGACCGTTTGTAGTAGAGTCAGTCTACTCAAATGGGTCATATCGCCTCATAACTTCAAATGGCGATACACTCATGATGCGATCAATGGCAAATTCTTGAAGAAGTACTATCCTTAATAGTACTCTTCCTCCGATCAAGTTAAACGTACACCTCTGATCAAACATCCGACGCCCTCGACGGCTAAGGATAGAGGAAAATGTTGGCCTTTAAGCCCAACATAAGTCCTCGACAACTCACCATGCTGAGGGGAATAGCATGGTTAGCCCAACTCAAACGGTAGTTGGTAAAGGCATGTCAAACCCGTTGACAGCTGAGGATTTGCTAAAAATCCTAAGGGACACGTTCCCATTTGATCCGACGCCCTCGACGGCTAAGGATAGAGGAAAATGTTGGCCTTTAAGCCCAACATAAGTCTTCGACAACTCATCATGCTGAGGGGAATAGCATGGCTAGCCCAACTCAAACGGTAGTTGGTAAAGGCATGTCAAACTCGTTGATAGCTGAGGGTTTGCTAAAAATCCTAAGTGGACTTGAGTCCACTCTTTCCTCCAAAATCCCTTACCAATCTCGTCCATAGAATGGTAGGACCACAAAATGCAATCATTACTACGTTAACACTATACCTCTGGTAATGAATACTCTTTGTCGGGTATAAACTTTGCTTGTTAACTCTGCATGGAGTAACAAACTCTCAAATTTGCCAAGTTAACACTATACCTCTGGCATTTCAAATTCCACTTGTCAATTCTCATCAATAGAATGACAGGTCCTCAAATTGCTCTTATCACGAGCCAATTCTTGTCAAGTTAACATTACACCTCTGACAAACTACTGTTTAAGTTAACATTACACCTCTAAGCAGTACATCGAGCGCCTGTCAAGTTAATATCACACCTCTGATAGTCACCTTTCTTCAGACTTCCATATCGAAGCTGAAATGCATGATGCCAAGTTAACACTACACCTCTAGCATCCGAGTCATCGCTAAGTTCAACAATACACCTATGGCCATGACCGTTCCTCGACTTCCTCGTCTAAGTCGAGATGACCAATGCTAAGTTCAACATCACACCTCTAGCATTACCTCACTGTTAAGTTAAACATTACACCTATGACAGTGACATTCTGAGTTAAGTTAATATCACACCTCTGACTCGCATCCTTGTCGAGTTAACACCACACTTCTGACAAGACTATCTCCAACCCGTTAAGTTAATATCACACCTCTAACGGTAAAAGCTTTACTAGATTCCTCGCGGGTCTAGTTTCACTTGTTATTCTCTTCAACAGAATAACAGGTCCACCTAAAGACATTGTTAGGTTAACATTACACCGCTGACAATGTTTTATCAAATTCCCCAGCTGACCTTGAATCAAGTCAATCCCAGACACTTGACAAAAGTTCACCTTCTCTGGGAGTACGCATTCCCCCTGTCACTTTCTTTTATAAAGTGGCGGGTCCACCAAAATCATTCTTTTGCTTCTAAAACAAAACATTCAAAACAACAGAAAGAGGCAAAAAGAAAAGTGTCACTTTTATTCATATCCAAACACATGAAATTGATACAAAACGCTCTCTTATACAATAAGATTGAGTGTTACAATTAAGGAGTACAAAGAAGTCCCTCTCTCTCTCTCTGAGGCCATTCTCACTCCTTGAAGCCGCATCTGATCCTAAGTGCATGATGTCTGAAGAAGTGCCAAATTGTGGCGACTGTTGGAACCGATTGCACTTTGATGCACGACGCCAACTTCGAAAGCGCCCTAGCTGACTAAGCCAGGAGCAATGGTGTTCTTGAGGTCCGGTGGCAACAGAAGAGCCTGCAACCCTTCGTTCAAGAGTTGATCTTTCCCCCGCAGGCCATCCAAAGGACATGGACTGTCCTTGATGTTACTTCTGGGATGGGAGAGGAAGAGGATCCTCTCCGCCACCGCAACCGCCGGAACCTCCTCGCCGTCATACTTGACCTGACCATCTCTTGCCATCAGGCAAGAGTGGTGCAGGAGATCTGAAGAGACCTTGGCGAGATTTGGGTCCTCGCCAGAGATATAATTTACTCTCTTACAAACGACGAGGACCATAATTTACTCTCTTACAAACGAACATTGAGCAAGCTCGCCGGTTGAAGCACTCTTCCAGGAGACCAGCGAACCTGCAAAGAACAAATAAGAGAATCAGAAAATCTGGAACTTAGTATACTTTAACAAAAGAAAAACTAAGTAACAGACGCGGCAGTCATTGAAGACTTCAGACGCGGAAATGATCTGCACAGTCAAACCACCGCGTCAGCAGAAACAGACGCGAGTCAAAACTGTGCCACGCCCAGGATTCAAACGCGGTCTCAGTTTGCACCCGCGTCTAATGTACTAGACGCGAAAAAACTTCAAACGCCGAAAATTGCCATCTCTCTGTTGGGTGAACAGGAGTTGCAAGATTCAGGTCTGAAACGCGCCAAGGCAATGACCATGAGCAAAGCCAGCGTCAAGAGCCCGCGTTCAGAGAAGTTCAAGTCACCAGCACAAATCCCAGAATAGGAATGCACCAGAATTTCATTCAGATGCCTATGCCAAAATACAGGCTATGGACATCATCGGGGTGACATACTAGCAGAAACCTCTGTCCAGAGTTGGCCTCTCTGCATCCAAACGCGGGTGCGCAAGATGACATGAGAGAGGATTCCTTCTGAAGAGACCAAACAGAGCATGAGAACTCTGGGTCATCTTCATCCACGGGGTCACCTTCACCCATGAAGACGGTTCTCTGAAAGATAACTCAAGGCGTGGTCTCTCAGAGCAAACAAAAGAAAACAATTCAAGTTTGGATTATTGAAGAGGGGGCACACCCTATTTATAGGCAGTCCCTAATAACTGTCATTAATGGGGCATCAATCGGAACCGTCGCGCACAACTGTCAAAGCCCAATCAAAAACGGATGCGTGGAACGCTGCTTTGGAAACCGTCGAAGTGCGCCGGTTTTTCAACCGCCAGCATCGGTTCTGCATGCAAGAGCATTAACGCCTGAATTCAATGAGAAACGGACGCGTGGATAACTGCCTTGGGAAGCAACGGATGACCCGGAACCCCAATCGACAGTGAAGACTTGACGTTCAAAGATCTCCTAAAAATCTTTTAAGTCATGCTGCATTGAACGCAGATGGGAAAGTCGCTCGAGGCTGCGTATCCCGTGTCTGCTCGATCCGCGTCTTTCTTAGCAAGACAGATTCGCGTTATTCAGAGCCGCGTTTCACTCTGTGATTGACGCTGCGTCTCACTCCATGGACTGACGACCGCGTCTCACTTTATGGATCAATGCTGCGTCTCATCAAGAAGACCGCGTCCAGATCCTTCACAGTTAGAGAATTTCCAAGTGAAGGACCCGAAGTGCAGAGTTCACTGGCGTTGGGTCATCAAACCCGCGCCTCGGTTATCAACTCAAAGACCGCGTCCGAGACTGCTGTAGGGGCCGGGAAAGTTTGGTGGTCGGAGAAAGTGGTTTTAGCCGTAAAAAGATTTCCTTAATTCAAGCGAAACGATTACAACCAAAAGAACTACTCTTCCCTCTTTTCCAGTTACAAGGGAGGGAGGATGTCTGAATCTTCCCTTTGTTTAAAGCTGGGTTCTTCGTGTGGCGATGGAGAGTGAATCTTGTTCTCCGTTGACCAGATGACCGTCCTGGACCGTCGGGGGTCTTCTCTTCGGTCGGTAGAAAGAGTAACTCAGCTCCGTCTACCAAAACTCTCAAAGAGGAGGTAGGCGAAGAGCGGCTAGTACTCAGTAAGCTCGCTGAAGAGTCGTGCTTCTCTTTTGATGATCCTTCTGCCTGGATTCGATCGATTTTGATGATGCCCTCTCTCAAAGCTCTCGCTCTTCAAAACTCCGATCTTCTGCCAAGCTTGATCCTCTCAAGCCTCTATCCCTGTGTGTCTCTCCAAAAAACTCCGATCCTCTCTTCATAGCAAACAAGGCTATTTATAGGGATCTCAGGGGGTGAAGGTGCCTCCTGAAAACGCTCCCGAATGAGGGGCCACTACCCGCTACATGCGCGGTGACTGGCCCCGCAATCAGGGCAGTTGCAACTGAGACGCGGGCGTTGGGCCGAACGCGCCTTGAAGTTTGAGACGCGGGCGTCGAGCCAAACGCGCCTTGAAGTTTGAGACGCGGGCTTCGGGCCTTCGCGTCTGGATGCTGAGGCGCGGGCGTCGGGCCGACGTGCCTTGATGCTGAGACGCGGGCTTCGAGCCGACGCGTCTGAATGTTGTGACGCGGGTGTAGAGCCAACGCGTCTTAATGCTGAGACGCGAGCATCGATTTCTCGCGTCTAGATCTTGAGACTCTGCTTCCTTAATGGCTGGTCTGTTAGTCATTTTTAGACAGCCTACAGAACCCCCTCCAAAGTTTCTGATATTCCGCAGTTGAATGGGACGGATTTCGGAATACTTTGGATCTTTAGCCGTGTTCGCGTTTTATGACTGGACTGTTGATGCTTCGGGTTTGATCTTATCTGGAATTGGTCTTCGTGAGTGTACTATTGAACTCTTTGAAGCCGTCAGAGTTGATCGTGTTTGAGTGTCTAGATACACAGTCTAGACCTCCCGATTGCTTTTAGTCTGTCACGGGTGCGCTTTTGACCGGGAGTGGTTGGTTGTCTGTTTGCGTCAGTGTACTGTTGAACTGACTTGTAGAAGCAGGAGACTGGACGCAGGTTCCTTTTTGAAAAAGCAGAAACTGCTTTAAAGACGCGACTTCTTAGCGAGACGCGATCTTTTGGCGATGAGAACGCGACCGATCTTCATAAGGCAGACGCGATTTTCTGGGTGCATTTATGATGATGCTGACGGGGCATGTCCACTGAAGAGCCGCGTACTTTGGGGCGTGCGCCTGTGCCATGTCATGATTACGCCGCCAGCTGGCCTGGGGAAAAGGCGAGATTTCGCCTTTTGGCGCGCGGATCTCCCGGTTCATTAAATGAACTGCTCCACGTGTCAACTTCTGACTTGTGGCGGGGTCGCGACGCATGATCTTCCCTGTTCAAACAATGATTTGGCTCCACGCGTCAGGCAGCGATTCGCTGCAGCGTTTATTGGGCCAAACGCTGCGTATCTTCGCGAATCTCCGTGCCTATAAAAAGGCAACAGTTGGAGAGATGTATCTTCTTCTCCGAACGAACGCATTCTCTGAGAAAAAGAACTTCCTTCTCTGTTCAACTATTCATCTCCTCGCTCGGATTTCTTGATCTTCAATGGCTCCCAAGACAAAACCGACTGCATCGACCTCAAGGGCGACCGTCGCCGAGGCTGAGAGAGATGCTTCCTCTGCGCAGGAGGGTGTTTTCGAGGGTAAAAATGTACCTTCGGTGTGGGTTCCGCCATTAAAACATGTTCATAGAACCCTAAGGACCTTTAACACAAGATCGTGTTTGATTCTCGGACGCTGTCCTTGAGATGATAACCGGGGCGCGGGCCTGATGATCCGACGCTGGTGAACTCTGCACTCTGGGTCCTTCACTTAGAATATTTCTAATTGTGAAGGTCTCTGAACGCGATTTGTAGAACGCGGATTTGATCCATGCGTTCTGTGCCGTCAGGCGCTGGCGTCCGAGTCCAAGCATTTTGGAATTTCACAAGTCTTGGTTTGCAGAACGCGGATTTGATCCTTGCGTTCTGTATCCTCAACCGCCGATTTTGTAGAATCTGGCGTTTGAGTCCAAGTACTTCAAATTTTCATAAGTCTTGGTTTGTAGAACGCAGCTTTGCAGGTCTGGACGCGGATTCGAAAAATTCCTGCGTCCAGTATCTCATCTGCGTTTTGGTGCAAGTTCGCAGGTCTGGACGCGGATGATAACCCCTGCGTCCAATGTCTCGGCTGCGTTTTGAATTATGAACACTTAGCGTCTTCCCTTATTTTTGGCAAAGTATCTGACCAAGTGCCTTTTTCTTTTGCAGTACCGCATGTTTCAGGTTCACTTGCCAAGATGCACCATTTCGGCCGCGTGGGTGGTGCCGACCGGGGCTTGACCTTTGTGCAAAGAATGAGTGTCCCTGTGACTGCTGACCAGTTGCTGGATCGCAGGCTCTCTAATGTTAGCAGGAGAACCTTCCGGGCACTTATGACCGATGCCGCGCTCAAAACGGATGACGGTGTCAGGTTGGAGAAGCCTGCCTTCTTCTTTGGGGATCATATCTATGATGATGGCCGTCGTGTGTCTGAGGGGACCTATAAATGGCTCCGTGAGATAAAGGGCGGAAGATTCTTTCTTCCAGACATGGAGAGGATGTTCCCGATGTCCTACTTTCAACACATGTCTGTCCCCCGGAAGATGGAATGGGACATTTCCCAGTATATCCCTGAGATCGCCCTTGGTGACTTTGGCCTCCAAAAGGTAGGCCGCCATGATAGTCATGACGGGTCAGTTGTCGGACTGTTCCCTGCGTCATCCAAACCTGAAATTCCAATTGGGGAGACCCCGGAGCTTGCTACCACCTTCCTCAATTCCTTCATAGAAGCAGGGGGTGACTATCCTGTCGACTTCCGTGCGTATGGGTGGGTCCATTCTCCAGAGAACTACTGGTGGGGCAGGATGGTGGGTTTTGTCCTTACCAATCTTGAGGGGCCGCTGAAGCGTGTGGGGCTGTACCCAGCAGTCAGGGCCGTGCAGTGGGGCGTCCCGATGAGTTCTCATAACTTCTTTGGGATTCTGGAGCGCTACAATCCTCGGACGGGGACATTCTTTACTCCGGTTGGAGAGATGGGCCTTGCCCTACACGAATGTATGAGGTCTCCGGGTTGTCGTCAGGGGATATTCCTTACGAGGAATTTGTCCCAACCACCAGGGAGCTGCGCCTTTTGGAAAAAGAATCTCCTCAAATGTATGAGACCTACTGGGAGGTGATGTGCCATTTCTACATCTGCGGTCAGGACAACTGCCTGGAGGTCAGGAGGCGTCAAGCAACTATCCTGGGCTGATTATTGTTTAATAATGTCAGCAATAAAGATCTCCCAGTAATCCGACTAGCTCCTAGTTCTGGTGGGGAAGTTGAGGACAGGATCGACGCAGCTTCTGACAAGTTCTACACCACGGAGTCGAACGAGGACGGCTTCGACCCTGACTTGGTCTTTGAGAGCTTTCACCATCAAGCCCGGACCCCTATTTCTGATCAGGCGCTGTTGGCGGGCTTCCTGATGTTGTGGCTGAAGAGGTGTGTGGTGCCCACGCTACCACATGAAGTTATTGTGGCAGATGTGGTGTACCCGGCGGTACTCTTGGCCCATGGCCACCCCATAGCCCTTCTTTCCGCCGTGGTGGCTGGTATTCAAAGCGGGCTGCGGGTGTTGACCAAGAGCTTCTGCGGACCCCCAAAGACTACTAATTCTCGTGGGGAGCCGTATACCGACTCAGAGGGGAACCCGACGGTGAAGCACCCCAACCCGCGAATTGAGCTGCCTTACACGTACCTCATGGCTTGGTACGTGATGCATTGCCCGTCTCTAATGACGTCAGCGCGTGGGAGCGTGGATCATATCCCATTTGTGCAGCGGCTGGAACGTTCAGAGTGGCATGACACCTACCTGTATTACATTAGGAAGCGTCTTTCCTGTGCTGCCAACTACCAGCTCAACCGCTGCTTTCCAGAGGTTCAAGGTGCAGCCCCCGGGGAGCTGTTCACGGATGTCGCTGGGCGGGATGACTTCTCGCAATTGCCTGCTGGAGCCTTCTGGTGGTTGATCAATATACGACCAGGATATGTGCTGTTTCGCCAAGGAACTTCCTGCACTATCGAGCCGTATATGCCAAGTCGTTTTGCCCGACAATTTGGCTATGATCAGCTTTACGTCGGGAATCCCAATGCTCAACTTGCCTTTGACGGGAATCTGTTCGAAGGCGCTCGGGCTTGGTATTACAGTGTGGCTGGAGGGACGGGAGCAACGTTCCATCTACCCGACGAAGCGCCTAAGTGCCGTATGAGCTTCAGCTTCTGTATTTGGTACTCCCAGGCCGGCCAGACGCCAGATCTTATTCCGGAGTCTTCATGTCTTGAGAGTATCAATGCCAGTCTCGAGGAGAGGTCTGAATCCAGTAAACGTACTAAACTCCTCGACCAGTACCTGAAAGCTCAGAGGGAGGTCGAGAAACGATCGAGGAGGGAGCCCCCAGTAGTGAGGGCGGCACCGCGACCGGCAAGGGCAAAGCCGCAAGCGACGAGGGCGGAGCCACCAGCAATGAGAGTGGAGCCGCGACCGGCAAGGAAGTCGAAGCAATTGGCGAGGAAGCGTCGTCGACGCTCTGCTTCCGTAGTTGAGCCTGCCCCAAAAAAGGCTCGGAGGGACTTAACGGCTGAAGTCTCTCAATCCAGAGCTATCTCTGCTGGAGTTGAGGTTCCTCCTGAAAGTGTCCCTGTTAGAGTTGAGGAACCGCTGGAAGATGAAGATTTTCCAAGCTTGGTCCGTGCTCCTAGGTCACGCAGCGAGACCGTGGAGGAAGGGGAGCTTGTTGAGCGACCCCTTGTTGCTGGTGATACCGAGTCACCGGAGGTTGACATAATGGGCGAGTCTCCTTCTGCTCATGAAGGGAGAGACGAGGTACAGCAACCGGGGTCCCCTAGTGTCTTTATTTCCAATCCTCGGGCAGTCGACCCTAGTCCTACCACTGGAGTGATTGGGGGTAAGGCTCCTGTTGCGGAGCTTCCTCGCGTGGCGCTATCGTCTTCTTCGGCATCGGGAGAAAGTGACTTGAAGATAAAGTCGACTATGGCGATGAACCCGCTCTTCCTGATCAGGGCGGATTCTTTGACGTCTCGGAGGAGGAACAACATGAGGGTGAATCATCGACTGCGTTACCGCTGGCGATAATCCTGCTGAAGGTACAACTTCGCATGTCGAGGCGATGGAAACAGAGTTGACCCAGCCCAAGGGGATTGAGGCTTCGGCCGCTGAGATAACCTTGGAGGGGGCAGCTGTTGAAGTTGGGGAGCCTTCCCCTTTGCCAGGAGGGGAAACAACCATTGAGGCTGAGGAGGCTCTCACTCCGCTGGTGAAGAAGGCTACTGCTGAAGCTGGGGAGACTCCCATTCTACAGGACTCGATGCCTCTGGACCTCGATCCTAGTAAGGCAGCTCTGACTGAGGGGACTCAGGTGGGGAGTCTGACGATCAGCACCCTTCCAGAAGGCCCCACAGCTCAATCCTTGGTGGAAGTTTCTGAAGAGGTTGTGCTTACAGCTCCTTCCTTGGTCGTGGAAGCTCCTGCAGAGGCAGCGCTCCCGGAAGCGCCAATGGGTAGTCTTGTTCTGGCCACATCGACGGCTGGCACGGCTCTTATGCGAGAAGACCCACCCTATATCCCTTGTCCCGTGACAGAAAAAGGGTCGGGAAGCTTCTTAGGTGGTGAAGACATGGGGGATCTGGCACGTCAAATGGTGCAACAATTCTTCACCTCGATGGGATCATGTATTGATCTCATCTTTCGTGGACACAGCACCTTCCAGTTCGCCCAGAGGCTTCTTGAAAATATGGCCGTGAGCGTCGAATTGGCGGGAGGCCCTTCACTTGCCAGGGCATGCCTGCGGGTGGTAGAGCAACTTGGAGATAACCTGCGGGAGCTGGAATCTTTGGAAGATGCAGGTTCTTCCGGCGAGGCCCAGGCCATCCTGACTAGGCTCCTAGCTGCTCAGGAACGGGAGCGACAGGAGGCGGAGGCGCAGATCACTGCCGAGATCCGTGACCTTGAATATTCCAAGGCTGAATTTCAAAAATTAGCCGGAGATTCGAGGGAATCTGAGCTCAGTGTGCAGAGCACGGAGCAGGTCATCCTCAGAACTCGGGACATTATTGCCAAGGCGGAAGCTGTTCTTGCACTAAATGAGGAGAAACTTGTCTCCCTCAAAAAGGAGCTTGAGGAGCAACGGGCCGCTACGGCGCGAGCTGAAGAGAGTCTGTCTCTGCAATCTTCCAGGGTGGACTCTCTGCGGATGCAACTGTCTGCCAGAAGTTTCTTATCTGAGGCGGAGCTGCGGGACCGGGCTATCATGGAGGCTGAAAGGACGCGCCAGCATGAGATTCACCGCCTTAGGGAACAAATCCGTTCCTTGGTGAACCAGGACATTTAGCCTTCTTTTCTTCTCTTTTTTTTTTGAAAAGAAAAGAGACACTCTATTTATTAAGAGTGTTTGTATCCACTTCTATCATTTTTTTTTTTTTGATATAATAGAAGTTTTCTTTGAAGCTTTTGTCCCAATTTCTTTGTCCTGTTGTGGATGAGTCCAACTCTTGATCACTAGTCGTGATTACGGAACTTAGGTAGGACTAAGTTCTTTTAATGGGACGCGGTCTTGGCGAGACGCGGTATTAATCCCACAGGGTGAGACGCGGTCATCAGTCTACCGGAACTTAGATTTTACTAAGTCCTTTTACTGAGACGCAGCGTCAATCATAAAGTGAGACGCGGTCATCATTTCATAAGAACTTAGATTCTACTAAGTCCTTTTGATGAGACGCGGCGTCAATCACAAATCGGAACGCGGTCTTCTTGATGAGACGCAGCATAGAGTGAAAACGCGGCCTCCGAACGCATCGTCAATCACAGGGTGAGACGCGGTTCTTAGTTCATGAGAACTTAGGCAGGACTAAGTCCTTTTGACAAGACGCAGCATCAATCCATAGGGAGACGTGGCCATCTTTGTTTCATGAGACGCGGCATTCGTTCAGGGAGACGCGGCTCTGAATAACGCGGATCTGCTTCTGCGAAGAAGGAAGCGGATCAGGCAGACGCGGGAGACGCAGCCTTGTGCCTTTCCCTTAATTCTGAGGGGACGCGACTTTGACTCGCGCAGGCATCTTTCTGGGACGCGGATGGGTGGATAGTTCTTCAATCCGCGTCTGGGTGTAAACTCCCAGGCGTTACATACAGCCTGTCATAGGGATTTGGTGTGATCTTTAAACGTCAGATGCGGATTTTCCGCTTTGTTTCCCGAAGCAGTTGTCCATGCGTCGGCTGCTGATTGGGCTTGAGTATTGATTCTCTTAAATGAGAAACCAGTGCGGGCGGTTGGAGATTAGCGCCAGCGGCGGTTCTCGAAGCAGCGTTACACGCGTCCGGCCTTTATTGGATCTTGGCAGTTGTGCAGTTATTAATGCCGGTGGTTCAGATTACGGGGCCATTAACCGCTGTTATCAGGAGCTGCCTATAAATAGGGCGCCCTTCTCCCTTCAATCCTGCCTTTGGACTATTTTGTTTTTTGAGAGAGCGCTTTGAGAACTTTCATCTTCCTCAGAGAATTGTCTCCATGGATGAGGATGGCTCTGAAGATGACCCAGGGCTTTTAAGCTCCTGTTTGGTCCCTTTAGGAGAAAACAACTCTTTGCCCGGTGACCGCGTTTGCGTCCTGGTGCAGAGAGTACAACTCTTGACGGAGGTCTCCACGGGTATGCAGTTCGTTTCACCATGACACTTTAGATTCACCATGGCCTGTACCTTGGCTTCATGTCATCTGGACCCCCTCATGAAGTCTGCATTGGTGCATTCCTTCTGGAATTTGTACCATGGGCTTGAACTTCTCCGGACGCGCGTGCAGGAATCTTTGGCCCTTGGTGTTGGCGCGTTTTATGGCTTATGCCTTAGCGCGTTTCATGGCCAATGCCTTGGACGAATTCCAAAAAAAAAAGGTTTCAGACCCGCACCTTGCAACTCCTGTTCATGGAGATGGCAATTTTCGGCGTCTGTGCCTTTTCGGCGTTTGTGCTCTTTGACCTAGGCACAGAATGGGACCGCGTTTTGATTCGCGTTTGTCTCTGCTGATGCAACAGTTTGGCTTGCTGCGCGTGTCATTCCTGCGTCTTGGTAGACTGCATGGATCATTCCCGCATTTGGCTAACTGCGTGGATCACTCCCGCGTTTGCCTCTGCTGACTTAGTTTTTCTCTGTTTACACTAAGCTGCAGATTGTTCTAATTCTCTCTTTTTGTTCCTTGCAGGCTTGCTGGGCCCTTGGAAGAATACTTCGGTCGGCGAACTCGTTCAACCTTCACCTATGAGAGAATATATTATGGTCCTCGTCACCTATAAGAGAGTATATTACATCTCTGACGAGGACCCAACCCTCGCCAAGGTCTCTTCAGATCTGGTGCAAGAGACGGATAGGCTGAGTACCGGCGAGGGTGGTCCGGCGGTTGCGGCGGCGGATGAGATCCTCTTCCTCTCCCACTCCAGAAGTCACATCAAGGACACTCCGTTGGATGGCCTGCTGGGGAAAGGGATGGTGATGAAACCCCAGAAGTGACATCGAGGACAGTTAAAGTCCGTTGAGTCTTCTGCTGGGGAAGGATCAATTCTTGAAGGAAGAGTTGCCGAACTTTTTGCTGCCGCCGGACTAAGTGGAGGGTGGCATCCTTTGTGATGACTCTGAAACTTCTGCTCTCACCCCAAGAGTGACTCCATGTTTGTTGGATAGTCTACTAGGGAAAGAGACGCGCCTGAACGAAGGGTTGCAGGACCTTCCATTGCCACTGGACCTCAAGAACACTATTGCTCTTGGCTTGGTCAGCTAGGGCGCTTTCGAAGTTGGCGTCATACATCAAAGTGCAACCGGCTCCAATTGTGCACCTGGGATCAGATGCGGTTTCAAGGAGTGAGTACGGCCTCAGAGAGAGAGAGGGACTTCTTTGTACTCCTTAATTGTAACACTCAATCTTATTGTATAAGAGAGCGTTTTGTATCACTTTCATGTGTTTGGATATGAATAAAAGTGACACTTTTCTTTTTGCTTCTTTCTGTTGTCTTGAACGTTTTGTTTTAGAAGCCAAAGAATAATTTTGGTGGACCCGCCACTTTATAAAAGAAAGTGACGAGTGGAGCGCGTACCCCCAGAGAAGGTGAACTTTTATCAAGGATTTGGGATTAACTTGATTTAAGATCAGCTGGGGATTTTGATGGAAGCATTGTTTATTGGTGTAATGTTAACCAACACTGCCTCCAGAATGAATTTGATACTCGGTTGGGGAGAATATCAAATGAAACTAGACTCGTAGGGAATCTAGTAAGATTTTTACCGTTAGAGGTGTGATATTAACTTAACGGTTTAGAAGTAGTCTTGTCAGAAGTGTAATATTAACTTGACAAGGATGTGAGTTAGAGGTGTGATATTAACCTAACTCATCAGCATCTCAGTTTTATTTGGGAAAACTGAGAGTGTCACTGTCATAGGTGTGATGTTTAACTTAACAGTGATAGAAATGCTAGAGGTGTAATGTTGAACTTGGCATTAGTCGTCTCGGCTTAAAGAAGTCGAGGAAAGGTCATAGCCATAGGTGTATTGTTGAACTTAGCAATGACTCGGATGCTGGAAGTGTAGTGTTAACTTGGCATCGTCTATTTCAGCTTCGATATGGAAGTCTGAAGAAAGGTAACTGTCAGAGGTGTGATATTAACTTGACAGGCACTCGATGTACTGCTTAGAGGTGTAATGTGAACTTAAACAGTAGTTTGTCAGAGGTGTGATATTAACTTGACAAGAATTTGCTTGCGATAGGAGCAATTTGAGGACCTGTCATTCTATTGATGAGAATTGACAAGTGGAATTTGAGGTGCCAGAGGTATAGTGTTAACTTGGCAAATTTGAGAGTTTGTTACTCTATGCAGAGTTAACAAGCCAGGTTTATACTCGACAAAGAGTATTCATTACCAGAGGTATAGTGTTAACATGGTAATGATTGCATTTTGTGGTCCTACCATTCTATGGATGAGAATTGGTAAGGGATTTTTGGAGGGAAGAGTGGAATCAAATCCACTTAGGTGGATTTTTAGCAAACCCTCAGCTGTCAACGGATTTGAGGTGCCTTTACCAACTACCGTTTGAGTTGGGCTAGCCATGCTATTCCCCTCAGCATGATGAGTTGTCGAAGACTTATGTTGGGCTTAAAGGCCAACATTTTCCTCTATCCTTAGCCGTCGGAGGCGTCGGATCAAATGGGAACGTGTCCCTTAGGATTTTTAGCAAATCCTCAGCTGTCAACGAGTTTGTCATGCCTTTACCAACTACCGTTTGAGTTGGGCTAGCCATGCTATTTCCCTCAGCATGATGAGTTGTCGAAGACTTATGTTGGGCTTAAAGGCCAACATTTTCTTCTATCCTTAGCCGTCAAGGGCGTCGGATGTTTGATCAGAGGTGTATTTTTAACTTGATCGGTGGAAGAATGCCATCTAGGGATAGTATTTCTTCAGGAATTTGCCATTGATTGGCATCATGAGTGTATCGCCATTTGAGGTTATGAGGCGATACGATCCATTTGAGTAGACTGACTCTACTACAAACGGTCCTTCCCATTTGGGTTGGAATTTTCCTTTCGTCTTGTGTGTCATGACCATGGGTCTTCGGACGGCTAAGACGAGGTCGCCTTTCTTGAAAGTTCGGGATTTGACTTTCTTGTTGAAGGCTCTGGTGATACGAGCTTGGTAAAGCTCGATTTGTTGTTGGGCCTGCAGACGCTTGTCGTCCAAGGCTTCCAATTCTTGGAGTCGCTGTCGATGCTTCTCCTCTGTTGTCATTTCCGCTGTCAAAGCGACGCGAAGAGAGGGAATTTGAATTTCCAGTGGAAGGACGGCTTCGCATCCGTACACCAAGGAAAATGGCGTGGCTTTAGTTGGGGTTCGCACAGTCGTGCGATAGGCCCATAAGCATTCGCCCAACTTATCGTCCCAGTCTCGTTGACTTTTCGAGACGAATTTCTTGAGAAGCTTGCCAATAGTCTTATTGAAAGCTTCTGCGAGGCCGTTAGCGGGCGGATAGTATGCCGTTGATGACACACTCTGGATTCTGAACTTGGCGCAGAATCTCTGAAAAGCCTGGCTGATGAACTGGGGTCCATTGTCATGGACAATCCGCCGAGGCACACCGAAGCGGTAAATACGTGATATTTCACGAACTTGATCACGTTAGAAGATTTCACCTCTTTCAAAGGGATAGCTTCGGCCCACTTTGAGAAGTAATCGGTTATCGCTAGGATGAACCGATGTCCCTTTGATGATGGTGGGCTGATAGGACCAACCACGTCCATCCCCCACATTTCGAACGGCCAGGTAGAGGTCGTAGAGTGGAGGTATCCTGGTGCTTGATGGATGAAATCGCCATGTATTTGACAGGCGTGACATCTTTTGGCATAGGCAACAGCATCGGCAACCATCTTGGGCCAATAGTAACCCAATCTTTGGAGTCGGTTTGCCAGCTTCGGGCCAGGTTGATGAGCTCCACAAGTACCATCGTGGGCTTCTTTCAATACTCCTTGGGCTTCCTTTGATGAGAGGCATCGGAGCAGGATCCCGTCATGCGATCGACGATACAATGTTCGCGAAATCGCATTGTAGTAGAATTTGGAGGCTTTCCTTCGGATGGCAGCCGCCTCCCTGGTGTCTTCGGGCAAGATGCCGTACAAGACAAAATCAATGTAGGGGAATCGCCAGTCTTTAAGTTCTGGATCGGTTGACACTTCAAGTGTTTCCTTACCGCGACGATCTCCTGTTGACCTCTGGTAGTCTCCGAGGGGACTTTTTGGGCAGTATAGGTCGTGGCTATAGACGAATACCTTCTCCATTGCTCCAGCTGGAAGAGCTAAGGAGGCAGCAAGGGATGCAAGTGCATCTGCATGCGCATTTTGCTTGCGCGGTACATGGTCGATGTAGAAGTTTGAAAACCTCTCGGCCATGTGGATTGTCGCGTTGTAGTAGGGTACTAGATCTTCATGCCTGACCTCATACTCTCCGCGAACTTGGCTGACGATGAGTTTAGAATCACCGTATGCCTCGAGATTTTTAACGCCAATCTCATCGGCGAATTGCATCCCAATCAAAAGAGCGTTGTATTCCGCCACATTGTTGGAACAGGGCTCGGTTAACGAGATAGCTCGGGGAATCACGTAATTTTGTGGGGAGACGAGTACTACTCCTACCCCCGCAACTGTACGTCCCTTAGAGCTTGTTCTCGATGCGCCATCGAAGAAAAGTTGCCATACTTGTCCTTCGAACAATGTCTGGGTCAGGCAGGCTTCGGCGACCTCGTCTGGGAGATCCTCGTAGAGTTTGGCTGCCCTGGGATTTGGGTGTTCAGCTAAGAAGTCCGCCACCGCTTGTCCCTTAATAGCCTTTTGTGGCAGAAAATGCATCTCATATTGTGATAGCAATATGGCCCATTTTGCCAGCCGGCCATTTAGTGAAGAAGGCTTTGTCATAAGTAACCTCAGGGGGTTGACTTTGGATATGACATTTATGGTTTGGCCCACCAGATAGTGTCGCATTTTCTGAATGGCGAACACCAGTGCCAAACACTCCTTCTCGATCGGGTTGTACCGATGTTCGGCTCCGATCATCGTTCTACTTAGGTAGTAGATTGCTTGTTCTCGCCCCTGGTCATCATTCTGAGCTAGTAGAGCTCCCAAAGAATGATCCATTGATCGGACGTACACCAGGAAGGGCTTTCCGGATACCGGAGCTGCCAGGACTGGTGGTTGGGTGAGGTAGTGCTTGATCTCCTCAAATGCTTGCTGGCAAGCGTCGTCCCAAATGAACGAAACGCCCTTCTTCATCAGCTTAGCGAAGGGTTGGCATCTCCGGAGAGATTTGAAATAAATCTGCGGATATATGCCAATCGTCCTTGTAATCCTCTGAGCTCCTTGAGGCTTCTGGGGGGTTGCATCTCTTGGATAGCGCGGACTTTCTCCGGATCCAAATGGATTCCTGTGGAAGTCACGACAAACCCTAGGAATTTGCCACTGGCTACCCCCAGGAAGGACTTGGTGGGGTTCATCTTCAATTGATGAGCCCGCATGATGTCGAAGACCACCCTCAGGTCTGCTATGTGATCACCTTTAGTGCGGCTTTTACCGCAATGTCGTCGACATAACATTCCACCGTTTTGCGTATCTGCCGATGGAAAATGGCATTCATGGCCTTTGGTAGGTTGCCCCCGCATTTTTCAGACCGAAGGGCATGACGGTGTAGCAATATACCCCTAGAGGTGTCCTGAAGGAGGTGTGCTTTTCGTCATCGGGATACATCTTGATTTGATTATATCCTGAGAACCCGTCCATAAAGGACATTCGCTCGAATCCACAAGTATTGTCAATCATGACATCTGTGATTGGCAATGGGAATTCGTCTTTGGGGCAGGCCTCGTTTAGATCACGGAAGTCGATGCAGATCCGGATCTTCCCGTTCTTCTTGGCGACGGGGACGATGTTGGCTACCTAGTCGGGATGCTGTTCCTCCCTGATAAAGCCGGAGTCAATAAGCTTCCTGACTTCTGATTGGATTGCCTCCATTATCTCTGGACGGAACCGTCGCTGCTGTTGTTTAACGGGCTTCATGTCCGGATTGATGTTGAGGCGATGCATAGCCACTTGAGGATCAAGTCCAGGCATGTCCTCATAATTCCAGGCGAAGACATCTATATACTCTTGTACAAGAGATATTAAATCCTTCTTCTCTGGAGGCGACAGGCCGTCACTTATGAAGATGGGTTTAGGATTGTCTTCATCTCCTAGGTTGACTTGAACAACCTTGTCTTCTGTGGGTGGCTCACGCTGTTCAAAGCGGATGTCCCAAAGAGCATTCAAATGTCTGATCCAAGGGTCTGTATCGGATTGGATCATTTCTTCATCTTCATCCTCCAGATGGCTTGTCGAAACCATGTTTACTGAAAGCCCTTTGAAGATGTTGCCGACACTGACATCTGATTCCCATGACGACGTGTCTGATGAGCAGTCATGACTTGACAGTCTCTCCGAATCAGAGGCTGATGGCACTGGAGTTGATACATAGCCCAACCCCGGCGCGTCTGATGATAGTAATCAGGGGTTTTCCCTTTCGGTACAAAGGATCGAAGCAGTGTTCTTCTTCCTTTTCCGAAGTTCAACCCAGGCCTGTTGGTTAGATCATACCCCATGCGCTTCATCATCTTGAGCGTTCTTGGTTGATAATGATCGAACTGAGGGGATTCATCCTCACCTTCCGATTCTTCGTGGGGTATAGGTTCAGATGCGATTCGCCCAAAAAGTATTGGTCTTTGGCCTTTTCGTCCGGCTGGAACCATGAATACAGACTCTTGCGCGTCACCATTATCTTGGTATGTCCCGAAGGATGATTTCACGGTACATGCAAAGATGTCAAGGCATCTATTGCCGACCAGAGGTCATCGTCCACGTCGGTAGTGGTATCCGACGGTATTGAATCGGAAACATACACAGGGAAATACGCAAAGTCTAAATCTTCATTAATGTACCAACCACCCGCATCGTCGGTGGTATCAACATCGAGCTTATTAGTGCTCTTTACAATGGGCTCCAACTCCCATAGGCACTCTTCTTTCTCAGGCTCAACGTCAGCTTCATTACCAGAGTCTGGCTCCTCTGGTTGTGGGGTTTCATTAGTCTCCTCCGGATCCTGATATAAGAGGGAGTCCGTGAAATAATTTTCAACCCCTTTAAACGGATGCCTTTCGGCAATCAACGTTCGGACCTGTCCACTCTCATCAATGTATTTCATGACTTGGTGGAGAGTAGAGGGAACGATGGAATTGCGGTGAATCCATGGTCGTCCCAGCAACAGGTTGTAGGAAGTGTCCGCGTCAATGACGTAACACGTCACTTCTGACTTAAGGCTCCCGATCTGGCATTTGAGCTTGATCTTCCCCATTGGGCGGGAGCTGTTGGCATTGAACCCGTAAATAGTCGTCTGGGTAGGGCTCAGACGATGGGTAGGAATGCCTAGAAACTGCATAACCCGGCGAGGTATGATGCTCAGCGCGGACCCTGGGTCTACCTGGATGCGGTTGACCTCGGATGACCCAATATACCCTGTGAAGTATAGGGGTCGGTCATGCTTCCCTTTAACCTGCATGTCATCTGTTGTGAAGGTGATGCAGGGAGCATTTGGGGAGGTGTGGAGGCAATCCTCTTCATCTTCCTCCCTTGGCACGCGGGTCATAAAGACCTCAGCATTTGCCAGAGCTTCTTGTAGAGCCTCTCTGGTTGACTTTGATAGCCTCAGGAGCTCATACAAGGTAATGCGTGCCGGGATGTTGGCTAGTTGAGCCAAGACGTCGAAGCGGTAAGGTGTCGAGGATCCTTCTGTTACACCTTTCGCAAGAACTCGAGAAAACCGAGTTTCTTTCTGCTTCTCCCCAGGCTGTTTAGAGGAGGGCTTGGCTGGTTCCACGGCTGGTTGCGGAGAAGCCGCTGATGTCTCGCCGTACTGCTTCAAGTATGCCTGTCCTGAACGGGTCCCTGCCGTAGGTTGGCTGGGCTCTGCGGCCAGGACTATTGTTTCCTCTTCTGAGTCAGTCAGCGAGGGAACATCAGTGTCCGCTTCTCGAGAAGAGGCGCATATCACATGGCAAGATGAAGCCTTCCCTTTGCCTTTGGACTTCCTGTTGGTCACAGTCGTCCATTGTTGCTCGTCGACGAGGTCAGGGTGGACCCACATGATTTCCCCTCGAGGTGTAGAGACGGGTACCAAGCCTTTCTCCTGTTGCTGATGAGGGTCTGTGTTGACCACCCTCAGTTCTCCTTTCGGGACAGAGATTACCCCACGGGTGTCGGGGGTCGTGTCCCAAACTGGAGAATCGACGTCATGTTGGCCGTCATCTTCTTCTGCTCCGGTCGGAGTTTTAATACCTCCGCGTCAATCAGAGCTTGAAGGATGTCCTTAAAGATATAGCAGCTTTTGGTAGGATGTCCGAGCATCCTGTGGTATAAGCAGTAGGTGGGATTGTCGGTCTTGCCGACCTCCTCCGGGCGCCTAATTTCAGGGAGCTTCAGTCGATTGCTCTTGTTGAGTAGCTTGAAGAGCGAATCGACGTGTTCCTCCTTGAAGGAATACTGCTTGTTGGGGCGTGGCTGGCTTGAAGAGCTACTTGCCTGCCTGTTTGAGGTTTGGTGGGAGAATTGGTCTCCGTCGCCAAATTATCCTTCCGCTTGGTTTGGAGGGAGGTGTCTGGTGCCGGTGCACGTCTTGTCGACCTTTCCGGCCGCAACTTGCCTTCCTCTGCCCTGACACGGGCAACAATCTCCTCAGCCTGTTCACCTTGTTGGACTAACTGCTTCCAGGTGCGGCTTTCGGCAACTCCTATTTGAGCAAGGAGTGAGGTTTGGAGATTATGGCGACATGTTTCCACCAGGGTGGCCTGGGTCATGCCGCTTGGACATCGGAGTGCCATGTTCCGAAATCTTTCTACGAAAGACTTGACGGACTCTCCCTTTCGCTGTTTTGTAGCTAAAAGGGTAGGCATTGTGACCTCTGAATCATCTTCGAAGAAGCGTGTTAGAAACAGCTTCTCCAAGTCACCCCAGTTCTTGATGGAACCTTCGGGGAGCTTCATGAACCATTCAAAGGCCAACCCTTTTAGGGTGCCGATGAACAGTCGCGCCAGGATGGCATCGTTATCTACCACATTCCCGGTCTGGGATTTGAAGTAGTAGATGTGCTGGTTGGGTGACCCCTTCCCGTCGATTGCCTGGAGAGTTGGAGCCTTGAACTTAGGAGGGTACGGGACTAAGTCCCACTCGGCCGGATAGGGCCGGACTACCCCAGCTTCTTGGAGGCCTTTACGGTTGGTAAGGGCCTTGAGGCGCTGCTCCAGTTGACTCATTCTTTTAGCATGAGCCTTTCCCGGGGTCTGGTCGCTTCTTGCCTGCGACGAGGGCTTGGACACATCCGAGGTAGATCGTCGTGTCTCGTCAGAAGATTCGGAGGGTGGGCTTTCTCCTTTTCTCCCTTTCCCTTTGGTCGTCTAGGAGGAGATCTCGCTCTTTCTTCAAGCAATTTCTCGAGCATATGCTTGAGGGAGTCAATGGATCTCTGTTGAGAGGCGATTATATCCATCTGGTGCTTCTGCGTCTGTTCTAAACGCCTGGTCGTCTCCTCAGGAGTGTCTGCCATGTAGGCGGAAGCCTCCTTCTCGACGGAAGAGTTTGAAGCTTGCGACCCCACTACAGCAGAGTGAGAATCACCCGTTCTAATGCCGCGGGCTAAGGCATTATAGTCAATTGGGGGAATGGCCCCGTCCGGGTGCGAGTGTGTTGATACACTCCTTCCGGTACAGAGTCAGACTCGGAGTCATCTGGGCTGACTGCAATTTGTTTCCCCTTACTCCTGCTAGTCATGTTTGCAGTAAGCTCCGGGTATTCAACATCTGAGAAGGTTCTCCTCCTGTGGGAGCGTCTTCTCTTGGCTGATGGGGGAATCAGGGTCAGCTGTCTAATTAAAGACGGCTGGTGCACGCCTGACTCGCAATGGCATCCAGAGAGCATCTGGATGAGCTGTGACAGTAGCATGGAGAAGTGGTCTGATTGGCACTCCTCTTCCTTGTCAAATACTCCCTCAAATCTGTGGAGGGGGATTAAAGAAACTGGTCTCGCAACGTCGACGACGGGAGACAGTCATGTGCTGTTCAGCCTGGACACAGGTTTCAGAAACGCGGCTGTTGCGTCGCGGCTGCGTCACGCGCGTCTGGCGTCTCTGTTGATATGAGACGCGACTTTCGCGTTGCTGTCTGCTGCGTTGGAGCAGAGAGACTTGGGAGAGAGTGGGCTGCTGGGCCCCACGCCTATGGGCGCGTGCTTCCTGCGTTTGACGAGACGCAGAAGCTTCGCTTTGGCGTTTGACAAGTTGGTCTTTAGAGGGCTCAACTTGGGGAGTCTCGCGTTTGGGTCGCCAAACACGGACCTCTCGCACTGGACGAGGTGCGGGCAAGGCATCGGATCGCACGCTGCGTTCAACCCCAGTCAGAAAACCAACGGTTCCGACCGAGTGTTGACGCGCGCGTCTTCTCTGTCGACGCTCGGCATTCCGATTGCGTCGTGGAGGAAGAGAGAAGCCAACAACTTCCTGGTTTGTAGAACCAGGGGTGTTTGCCACGCGGGTCTCCTGAGAGACGCTGACGCGGGCGTTCTGTGCGACACGGTCGATCGCACCAGTAGATGTGCCGGGGACCACGCGGGCCTTCAGAGAGGCGTTGGCGCGTGTGTTCTGCGCGACGCGGTTGATCGCAGCAGAGGAGTCTGAGGTTACGCGGGCCTTCTGGGAGGCGTCGGCGCGTGAACCAAACTTGGCACAGTGGGCAGCAGGAGCACCCGACAGAGCCTCAGATTGGGCTTCAGGGGGCTGTCCACTTGAGACCCTGCGGCAGACGCGGGTCTTTGGGCTCTTGGAGCCAGAAGAGAGGAACTCTTCATACTTCGCCTGGTCGAACTCGACGACGAGGGATTCGACCATTTTCCCCTTACGGAGAACGTCATCTTGCACCACGGTGCGCTCGTCAGTAACGAAGGTAGTCCCCAGCGGAGTCGCCATCTCTTGTAGGGGCCGGGAAAGTTTGGTGGTCGGAGAAAGTGGTTTTAGCCGTAAAAAGATTTCCTTAATTCAAGCGAAACGATTACAACCAAAAGAACTACTCTTCCCTCTTTTCCAGTTACAAGGGAGGGAGGATGTCTGAATCTTCCCTTTGTTTAAAGCTGGGTTCTTCGTGTGGCGATGGAGAGTGAATCTTGTTCTCCGTTGACCAGATGACCGTCCTGGACCGTCGGGGGTCTTCTCTTCGGTCGGTAGAAAGAGTAACTCAGCTCCGTCTACCAAAACTCTCAAAGAGGAGGTAGGCGAAGAGCGGCTAGTACTCAGTAAGCTCGCTGAAGAGTCGTGCTTCTCTTTTGATGATCCTTCTGCCTGGATTCGATCGATTTTGATGATGCCCTCTCTCAAAGCTCTCGCTCTTCAAAACTCCGATCTTCTGCCAAGCTTGATCCTCTCAAGCCTCTATCCCTGTGTGTCTCTCCAAAAAACTCCGATCCTCTCTTCATAGCAAACAAGGCTATTTATAGGGATCTCAGGGGTGAAGGTGCCTCCTGAAAACGCTCCCGAATGAGGGGCCACTACCCGCTACATGCGCGGTGACTGGCCCGCAATCAGGGCAGTTGCAACTGAGACGCGGGCGTTGGGCCGAACGCGCCTTGAAGTTGAGACGCGGGCGTCGAGCCAAACGCGCCTTGAAGTTTGAGACGCGGGCTTCGGGCCTTCGCGTCTGGATGCTGAGGCGCGGGCGTCGGGCCGACGTGCCTTGATGCTGAGACGCGGGCTTCGAGCCGACGCGTCTGAATGTTGTGACGCGGGTGTAGAGCCAACGCGTCTTAATGCTGAGACGCGAGCATCGATTTCTCGCGTCTAGATCTTGAGACTCTGCTTCTTAATGGCTGGTCTGTTAGTCATTTTAGACAGCCTACAACTGCGTCTGAGAATCAAAACCGGTTCATATTCTGTGTTAAGAGTTTGTTTTAGGGTTCTCTAAAAACTTCCAGTAACGGTGAAGCTTAGCCAAAATGGCATCTTTACCTCGGAAAACATCCTGCACGGAGGAAGCGCCCCCTTGGGCCTCGGCAATGGTCGCCTTGGAGGACGACGCGGTCGGCTTAGCCTTTGGTGCCATTGGCGATCAGAGGTCAATGAAGAAGATGAGCAGTAATGGAGAAGAAGAACTCTCTCAAATCTCTGAGTAAGCGCGTTCGGAGAAGAAGACAAATCTCTCTAACTGTGGCCTTTTATAGGCACAAAGATTCGCGAAGATACGCGGCGTGTGGCCCGATAGACGCCGCAGCGAGTCGCCAGGTGACGCGTGTACACCAAATCATTTCTGAACAGAGAAGATCATGCGTCGTGACCCCGCCGCGAGTCATCATTCGACACGTGGAGCAGTTCATTTAATGAACCAGGAAATCCGCGCGCCTAACGGAGAGAAAACCTCTCCGGTTCCCCAGGCCAGCTGGCGGCGTAATCATGACATGGCACAGATTCGTGCCAAAGAACGCGCCTCTCCGATGGACATGCCCCGTCAACATCACCATAAATGCACCCAGAAAGTCGCGTTGTGTCCAGAAAATCGCGTCTGCATCCAAAAGACGCGTCTCTCTAAAATTCGCGTCCTCCCAAGCAGGCTAAACATCGCGTCTACCTCATGGAATATTAGTCGCGTTCCTATCACCAAAAAGACGCACCCCATGGCAGTCGCGTCTTTAAGGCAGTCTCTGCTTTTCAAAAAGAACCTGCGTTCGGCTTCTGTAAATCAGTTCAACAGTACACTGGCACAAGCAGAAGGCCAACCACTCCTGGTCAAAAGCGCACTCGTGACAGACTAAAAGCGATCGGGGAGGTTTAGACTGTGTATCTAGACACTCAACACGATCAACTCTGATGGCTTCAAAGAGTTCAACAGTACACTCACAAAGGCCAACTCCAGATAAGATCAAACCCGGAGCATTAATAGTCCCAGTCATAAAGGCGAACGCGGCTAAATCTAAAGTATTCCGAAATCCGTCCCATTTAACTGCGGAATATCGAAAACTTGGAGGGGGTTCTGTAGGCTGTCTAAAAATATCCAACAGACAAGCTACTAAGAAAGCAGAGTTCCAGCATCAAGGCGCGTCGGCCCGAAGCCCGCGTCTCAGCATCAAGGCGCGTCGGCCCGAAACCCGCGTCTCAGCATCAAGGCGCGTCGGCCCGAAGCCCGCGTCTCAGCATCAAGGCGCGTCGGCCGAAGCCCGCGTCTCAGCATCAAGGCGCGTCGGCCCGAAGCCCGCGTCTCAGCATCAAGACGCGTCGGCCCGAAGCCGCGTCTCAGCATCAAGGCGCGTCGGCCCGAAGCCCTTGTCTCAGCATCAAGGCGCGTCGGCTCGACACCCACGTCTCGGTTGCAACTACCCGAAATAAGGGGCCAGTCACCGCACATGTAGCGGGAAGTAGCCCCTCATTGTGGAGCATTTTCAGGGGGCACGTTCACCCCCTGAGACCCCTATAAATAGCCCAGTTGCTATGGGGAGAGGACAATTATCGGGCGCACACATACACACAGAGAGAGACGGGCACGAGAGAGAGATCATCAACAGAGAGAGAGAGCTCGACTCTTCAAGCCAGCTTGCTAGTACAAGTTGCTCTTCGCCTACCTTCTCTTTTAGAGTTTTTGGTGGACGGGGCTGAGTTACTCCTCTACCGACCGAAGAGAAGATCCCCGACGGTCCAAACAGTCATCCGGTCAACGGAGAACAAGATTCACTCTCCACGCCACTGAAGAACCCAGCACTAAACAAAGGGGGAATTCAAGATTCAATATTCCCCCTCCCTTGTAACCGGAAGATTAAGCCGCTGTAATTTTTCATCTGATCAAGGAAACGTTACACCAGCCACCCTTTTCCGTGTCAAACACATACATACTAAGTGTATATGTTTTTTATTATATTTATACTAGTTTATGTATGTATTATATTTTATACCTTATGATTAGCATTATTATTATTATTATGTTACTGTTGGTATTATTCCTAAATGATCTTCTTGTCCAACCCATAATCTAATTATCTAATAAAACTATAAACCATTAACTCATATCAAAAATAAAGTAAAATAAAATAAATAAATAAATAAATGGTTAAATAAAATATAGTAATAATAATAATAAAATATAAATATGTGCTTAAATGTTTATTCTAAATTTCGAACTCTTGTCTTTTTACCAAATCTTAATACCTAAACCATAATGCCACATTGGCGTATGGTTAGGTTGGAAAACTAAATTATTTAAACAAACTTAAAAACCAAATATAAGTTTCAAATTTCAACTGAAAGATCTCTTGAGATCTTTATGGATCTTTATCTTAACTATCTATCTCTTCTGTTGAAAATCTACGTATCTAAGAATCTTATCATCTTTTATTGACGTAACTCTAACGTAACCCTCTCCTTCTTCTAAAAAAAAAGAGAAAAAAGAAAAGAAGAAAAGAACGACAGTAAAAAAAAAAAAGAAAAAAAATCCAAACCCAATATTCTTCCCCCTCCCTCCACCTCTCCTTGGAATTGAGGAACGTGTCCGAGGCGTGGAGATTGAGGGGCAGGCTAAGGAATCATCAATTCAAGTAAGTAAAAATTAATTTTTATGAATTAAAAATATTTAATTGAAATATCATGATTTAATAATTCTATTCTTGTTATAAAACCTGGATCTCCCCTAAAATCTAATTCAATTTATTTGAATTAGAATTTGATAACACATCATGACTTAAAATCTCTCCTTTTATGAAATGAGGATTATCTAATAATATAAATAAAATAAATTGGGTAATGTAACAATACCTTAAAAGAGAATTTTAATTTTAACTAAAACAAAGAAATTCAAAAAAAGAAAAGAAAAGAAAAAAATTGGAGGCTGCTCTCGGCCGAAGCCGAGAGCAGCAACTTCCCCTCCCAAATCTGGCCAGGCCCAGTGGCCTGGGCCACCACTGGGCTAGCCAAAACCCAATCAAAAAAAAAAAAAAAGAGAAAAAAAGGGAAACTGGGCCGCAACTGGCCTAGGCCCAAGAAAAAGGAAAAAAAAGGAAAAAGGAAACTGGGCCGCAACTGGCCCAGGCCCAGGAAAAAAAAAAAAGAAAGAAAAAAAGGAAGCTGGGCCGTCATTGGCCCAGCCCTAAAGAAAAAAAAAAAAAAGGAAAAAGAATGAAAAAAAGAATTGGGCTTGGCTCATTGGGCCGGGCAGAAACCAGA
Source organism: Agave tequilana (assembly GCA_038442645.1). Taxonomy (NCBI): domain Eukaryota; kingdom Viridiplantae; phylum Streptophyta; class Magnoliopsida; order Asparagales; family Asparagaceae; genus Agave; species Agave tequilana. The sequence goes on from JAVJIF010002400.1 coordinate 223,207, forward strand.
AAAAGAGAAGAAAAAAGGAGTTAAATTCAGGGCCCAGATTCAGAAGCCCAATTGCAGTCCAGCCCACAGATTTTGGGTTCTAATCCATTTTAATCCGACCCAAATACAAAAACAGACCCGCTAAGTTATTGAAAAACAATTCTTTTGGCTAGATAAAAATTTGAAAAAAATAAAAATAGGGATAAATATCTAGATAACTCCAAGCATCTACAGAAAAAGTTTAAAATTATTTGCAGCTCATATGGGATGAACCACTGCATTCAAAGTTGAAACCCGCTATTCTAATTTTTAGACCCGTTAAGAAAATTATATGTTTTAAATCATTTTAAATCCCACAAAAATAAGTAAATAAAATATGAATGATATTATGAACTCAGTGTATCATCCTACAACTTTGTTTTAAGATGGACCATCCATATTTAATTTAAAATACTGATTAACATCAAGTAAGATATCTTTTGTAAAATTCAATAAATGTAAATTTGATATCTTAATATAAATTCATATGTATTTAATGTAGATTTCTTCAATTGGTTATCAGACTCGTGATAAGTCCAGGTGAGTGTTGTTCTTATGTCATTTTCTGCTTACCGTTATTGTGTTTATTCGTATTATTTCATGTGTCTTTATATCATATTTTACCAGTTTGACTTGCTGTATCACTTCATGAGACATTATTGTTCACCTTATTGTGTAATTGATATAAGCTTGTATCTGTATCATTTCATGAGTCGGTAGATCGCCGTTATTGGATAGGCCTAGTATTAATACATCTTAGACTGTAACTTGACTCGATCTATTAATTGGATGGATTATTTCATATTGAGCATCAGATGTATATGGATCTTGTATTTAGACATTGATACATTAGAGTTATAATATTTCATGTATAGGTGATTACCGTTTCGGATTGGGACTATTGTAAAGGAACTTGGACTATATACTAGATTGATCTTATATTAGATTGGTTCGTGATTATGGTTTAAGATCTATATTTTATCTGAAAATTATCAGACTTGATATTCCTTATTCGGTGATAACTCAATAAGAATTTATTCGGGTATTTGAGGTCATATTAGATGTGATCTACGTTGATGCTTGAATCGGTTCGTGGACTTATTCAGAGTTGGAGTTGATCTGGGATTTATACTCTTTTTATTGGATCTTGATTAGTGTTTTGATGTGATTGAGTTAGTTGGATTAATAGTCATGAGAAATTCTCAGTTTTGCCCTGATTATATCGTTTGAGTATTGAAATCTTGTTGATGTTGATTTTCAGACATAGAGGCATTTTAGATTCCATATGCTTTAGGAATAGTAGTGATTGGATTGACCTGACCTGGAGAATTTTTAGGTATGTTACTTGAGCTTTGGGATCCTGTGATTGGCCTTGACAGAAGTGAGAGTGTGTGAGGATTTTTGATCGGACTGGAGGGTGGAAATTTGATTAGATGTATCAAAACACGTAGTATTTCAGTTATTGAGATTTGGATATATCGATGACTTGAGGATCAGAGTTTGAGAGCAGTTATATTTTGATCTCCGTTATTGGTAGGATCAGAGTTGATCGTTAGGATGAGAGAATTGATTATTGATTTATTGGACTTGTGATTATGTACCAGATTACCTTAATAAGGTTTGATATTTGAGGTCATGAGGATAGCTTATGAGATTATGAGTTGACAAATTAGTTATAGACATTATATCAGTGGATATGATCTTAATCAGTTTAATATGAGATTGTATAATGATAGAGGTGCAGGACTGTTACTGTATAAATTCATGTACTGAAAGTTACTGGGAAAGATTGTTTGACCGTAACACCCTGTACAGTCCATTGTCCATCGTATACACGGTTTTGTACCGTCACTGTTACTGATATTGTTCACCTGTATATGATTACTGACTGCTGTTACTGTACCGTTATCGTTACTGTCACCGCATCGTCCTAGTGTTATAGTTAACATGAGTATTGATTGTTTTACTGAATTCATAATAAAGTAATTGAACAACGTACATCGGGATTGGGAATTGATGGAGAAGACAGCTTCTGTATTTTGGGTGAACCTAGGATATAGGTTGCGCAGCCGACTGAGGGTTCCACTGCAGGGTTCCTGGGGATGACTGACATCCCATCTGTACTGTTATTGTTCACTGTTCATACAATGAGATTACTGTTAGTGTTGTTGGCCCAAAGGCCTTCCACCCTAGTTTTGATGATTAACTCATGTAGTTATGTTTACTAATAATCTTGTATTGTTTAAGTTCAGATCATTAACCAAGATATTAGTTGGTGATTAGCTTCAAAAGGAGTTTAGAAGCTATTTATGGTGATTCCAGGGCTTAAGCTTCAAGATCACACATTGCCTAGCCATGGATGGAGTTTTGGAGCAAGTCAACTTGAAGATGAAGATCATCAAGAAGACTTAGGTATCCTAGTTTAGTTTAGTGTGTTTAGATCCATTTGTAAAGCTTAGTATAGTTGATATGCTCAAGTGCACAAACACACACGTTTCATGATTTGGATTTGGTTTTCATGAATAGTTTAAACAAAATGAGTTTAAAATAAATTTTATGTATATTAGATGTGTTCAATATACATACATGCTTCATTTCTAAACAAACTTATTTGATATGTCTATTCATGAGTTTAGGAATATTCAGATTTCCTATTGTGAAAAATCAAGTTTGACAAAATACCGGTTTTGGTTTTTGATAAAATTTGCAAGACTCAAAAATGGAATTGATAAGTTGATATATGTCTTGAATTTTATCACTTGTTTATGTTTCAATATAAAAGGTAAAACAAGTTTTATGGGATTTTTAGAAAAGATAAAAGATTTTTATAAAATATTTCTCAGTTTTTCTGACCCAGGTTTGTGCTGACAGGCCGGTCGTCGACCCAGACGGTAGACCGCACCATTGGCCGGTCGAACCCAAGGGTCGACCGACGTGCACAGACTTGTGCACGTCTGGCAGACACAAACTCGGTCGACCGTACGGGTCGACCGGGTCTGAGAGCAGAGCTCTCTGTTTGTTTGGTCGACCGGGCGGGTCGACCTGGTTGCCCAACGGTCACATTCTGACCGTTGGCGGTCGACCCGGCCGGTCGACCGGTAGCCTGTCAGGCTGCCAGCTCAGCCTAACGGCTAGTTTCTGATGGGCCTATAAAAAACCCCAATTCTTTGGGATTTTGGCCAAGGTTTTTAGAGACAAAATTTTCAGAATTTCTTACTGTTTTAAAAGAGTTTTAAAAGAGTTTTGTGCCAAAAAGATTTATCTTTGTATTGTTCGGGTTTTTGGAAAATCAAAGAAAACTAGGTTTTTGGGATATGTCTTGGTTTTCATTTTATATCACACAAGAGATTTTCTAAGTAGTTTTTCTTTGTTGCTTGTTTCCAAAAACACCTTGTTTCCACACTTGAGCTATCATCTATTCTAATCTATTTAGGATCTTGTTTTTGTGGAAAAGAGAAAAGAAAGAGAGTTTGTTTGAGGTTTGTTGAGCCTCCAAGTTGTAAAACCCTTTTCTTATTGGGTGCTCCCTCTTAGGTAGAGGTGAGGTTTGGTTTGCTCCCTCTTTGTAGAGGTGGAGATTGGTGTTTGCTCCCTCTTGGTGAGGTGGAGTTGTTTTTGGTTTGATCCCTCAAGTGTGAGGTGGATTGGTTGTTGTTTGGCTACGGGCCTACCCCTCGGTTGTGAGGTGGTTGTTTGAGAGAGGGAGTTTGGTACTCCTAGAGTTGTAACAAATCCTCTTCGGTAGAGGTTCCCTCGGTGGGAGATAGTGATTGGAAATCCTACACGGTGGTGTAGGCGGGGATGTAGAGCTAGGGCTCGAACCTTGAAACATATCTTGTCTTAGCGTTTGATCCATGTCTCTCAACTCTCTCACTCATTAATGTGCAAAGCATTCTTATTGCCATATCATTCATATCATATTGTTGTGTGCCTTGCATCTTTCATATTGTTGTATATCCTTTATATGCTTGGATTGCTTTTGGGTGTGCTCACTTGTACTTAATCAACAGACGCTTCACATAGCACCTCAACCCATATCTAGGGGAATCAAGAGGAGTTAGTCCAGAGCCCTTCACGGGAATTCGGCTGAACTTGTTGATTGTACTAAGTGTGATGCAATATTGTTTTAAGCTTCCGCATTTAGAGCATTTAGTTCACTAGATTAGCACTTGCACCTATTCACCCCCCCTCTAGGTGTTTTTCAATTGGTATCAGAGCTAGTGCTCCTGATATTAGGCTTAACATCCTAGGAGTGAGATCCATTTGATTGCTAATCTATTGTTTGCACACTCATATAGTTTGCCATGGACTTCATGACCCCACCTAGTTTTGATCCTTCCAACATTGTTGTTTGGAGTATAGGATGTCCATGTACCTAAAGACCCTAGGTTTGCATGTCTTTCTTGCGGCCACCAAGAATGCTATCTTGGAGATCGCAATCATATAGGGCCAATGCACAAGCCCTTGAGGCCATTAGAAGCACATTAAATAAAGAATATCTTTGCTTGCTTCTAACTTTGATTCCGCATTTGCAGTGTGGAACATGTTGACACCACCACCACCTCCGAGCTTCAATTGCCAAATCACCGGAGGAGTCTAGTGGAGAGTCCGACTCAATGCTTCATGATCCAAGGGAATGACTCCCTTGAGGTACACTCGGAAACCCACTTAGACAATGATGATGCTAGTTCTTCATGTGATGATAATGTGGATCCCCATGCTTTAATGAAGAACTTTCAATTGTTTGTGAAAAGTTAATAGAAAAATATAATTTGTTGAAAAAGAAGACTTTTGCTTTAACTAAAGAAAATGAAAAATGTCTTCTAAACTTGACAAGGTTTTGCAAGAGAAGTTGAGGTCTATAATGAAAGGGATTCATTAAGTCTCAACTTGATCTTGCACTTAAAGAAAATAAATTTTTAAAATCTAAAAATGATTGTGAAACACTTTTGAAGAAAAATGAAAACTTGTCTTCAAAAGTTGATTTTGTTATAAAAGAGAATGAGTCTTTGAAAAATGAAATTGTTTTCATTACAAAAGAATTAGACATTTGTGTTAAGAAAAATGAATCTTTGAAAATTAAAATTGATTCACATGTTGCCATGCTAGTGGTAGCCTCTTCATCTAGTCTAACCTAGTGCATGTACCTCCTCTTCTAGAATTAATGATGATATTTGTTGTTAAAGAAGAGAGTAGATTTTTGGGCTTCACTATGAGCCAATGTGCCTGTGAAACCACACACGCTTGGAATCCTTGGTTCGAAAGAAACAAGTTCCATCTTTCATGCACACCCTCCACGGCATACATATGCTCCACACGGACACACCCATCACCATATGTATGCTAATGTTACACTTGTACACATTGTGGACGTAAGGGCCACCTTGCTAAATTTTACTTTGATAGATTACATAATGTAAATTTAGCAAAGAAATTTGTTTGGGTTAGAGAAGGGACTAACCCCCTTGGACCCAAAAGAGTATGGGTACCAAAGACCACCCCTCTTTATTTGATGTAGGTGTGGGCTCTCACATGACGTGAGAGTAGCGGTACCTTGGAGTGGATGCGTTCCGAGCTTTATGGAAATCAATTGGATGCATCACTTTCAAGGGAGATTTGGTGGAGATGACCACCATGTTTTGGAGACAAGGAGAGTTGCCTTCTAGGTTTTGTAACAATTCCTAAACTCCCATTTATTACATGCTTTCATTCTTATCATTATTAGCATGTTTTGATGTTTTATAGCATGTTTCATTGTCTATGGATTAGTATGTAAATATCATGTTTATTAGATCCTTGACATACAGTATAGTATTTGAGACACACATGCTTATATGAACCTATACTTAGTCTTCTCACTTTTGTTAAGCTATAATGTACATCATGAATCTAATACATGTGAATTTACATAGTAATCATGTTTTAGTTTTATCATGATGATTTTTATATTGTTTTTGATGCTTCATGTTTTGAATTATGTTTAGATGTTAGTTTTCATTAAGACTAGGAATTATACTTGTGCATATAGTGGGCACAAATAAATCTATATATGTTTGAGCTTGAATGCTTATTTGAACCCATTAGATGTGCTAGTATAGTCTAGTTTTGATGATTCATACATTTCAAACTTGTATTCTCATTTTTGACATTGTTTTATGATTGTGTGTTTCACTTCATGTATATTGTATTATTGCCAAACTTTAAGATATACATGTATACCCCTTGAGTCATTTGCCTTTCATGCAAATCTTATATGGACTCAATTGTGTTTAGGATATGTATGTATAATACTTCGTGTGTTGACAATTCATACAATACCTTGAAATGAAATTTGTCTTGATGAAGATTTAGTTTTTTCTTAATTTTGTGTTTAAATTGTTTACTTCATGTATATGTCTATCTTGTCCAAACTATTAGATATACATGTTTATCCTTTTTGAGCCACGTGCCTTAATGCATATATTTTGTGGACTCGTTGTGTTTTGGATATGTATGTATGCTTTAGTTTGTATAAGACATACATACACCTTGAAGATTAAATAGTTTAGATGATTTTTATGTTTTCATGTTTTCATGTTTAAGGAATAATTGAGCTTAATGAAAAAATTTCATGATTATGATCTACACATTTATTATACACTCATATTTATATTTTGCTCATGTTTTGTTTTCATGAGTCATATTTATGCCTATTGAATTAGAGTGTTTGATTATCATGTGACTTCATGTTTTATGAAAATTATTTTTAATTTGATTCCTTGCTTGAAGGATTTCGTACTAGTTAACAAAAATTTCCATTTTAACTAGTTCGTCGTATTCTTCTTATGGTAGAGTTTTTCCACAAAGCTTATTTTTCAAATCTATTTTTGAAAACCCTAACCCTTTATGGGAGGTTGGATGGGAGATCATGTCATGAATGCTTTAAAGTGAAAATCATTTAAAACTTGAACCTTGATTGGGAGGTAGTAATATGATGTATACACTTGAACTTATTGTTTGTCAGTTAGTATCATTGAACTCTTTCAATTGGTATCATTTTGATCTTTTTGTATACTCATATGATTATTGTGTATGTATATTTTTCAA